>SJYQ01096301.1:56275-104869 GCA_006410935.1 Redunca redunca | reverse complement strand
GCATGCAAACACAGGAAGCAGTCTTGTGTTTCAAGGGGCAAAATCAGAGAACTGGAGCAGAACAGGGTTAGCCATAGTGAAACCAAGCAGGACCCTGCAGGGCCTTCCCAGGAACCAGGTAGGGTTTTTTAGATGAAAGGATTCACTATGAAAACACTACCATAGAAACTAGTACGTGATTGGGCAGTACAATGCTCTACCTGGGGACTGTGGGTGGCTCCCAGAAGCATAGCCAGATGAGTGAGTAGCCGGATGAGAAGGAAGACCACTGGGGACATCTGTCGGTCAGATACCACGGGCACACCTCTGGGTGGTGGGTTTCCCAGCACATGGCCAGTTTGAGTTCTGTCCGTGGTATCACTGGAAAGGACGGGAGATGACAGGGTGAAGGGTGAAAAAGACCATTTCTTCTGGCTCTGGGGGCGCACTTCAGAGTCTCAGGACCGAGAGACTGGGTCACGGTTTTGAAGAAAATGATGCTGAAAGTTACTGATTGTAATAAACCTAGACCACTTTTCCGAGTCTTTTTCTTCATATACAGGCCCTTCTGGCTGACCAGAAGCCCACAACAGTGTAAAGTGGCTGTTTGTGAGACTAACTGGGGGGAAAAGGGGCAATATAATAGTAGGGGGTTTGAGGTACAAACTATTATGTATAAAATAAGCTACAAGGATATATTGTACAACACAGGCAATATATCAAATATTTTATAACTATAAATGCAATATAGCCTTTAAAATCATGAATTACAATAGTGCACACCTGTATATAAGTTTATATAGTATTGTACATCAACTTCAGTAAAAAAAATAATAATAATAATAAGCTTTTCTGATAAGCAGCCCTGAGATGACCTCTAAAAGTGGTTCAGCATTTGCTTGACCCAGAAAACCCCACAAAATCATGCAAATCAAGATTCACTTTAAGAACTTTGGTGAAACCACTCCGGCCATTGAGGGGATGCATATCTGAAAAGCCACCAAGTATCTGGAGGATGCCACTTTACAGAAGCAGTGTGTGCCATTCCATTGTTACAGTGGTGGAGCTGGTCAGTGTGCACAGGACAAACACAGGCTGAAGGCAGGGTCGGCGGCCCAAAAACAGTGCTGAATTTTTACTGCACATGCTCAAAAATGCAGAAAGTGATGCTGAACTGAAGGACTTAGATGTACATTATTTTGCTTATTGAGCACAGCCAGGTGAACAAAACCCCAAAATGCAGCACAGGACTTAACAGAGCTCAGGGTTGGATCAACCCCTCCATGAGCTCTCCCTGCCACACTGAGATGATCCTTTCTGAAAAAGAACAGACTGTTCCTAACCCAGAAGAGGAGGTTGCACAGAAGAAAAAGATATCCCAGAAGAAACTGAAGGAACAAAAACTTAAGGTATGGGAATAAATGCTGCAAAAAATAAATGCAAATAAATAATGAAATAAAATCCTTATCAAAACAAAACTGCCTGTTTGTGCTATTCCTGGGGCCATATGTCGGGATGGTGCTCTGGACCTGCTTCTTGCCCTGACTCAGTGGGGGAGCAGCAGGCAGGCAAAGGACAGGGTCTGGAGTAGCTGACATTAACATGGACGTATATACACAATGGTCTCCTTTTCCCACTTTAAAAACTAGGATCCAATCTCTGCAAAGGATTTGGCATCACACCCAGATAGGAGGTGCAGTGTGATGGCTATGTTCAGCTGAAATGATACTGGAGATTCTAGGACATTCTAATAGTTTACGGAGATAACAGGTTAGAATGTTTTAAACTGTAACAGCACCAAAATAGCAAACTATAAGATCAATGTAGAGAGGGCACACCTCCTAGTAAGGGGGCATTTACATACTTGTCTAATGAGCAAGTGTGGGATTATGAGATCCGGTTTTTAGCTGGATTCTGAAGTATTTGATAAGATTGACTAGGTCTCCTCTATTTTTCTCAAAAGGAAAAAAAAAGGTAAGCTAAGAGTTTGTAAGTGACAGACTTAAACTTCCTTCTGAATTTGGTCACCCTGTTTATGTCAAGCAATTTCTACAGGAGTTGTAACCAAGGTTCAACTGGAAGATATTTGAATTAAAAAGTATTAATATTAATAAGTATTACGGTATGGTCTGTTTTTGCATTAAAAGCCCAGTTAGCCAGTGACAGATCAAATGCCTCACTACTGAATGACCACAGAGACCTTGGCGTTGATATCCAACATGACCCAGATCCAAATGTACTATCGTAATTGAGAATATATTTCGTATTGATTTATCAGCTGGAATAGAAACAGCTGCAAAGCACATGGTTTAATTATTTAGAAAGGAAATAGAAAATTACATACACAATAACATGAAATCCCGCCTCCGGTTTGTGATTAATCCCTCCAATTGGAGCACGACAGTCAATACAAAAGCTCTGTTCCATCGGCATGCCACACTAGGAGAAACACAAATGTGACCCCAGATCAGTTTGGACAAATCCCAAAGTATGAGCACATTCTTAGCACAGAAGGTAGTGGGTGCCACTAGGATTGCTTCCTTCAGTGTATGTGTATGTCGGGTGGGGCTGCAGGAGCCCCGGGAGACAGGGCAGGCACTCCGTGCCAACGGTGTTGTGTGTGTGTTAGTCGCTCAGTCGTGTCCATCTCTCTGCAACCCCATGGACTATACCCACCAGCCTCCTCTGTCCAGGGGACTCTCCAGGCAAGAATACTGGAGTGGGTTGCCATTTCTTTCTTCAGCTAACTATGTTGTATGTGGGAAAATTTAGACTTTTTACAAAATAGAAGCTATTACGTTTTATTCCCAGTCACTTTATAGACAAATATACAAAACTCAGTCTTTTTTTCACGTTCATCACTGTTTTCCATTCATTCTCCTATGGGTTTAATGCTTCATTCTCTAACACCAGGAATACTACAGTAGCTTCCAAACTGATTTCCTTAAATGGCATTCCTTAATGCCATTTAGACTTATTTTTAAACAATGTCACCATATGATTTACGACTTCCAAAGGTTCATTTTTTGAAATCAGATTGTGTGCTACTGTAAATACACAAATAGTCTGTAACAAAACAAACCAGTCTCAGATTCCTGGACCACACAATTTCAGTACTGGGAGCAGTCTTAGGAAGAATCTATTTTCATCCCATTTCATGGACAATAAAGTCAGAAATATAAGGTACAAAGCATGTATCCGGTTTATCCTCCATGCTGCTTATATACTGTATTAAATAACATTTGTCTGTTTCAATTCAATAGCCTGTTCTGAGCATGTATAGATGCCACTATGAATGGCCCTGGCTAGATGCTCTGGGATTCAGACATGAACAATACATGCATCTTCCCCTCACAGGCTTACCAGCCACACATCTCCTTTTCCTACCCTTGGTGTCTAGACCCTGTCTCCTTGCTGGGCTAGTAATCCAGCCTACAGTCTAGTCAACACCTTGTCATCACAGAAAGACCTGTGTCACTGACTCTGTACTGTAGTGGCCAGGAAGGATGGCCAGCATGGTTCCAGCCCTGCAGTTTGTCTTTCAGGGGACCTTGAGCAACATCTGGAGGCAGTTTTATTTGTCACACTGGCGAGACAGGATACTACTGCTATCCGGTGAGTTGAGGCCAGGAATGCTTATAAACCTGCAAGAATGTCCAGGCCGGCCCCACAATAAGGCCTTATGTCCACAGGGCTGAGGTCAAGAAACCCAGGCTTGAAAACCTTCATACTATTTGGAGGTTTAGTCAGAATACCTAGTGAAAGTGAAAGTCACTCAGTCGGGTCTGACTCTTTGCAACCCCATGGACTGCAGTCCATGGAATCCTCCAGGCCAGACTACTGGAGTGGGTAGCCCTTCCCTTCTCCAGAGGATCTTCCCAACCCATGGATCAAACCCAGGTCTCCTGCATTGCAGGCAGATTCTTTACCAGCTGAGCCACAAGGGAAGCCCAAGAATACTGGAGAAGGTAGCCTATCCCTTCTCCAGCATAGCTTCTTGACCCAGGAATCAAACTGGGGTCTCCTGCATTGCAGGTAGATTCTTTACCAACTGAGCGATGAGGGAAGCCCCATAGAACTGCTGTCAAAATGAGTCTGTGTTCTCCCCAGAGGTCCAGTCTCTCATTATCCTCCTCCCTCATAGGGCCCCTCCTCGGACCTGGAGGAAGAACACACATTTTGAACCTCCCCAAACCCTATCCCAAATACCAAGACTCACCTCTCCTACAGAGCACACGTGACCATTGGGACATGCTGTTGAAAGAACAGGACACAGTGTTGGCTGGTAAGGCTTTGCCTAATGACCCACCATTAAAAGGCAAACCTAACTCCCTGCTTTCTGGTCTAACCAAATAATGACGTGGACTTGATGTTCCAAGCATGTTACCAGAAATCTTAAACTCTGCTAGTTTACTAATAGATATACGACACACACCAGGAGCTCAACTTGTAACAGTGAAAAATAGTGTCTGCGTTTAATTTCACAAAGCAAAGAGAAACTAGATTACAGGCTCATACCAGGGGTTATTTTTGGAAGCAAAATGGATAGTATTTTATACCCTCCTATTTATTCTCTTTGATTTTTTCTTATTGCTGTGAGCAGGTTTTATAACAACTTTTAAAACTACTTTTAAAAGATTATCTACTCAAGACAATGGCAACATTTACATCAGGTCATGGGTTATATTTTTTCCTCCCTCAGTTCTATATTTCTAAAAGAACTATCTTTGGGTCAAAACCTTGGTTATATTGTGAGCTGGCCCTAGACTGAGTTTCTGATGTGGTTCCCAGTGCCCCCTTCTCCCCCAAAGGGCATATTCCAGGAAACAGAAGTGCATCCTAAAGGACCCTTTCCCTGTGACTAAGAAAAAGAACAATCTGCCTCATCTACAGTCAGCAGGTACCAGTTCCTGCAAGCTGTTCGTGTTCTACAAAGGCATCCAAGGCAGGAGGAGGCAGGCACCTTGGACCCTTCAGACATAAACCCACGTAGCCCCATTCTATACCAATGTTTTCTGTAGTTTTAGGTTGCTATTCAAAGCTCAGGAGTGGGATTCCACCACAGGCCAGCACTTACTGTACCACTTGACTCCTTCCAGACCCCTCCAATTCCTAGCTTGAGCCAGCAAGTCTTCAGGCATTGTTGGAAGAAAGGCATTCTGAAAAGTCAAAAAAGCAGAGCTGGCCTTAGCTTAGTGAACACATCGATTGGCTGTTGCTGCTCAGCAAGAGGCCTTGAGTAAGAACGTGACCTTGATTTTCTCTCTTCTCGACCCCAAAAGCTCACTATGAGGAACACAGAACAGCTCTCTATGAAATAACAAAGGGCAAGGCAAGGTTTTCACCACCACTGTGGACTAAAGCATCAAGTGAAAAAGAGGAAGATGGCGAACCTACAAGAGAAACAGGTTCAACAGTTTCTGAGGTACCAGCTGGGTCTCTACGGTTTTCCCTGTGAATGCAGAAGAAATCATATCCCAGTCTTACCACCATGAGGTGTGGGAAGAAGGCCAAATTCTTCAGCGGTCCTAAGACTTGGCTTTGTCCACAGAGAAGGACGGTTGCAGCATGAACAGCCATTTCTATTACTGTCCCTTCCAGGTCGCTGACCCCAGGACCTGTCCTCAGCAGGGGTAGTTCATTATTCACAAGGGACATTGCAAAAGCTCTGATATCAGGAGACAAGGTCTTGCTTTTCTCAATGAATTTCTTCATAGCCTCACATTGCTGACAGAAAAAAAATACATCAAATAAAAATATTATATGAATAGCAGGAGAAAAACCAAAGGTTTTCTCTTATGTTAGTCATGCTTTTTGATACCAAAAACTTATCAAATATCTGCTTAAGAGGAATTCTCTGGTGGTCCAGTGTTAGGACTACCGCTTTCACCGCCGAGGACCCGAGGTTCAACCCCTAGTTGGGGAACTGAGATCCCTCAAGACACAGTGTTGCATTAAAAAAATTTTAAATCAAGGTTAGAATGGCTAAATGATTACTGCCTGAAGGGGAATTATCCAGAGAAATCTCCTCTACAAACACAGAAACCACATATGCAAGCACTAGTTTTGATAATTCTGTTTTGGAAAACATTATTAAGACATTTTTAAGACAACTTTATTTTTATTTATTTATTCTAAATTTATTTGGCTTCAGTGGGTTTTAGTTGTGGCATGTGGGATCTAGTTCCCTGACCAGGGATTGAACCCAGGCCCCCTGCATTGGGAGTACAGAGTCTTAGCCAGTGGACCACCAGAGAAGTCCATAAATCATTTTTTTGACTTTAGTTCTAATTGTTACGCTAAAAGCTTTGGGTGAAACAGAAAATAGTTCCTCTTCATAAGAATGCTGAAAACCCTCATCCAAGATTTTTTTAAATTATGGGCATAATTGGTGTACATGACTTTCTTTTTAAATAAATATTTATTTATTTGGTTGCATCCAGTCTTCATTGTGATATGTGGGATCTATTTCCCTGACCAGAGATCAAACCTGGGCCCCCTGCACTGGGAGCACGGAATCTTAGCCAGTGGACCGCCAGGGCAGTCCTGGTGTTTGTGAATTTTACCGCTATTCAAAAAGTCCGTTCAAATTGTGAGACTATGAACACAGCCCTGGAGGCTGATACTCACCTGTGGCTTAGGATGGAGGTCTGCATTGTGGGATCTGTACAAAGTGGTGACCTCTCTAAAAAGTGCTAACAGTAGGTAGGCAGTCTTCTGAGTTGTGGAGCTCCTGCAGGCCTGAAAAAGCAAGGACATCAAGTAAGAATTTTAAGTTATACAGATATAGCTCAGGGCCAGAATCTCATGTGATCTATATGTGAATAAAGAATGAGATCAATACTAAAGCATTGGAGAGGGTGAGGGAGCCTTTCCCAATACCATAGGCACCTGGAACCCTGCACCTCAGGACCATCTTCCAGGAAAAAACTCTTCAAAAACATTCTCATATTAAACGCAATGTATATTTATTAAATAGCTTACAGCAGAAGTAAAAGAGATTACTATCTGTTCTCTTTCTGACTAATTCCCTGGTCCCTTTTGGGAACTTTTGCTGAACTAAGATATTTATTTCCTCTTTTTCCAGCAAAGCGCCAAGGTAAATAAGGACTCAGAAAGGAAATAAGAACATAACAATTTAAAGATTGTATTTTTAAAAGCCTGCATCTATAAACACGTGCATGTCTCTATGGGAATTATGAGGTTTTGCTTCCTGTGCCATCGCATCTCAGAGCAGAGGAATCCTGGAGGAAGCAGCTTTTCAGCAGGGTCTCAAAGAAAATAATGGACCTAAATGAATCAGAAAGGAGCTGCTGGTTGGCTCTCACAAACCCAGCAACCCAATCAACCGCTGCCACTCCCCTGTTGTCAGGGGAGCTCACGAGGCCATGGACATAGGACTCCAAGGCAGCATGTCACCCTGTGGGGCTTCTTCCATTGCCTCATTTGACCCTAACAAGACAAGACTTAGGCTGTGAGGGGACACTGTGTACACAGAGCAGCCGCCAGCCTGGCCTACCTCCAGAGCAGTCTCAACAGCCAGGGGCTTGGATTCCAGAATGGCTTTGCCCACTGCATCCCGGACAGCCTTGTAGTCGTTCTCATGCACCAGGTACCGGTCCATCTGGCCTGGATGATCCCTCTGCAACTCCAAGAACACAGGGGTTAACCACGGTGGGTACAGTGTGGGAAATATTGAGCAAAGAACCTTCTTGATAGGTAAAGGAACCAGGCAATCACTGAAGGTTTAAGGGCAGTTAAACCAGGTTTCCAATACAAACTGAGGCACAACAGCTCACTGCTGTTTGGGAAGCACCTCCTCCTCACTGGATGAAGAGTGGGCGGAAATCTAAGGGAGGTGATACTGTAGCTGCTTTCCCTCTGCACTCAGAGGAGAGCACCAAAGGACTGACGAGTCAGGCCTAAGTTCCAGTTGGGAGGGAAAAAAAGCCAGGATTTTTAATGTCATTTTTGTAACCCCAGGACAATAAACATTCATTCATTTCTGGGCACTGCTGCTGCTGCTGCTAAGTCGCTTCAGTCGTGTCCGACTCTGTGCGACCCCATAGGCAGAAGCCCACCAGGCTCCCCCGTCCCTGGGATTCTCCAGGCAAGAACACTGGAGTGGGCTGCCATTTCCGTCTCCACTAGGAAAGGACAACTGAGCAGTCCTGAAGCCAAAATGACTGCAACTCTGTCATCCTTAGTCCTTTCCTGTCTTGCCTGCTGAGGATAAAAAGGGCTTATTTTACAGGATGAATGACTTTTAATTTGCTAAAAGTCGAAGCCACAGAATCATTCTTTTGCTTTTCCTGTGTTGAACTCAATCAGAAGTGATGCCTACATATGCTTTGCAGGTAGATAACAAATCAGAAACACACACAGACACACCTTTCCCCTAGGCAGATAACCGCGATAACAAGCTGGGTCAGTTGAAACCCAAAGACAGAGGACCAGACCAGACCAGATGCAAGCATTTTCTGGGATGGATGTGGGAGAAGGTCAGGGAGGAATGGAGAAGCAGCAGCCCTCTTCCAGGAGTGGATGGGACAGGGGAGCTGAGACAGCACTGGGGCTGCCGGACTGCCCTTCTCACCTGCTGTGCGATGACTTCCTTAGGAAACACCCAGTGGGCCGGATGGCCCTCTTTGGAGAGGCTCTGCACAAACTCCATCCCCTGCTGGCTGGTGAGCTTCCTCACCAGGTACACTCGGTACCAGTCATTCTGGACCCGGGCACAGAAGCGCTCCACCTGCTTCAGGTAGCGACGCTTCTCCTCTGCCATCTCTGCAGAGCCAATGAGAAAGGCCAAGTGATGGCTGAGGGTACTTGTTAGTTAACTGTCTGTACAGAGGCTAGTAAAAGCTCTGTGCCTACCCTTTGGGAATTCACACTGAGAGAACTAATCTAGAAGAAAGGGGCCATGATACAGACCAGAATTATTCTGAGAACCAGCTTCCCACACTTCCTGAATTTCTAAATCATGGGGGCTCCCAGCCTGTGGTCAAGAAAGGTTGGGAAGACCTGCCTGAGCCATCCTGAAGCTCGGCGAGGATCTCAGATGCCTTGTCAAGACAGAGGCGGATGCGGGCCATCTTCTGCAGGTGTTCCACTGAGGCCTCACCAGCAGGCCATCGGCTGCATCCCACTGGCTGGTATGTTGTAAGGAATTGGCCTTCTTCTCGCAGGTATTTGAATTCATCCTTTGTGAAGAAGGCATTATTCTTCTCATGTATTGAATCCTAGAGAACATAGAACCAGAAAGAAAGGATATTATTCTTTTTTATTTACAAGACCCCATCTTTGAAATTTCACCAGTGTGGTCATGGACAATGTAATAAGGATAAAGAGCAGTGTTGTGGGTTTGAGTGGATATTTTTTGAATCATGAAAAACTAACAGGTCTTTTTATTTTTTATTTTAGGGACCAGAAGGAGGGAAAAGAATAAAAGCTATAATGAAAAAAAATTTTTTTTAACCTAATTTAACTTTTCATATGCATTGTAAGATTTTTGGAAGAAACAACAATATGAAGAGAATAAAAATTAGAAGTATTCACAACCTCAGCACCTGCACAGAGGCATCATGTACTTCGGTGGCATATTCTTCAATGCCTTTTTCCCCCTCATGCACATGCACATAATGCCAATATAGGCAATTTCTGAGGACAGAAGTAATGTTTCTGAAATATTTTTCCCCCTAAATGGAGTACAGCATCTGTTAATGTCACCACATAAATTATATTCCATAAATCTTCAGAAAAACACTATTCCATTGCATAAACCATGTGGTTCTGAGAGCCTGCAAAAGATATATAGTGAGGTGATAGCTTACCTCCAGGCAGTTGCTAAAGAGCATGTACAGTTCGGTTTTATCTTCAGCCAGGAATGGTTTATTTTCTAACTCGGACAAATAAGCCTGAATATACTCTTTCACATCACAGAAGCTAGGAAAGGAGAAATATTATATATACCTGGTTAGCTAAGATCTGGAAACCCATTTTGTCAAAATAAAGGTTTGAAGTATCTATCTGCCTATTATTCATTTCCTGCTTCCTGTATAATTATATATATACATACGTACACAGCTGGGAAGATCCCCTGGAGAACAGAATGGCAACTCACTCCAGTATTCTTGCCTGGAGAATTCCATGGACAGAGGAGCCTGGCAGACTACAGTCCATGTGGTCACAAAGTGTCGGACACTACTGAGCAACCAACACTTCCACTTTCTCATGTACATAGATGTGTTTATATAGTTTGTAACATGATTTTATGAAGAATATTTTAGCACCAACTTGGAGGAATATAAAATTCCATATTTCAGATGGGCTTCCCAGGTGGTTCAGTGGTAAAGAATCCGCCTGCTAATGCAGGAGACTCGGGTTTGTTCCCTGGGTCAGGAAGATCCCCTGGAGGAAGAAATGGCAACCCACTCCAGTATTTTTGCCTGGAGAATCCCATGGACAGAGGAGCCTGGCAGGCTATAGTCCATGGGATTGCAAAAGAGTCAGACATGACATAGTGACTATATAATAACAATTTTATATCAGCTGTTCTCAAATTTTTGGCTCCAGGACTTCTTAACAGACTTAAAAATTAATGAGAACCACAAAGAGCTTTTGCTTCTATTGGTTATATCTTTTGATATTTATAATAATAGAAACTAAAACTAAGAAAAATTGAAAATATATATCAATATTCATCATTTAAAATAACCATACTAATCACATATTAACATAAATAATAATTTAAAAGATCTTTTCCAAAACAAAATTTCATTAGTAAGAAGGGCATTGTTTTTCAATCCCATAAATCTTTTTAATGCCTAGCTTAACAGAAGTTCACTGGATTCTCAAATCTGCTTCTGCTTCTAGTCAGTTTCACTATGTTATATGAGGAAAATCTGGTCTCATACATTATGTAGTTGGAAAAGGGAGAAATATTTTAGTAGTCTTTTCAGGTAAATATGGATACTCTCTTTTGATGCTACACCAAAAATGATAGATGATAATTTCTAAAGATTAGTTTCAATGAGCAATCTGAAACCTTATCAATGTACTTTTCATAGTTAATTACATTAAAATCAAATGATCTGCCTTGCACATCAGACAGATTTCTTTTTGATCAATGCACAATTCTGTGACATCAAGAACCAGTTACTTCATGAATACTGGTTCGCTGAGCTGTGCATATTTTGTAAATGTTGACACATTTTTATTCTATATTTTATAACATCTCACATTCGTTAATATCACCACCCATGTTATCAAAAAGTTTGTACATATTAGAAAGCCGGCAGGCTCACGGTGGAGGGTACAAGTTTTCAAACATTTTATTTTGTTTTTTAATTTAGCCATGCTGAGACTTGAAGGATCTTAATTACCTGACCAGGGATTGAACCTGGATCTTGGGCAATGAAAGTGTGCAGTCCTAACCACTGGATCGCCAGGGAATTCCTCCAAACCTTTAAATATCTGCTTATAAACTTGAATTTTATAATCAGCAACAAAACCCTCAGTTTGTGACAGGCTCACCTCACTTTTTTTCAAGAAAACACCCAGGTTTGAGTGTCATTTGTCAGTCATTCTTTCAAGTACAAGTGGTATTTCACAAAAAGAGCAGCCAGATCAGGATGTAACTCAAAAACTGCAGGAGTGGTTTTCCTTGAGACAACCTTGTACCTTGATGTACTGCTGGAGGCTTTGTGTGTACCTCTCATTATAATACAACATTAACAGTCATATCCTTAAGAGCGGGGATTTAGTAGAATTAATAATTTTTATAGCTTCATCAAGGACATTACATGAAACTGGCATTTTTAAAAATTACATGTGCATGGTGGTGACAGAAATAATGGCCACTACCAGGGTCTTTCTCATGCTAAGATGCTAGCAGCTTTATCTCTCATCACTTTAGTAACATCAGTGCAAACACCAACAAGTTGAAAAAGTCACATGCCATCTTAGTGTTATCTGCAGTCTGGTCAACACTGTCCCATGCACGGGTCTGCCCAGAGAGCAGGTGCCTACATTTCCTTAAAGTATGTAAGTCTAGTGTGATTCTGTCTTAACACACAAAAGTACATGAACCACAAAAAGCAATGAGAGAAGCAAGTAGTTTTCAACCCAGGGAATGACCATTCATATTTTTAAACTGTGTTTATGTCTCAAGATTTTTATTTCAAAATCAGTTCTGTTAAATTTTACTCTAAATATTCCAGAACAAAGCATTTACCTTTGAGTGTAGTTTGTACTCATATTAATGTGTCTATATTTTATGTCAAGAGATATACATGTCAATGACACTTTTCCCTTTCTCTAAGCAAGGAGATTCACATGAATACAGATTTCACACATTTCCCAAAATTAATGAAAATCACAGGATAGCAAGAGGCTCTTTTCATATCTCAAGGCAACCGTGTCTGTCTATATGCCTTAAGAGCCATTTTTAGGTATAGCAAGCAATGTATTTTAAGAGTATTTTATTTGAAAATCCTGTTTGAAAAGACTATTTCATAAATAATGGGGGTGGGGTAGGGGTACAGGCACCAGAATAAAATGTCTGTAGACAAGGCTGTAGTGGATCCCTGTTTTAAATATAAATTTAATCTCTATCTTAAGTCACATTTCGGACATTTAAGTTAGAAGTAGTTGTGTTTGTTGGAACTTTTCTTATAGCATCTTGATTTTGCCATCACCTCAAGGTGAACTCTCTCAAGTTAGGACACAGGTTGAGAAACAGAGTATATTCCAAAAGAAATCTTCCGAATACAGATCAGCTTTCTGAGAATTTTTAAAAATAACATAATTCAACAAGCCCATTGAGCTGAGGCGCCATATGGGCTTCCCTTTCATTTATAGAATCAGAGAACCTTTAAGAGCAGAAGCAAAACTTAGACAACATCAAGAGCAAGGAGGTTGAGTGGAGATTCTAAGTTATGGTCCAAAAACCCACAAAACTTTGTAGCTGTGGAACTGAGATGAGAACTGCAGATTCCTGACTCCCGACTTCCTGCACCCACATGTCTCACAGCGCTCTGTCCCCTTCCCGCAAATCTGTCTTCTTCCTAAACACGTACTTATGGCCATGCTGAACTCACGGCCAGCATGTGATATGCCAAGGATACAACACATACAGATAAAGGAACCAGGGCGTCTCTTGCTAAAGAAGCTTTCCCAGATAGTGAGCTAGCTACCAGTTCTTCAAAGAATGCTTTGTGGCAAAAAAAAAGGAGGAGAAAAAAAAAAAAAAGAAGTCAAGGTGTTTCCGAGGCAACTCCATGTTCGTGGTGCTCACCTGTACTTCAAAAGCAGTTTCAGTACCACTGAGCGGATCACGGGGGTCTTATCCACGACGTCATCAAAAGGAGAAAGAGACTTTGTGTGTTCACGGCGTCCTAAAACCAGAAGGAGAAAGGTAGACCACTGTTCACATCAGACATAAAAAGTGAGATGAAGAACTGAATTTTTAACTCCACTCACGTTGGGGAGCCTCTCGAAGGAGCTCCTTCTCTACAAAGAGTAATGATAGCAGGTCTTTGACTACTTCCTTCTGAGGTGGAGAATTGTCTTTGAAGCACATGGTAGAAACCAGGTCCACGAAGAAACTATTGCACATCTGCCGGAAGCGGGCATGTTTCTCAATGACCTCCCTTGGGAATGGTTAAAAACTATGGTTAAAAGTCTGATAAATTGTGTTCCAGAATCCCTCCCTACAGAGTGCTCTGGGATTTGGATAGCTTTTTTTTTTTAATTAAAATATGCAAGTATCTCCTTATATTGATTAGAATCAGTCTCCAAAAACTGCAACAGATAGTACGTACACATGGCTCTTTTGAGAAAGACTTTGATCATTTTGGACCATCTAGTAATAGCCTTTATATCCCAAGAGTTTCTCAAAGCTCCCATCTACTGGACTTGTCTTGTGCCCCACTTTTAGAAGGCATGAGAAGGGAAGAAAACCAATCTCTTGGGCTACTTTAATTAGTGCCCTAAAGGCACTTAGCCAGACAAGAGCTAGCTTTAGCTTCAAATCATAGAACACGGATGGCATTTACACATCAAGAGGATAAGCCAGTTGCATCTAAATTCTTTGGGTACTTGTGATGGCTTTAATTAGTTTACAAGTTTCTGGGTTTTTTCCTCTAATTTTTCAATCTCCCTCTTCTGTACACATGCATGTCTTGGGGAAAGGATAATTTTCAGCCACTAGGTGTTTACAAAGGTACATAAATAGTTGTCTTTGTTAGGACACTTCTCTGCTATGAAGCTTTTAAGGTCAACAGTATATTTTAAAAATAATTTTGTTTATTTTTGGCAGCGCTGGGTCTTCACTGTTGTGCAGGTTTTTCCTCTAGTTGTGTTAAGCAGGGTCTACTCTCTAGTTGCAGTGCTCAGGCTTCTCATTGCCGTAGCTTCTCTAGTTGCGGAGCACAGACTCTAGGGTGCCTGGGCTTCAGTAGTTGCGGTACATGGGCTCAATAGTTGGGGCTCAAAGGCTCTAGAGCACAGGCTCAATCAATAACTGTGGTGCACAGGCTTATTTGCTCCGCCACATGCGGGATCTTCTCGGATCAGGGACCGAACCCATGTCTCTAGCATTGGCAGGTGGATTCTTTACCACTGAGCCACCAGGGAAGCCCAATAGTTATATTTTTGAATACTGTACTTGCAAAAAAGGAAGAAAAAGGAGGAAGCTTTCTCAAGAGAAAGGCTATTTTACCTGTGCTCCTGGGAAACAGCTGGAGAGTAACTGTCTGGTAAGTCGGTTAAACACAAGGGGCATCCCATATGCCCTTGGGTGAGGTTAACTTTAATGCAGCGCAGACAGAATACATGGTCACAGGGCAGGCAGACAGGATCCTGTGCATCTCCCAGGCAGATGGGGCACGGCTGAACCCCAAACCTAGAAGCCAAGAAGGGTGGCCATTTTTAAAGCAGGGGAGTGGGACATGAGAAGCAAAAAAAAAAAAAAAGCTTCCGAATTCTCAACCTTGTGGATCCCTAACCCAAAATCTCACCTGGTGAAACTCTCGCTGACCTGGTCTTTACATTTACGAAGAGTAGTCATCACCGCCATGAAAGGCCTGTGGGTCTTCATGTCAGAGTCCTCTAGCAGGCACTGAAGGAGAAGGGCATTGGCAAGAGGGCGGGAGGCAGTGAGGAAGAGCAGAGGTCAGCCAGGCAACAAGACATGGCACGCCCTCTGCCGCTGGTGGAGCTAGACAGTTAAGGCTCCGCTGTCTGTAGTGCAAGGCTTTTTAAAATTTTATTTAGCAATTTCTTTAACTTTGAATGCCCATTGTGACTATGCTGTTTTGGGGAAAAGACCAATATTCTCAGCTTTAGATTTTCCCCTTCTTCTTCTTTTTTTTTTAAGGTATACCCCCTCTTTTCATTATATTTCAAACTATAAATGATAATATAGTGACCATCTGTGTATCCACCAAGCTTTAAGTAATCTTGGGATTTTCTGAGTATTTGCTTTATCAGTTTCTGAATAACCAAATGTTACAGGTGTAGTTTCAACTTCAAGTATATCCCTTTCTACTCCCAGGCCCAGGGAACCACATTCCTAAATTCCCACTTCTACTAGATTTCCACCCATGCATGCATGCATGCATCTCTGTATTTGGGACATCACACTACACCTAAGCTTGGCAACTTCCATTTTTCATTGATAAAAGTAGGTTCAGATCATTCATGTTTACTACTGCATGGTACTTATTTACAAATACATTGGTTATCTATTTTCCTGTTAATGAACATTTAGGATGTTCCCAATTTCTTGCAATTACAAACATTTCTGGACCCAACATTCTTCCATGTGTCTGAGTGGAAACAGGAAAATTCCCTAGGCTATATATTTAGAAGTGGAAACACTGTTTCTTAGGAAAGACGTATCTTTAATGACATAAGATAGTGAGTTTAATTGGTATGCTTAGGGAATTTTCTGGTTAGATTGATGCTTGTTATAGGTGTTTGTAAACATAATATAGATATTATGTATGCCCATGACATTATCTGCTCAAGGAAATTTCCTTTCTATTCCTAATTCGGCAAGAGTATCCATTTACCAAATTATATATTTTATGAAAAGCTTTTTTTGTACCTTTTGAAATAATCATTTGCAGTGTATTTTTTGATTTATTATGTAACTGATGATATTTATAGGTTTTATAACTTTGAGCTATCCTTGAATTCCAGGACTAATCTTACTTGGAAATTACGAGTTTTAATACCCTGCTAAATTTGATCTGTTAAATAAAATATTCAAAAATGGCCAAAGGACTTGAATAGACATTTTCCAAAGAAGGTATACAAACAGGCAATAAGCACATGAAAAAATACTCCACATCACTAGTCACTAGGGAAATACAAACCAAAGCACATTGAGATGGTGCGCTGTGATGACCTAGAGGGGTGGGATAAGGGGAAGGGAGGCTCAACAGGGATACATGTATACATATAGCTGATTCATGTTGTTGTACACAGAAACTAACAACACTGTAAAGCAATTATACACCAATAAAAAAAACCCAACACCACAATGAGATACCACTGCATACCCATTGGGAGGGTTATTATTTTAAAAATGGAAAAGAACAAGTATTGGTAGGGATGTGGAAAGGTGGAGCCCTGGGTCATTGCTGGTGGGAATGTAAAATGGTGTGGCAATTGTAGGAAATAGTATGGTGATTCCTCAAAATGCCAAACATGGAATTACCACATGATCCAGCAATTCCACTCTTAAGTACACACCCAAAAGAATTAAAGTAGTGACTCAAATAGATACTTCTATACCCAGGTTCATAGGGGCATTTCACCAAAAGGTGGAAACATCCCAAGTGTCCATCAACAAATGGCTGGATAAACAGAATGTGCTCTCTCCATACAGTGGATCTTCCTCAGCCTTAAAGAGGAAGGCAATTCTGACACCTGCTACAATGTGGACAAATCTTGAGAACATGAAGTATGCTAGTTAAAACAGGACATTTCAAAGGCTGCACAGCAAAGCTGCTGGCAGTGCTTGTGTGAGGTTCCCAGTAGGCAGAGGCTGTTTTCCCCGAGAGGCCACTGATGCTGAAAGGGCGGTCACTTTTTCTGCAGGGTATTATCCTGTGTGGCATCAGCTTTATAAACGGTGTCAAGGGGTAGAGACATGGGCCTTCCTGTGCCCTTGGTCCCACCAACAGCACTGTGTTTGGAAGTCCACAAGTCCAGTGGCATTCTCTTACACCCCCGTCTTGCTGATCATGGCAGTGGCAAGCTGCTCCCGCTGTGGGCCAGGCTGCTGGTCTTTCTAGGGCCACTGGAGGCCTGGTTGGAGCCCACCCTTCAGTCCTCCCAAGCAGATTTGCTGCACTGATAGTTCCTTTTCCTGCAAGAAACCCTAAATGACATACCTTGACTTACCACTCAGGAGAGGGTAAAAATGAAACCATTAAATGCCGCAAATAGAGCAGCTTATGTGATGAAATCACTTTCCTTACTACATTCAGATAAAACTGTCAGAGCAGAAAGGGAATATACCACCTCACTGATAGAGGTTAGGTCATGCTTCAATTGTGCTTCGTCTTACAAAGAGGCACACCTCTGCCTGCGAGGCAGAAACTTTGCGCTTACCTTATTCAGCAAGGAGACATAGTTGGTCACCAGCTCGCGCAGCTCGGGAATTTGACTCGCGGTCTCCAGTAGCACGTGCTCCACAAAGAGCGAGATGGAGAAAATGCGATTCCAGTGGGTTCTGTCAAGAGAGGGGTTCCCTCACTCAGCTCTGACAAAAAGCACCTGAGACAGAAGGCAGAGGTGCAGGGAGGTAGTTTCAAGGCACAGGAGTTGAATAGTTAAGAAAAGGAGCAGATCGTAAAGTACTGAAATCATAGAGAGGCTGTTCTCTTATTACTGTGGAATTATGTTAGAAATCAATATCAAAAAATATTTGAAAATAACCCACATATTTTCAAGTGTAATATGACATTTATCAACAGAAATCTTTGACTTAGCCACTGAAAGCCTCAGTAAAGCTAGAAGACTGAAAACACAGAGGGTGATTGCAGAGAAGAAAAGATTTAAATGAGAAATATCAAAGTGAGAAATTAATATCCAAGATACTTAAAAACCCCCATGCATTTGGAAATTAAATGTCTACTTTTAAATGATAGATGTATATAAGAAGCCATAACAAGGAAAATTAGAAAATACCTCTAACATAATAAGAGTGAAAAGAGAATTTCTCAGAATTTGTTATATGTAGCTGAAGCAACTNAATTGGAAAACATAAACTAAATGAAACGGGAGCACTGAATATGAAATAGAAAAAGTGAAACAAACTAGAGAAAAGTAACAAATCATCATATAGTCCAATTGTTTTTAAACATGGATAATCATTAGAAACACATCTGGAACTCTGGAGAAAAAAGCAAAACATGGGCATTTGTATTTTTCAAAAAATTCCAAGATAATTCTGACATGCCTCTGAATTTTAAAAAGTATTAGAGGTTTTTCTATTAAATGGTAGTTTTACTGATATAGAACTCTATTATTTTCTGTTGAGCAATCATAACAATGGTATTAAGTGAATAAATAATAGTTATATAATCACAATAATAAAAGGTGTTTCCCGTTTTCATGTTTCAATACCTTTAGACCGTGAAGCTTTCATACCTTGGATATGTTCTAATGTCTCTTAGTTTACAGTCTATGGGAACTTGAACAGAATTTGTATTTTACTGTTGTGTGAAAATTACAAAAACTTTATTATGTTGAATTGGTTCATGGTGCTTTTCAGATCTACTGTATTTGTTTACTTTTTTGTATATTCATTCTGTTAATTTTTGAAAGTTTGATATTGAAACTACAACTAAAAATCTTAATTAATCTACTTAAGAAATAATTGTAATATATGGTGGAAGTATATGTAACTTTGTTCTATATCTTCCAAATTTCCTGTAAATGTGTTATCATACTTTCATAATTTAAAAAATAAAAAAGAAAGGGGGAAAAAAGGAGCAGGTGAAAAGGTAAGTGAATTAGGTAGAAGCCCTTTATGATGCTCTCCCTGACCTCTACCCACTTCTGTCTTTCTCCTCCCCACAGGCTCCCAGCTCAGACAACTCAAGTTCTATGCCTCTGCCCATGTCTGGCGACTCCCACCTCGCCCTTAAAGGCCAGCCCAGGACTGGTCCTCGGGGAAGTCCACCCCGAGAGCACGCCCTTTCTCTGTCACCCTGCTGGGGTCCTCTGCAGCTGCTCCTCCTCCCGCAGGATCATAAGAATCCGCTCACCTCTGTGTCACCCCCATCACTCTGTGCACTCCCTCAATGCTCCGTTCTCTCCTGTTTCTCGAGGATCATTGCGATGCCTGGCGTTTAAGTAGGCTTCCACAGATGTTACAGAATGAGTGAGCAAAGGCCCACTTCCAACAACAGGAACATCTGCCCTCTCTCTCTGATGTGCCTGGGCCTCCTGGGTCTCACCTGATGTCTCTGATGAGGGTTCTGGTCATCATCCCACAGTCCTGCATGTACCCTTCTGAGCAGAGGAGCTCCAGTGGCATGGAAAGATTCTTCACAGTCTGTAACCAAGCTTGGGGACTGGGCTTCAGGAGGTTTTCCGTCAGCATTTCAGCACAGGCCACTGCTGCCAACACATCCAGACTCTGGGGAGCAGAGAACAGGCCCATGACTGAGCAGTCTGTCCCCTGACCCCCACTGGGCTGCTCTAAACCTTAATTCAGAGGTCCTGGGTGTTTTCCTTCTGTTCCAGGCTTGGAGCTTCCTCTTTCATTGTCTTGGGATCTAGGAGGCATGAGTTAGATGTATTCTAACTGAGAAGCCACACTGACGTGTGCTGGTGAAGATGTCTCCCAGTTGGAACAAAGCCCATAAGCTTCCCCTTCCCAGGGTGGGGGTGGGAGCACCCCTCCCTCCACACTCGCTTGAAGAGGCCAAGCCGGGCTACAGACATGAAAGATCCCTAAGAGGGGCCATACCATCTCACGTCTAGCCCACTTGTGGTTCTGTGCGCCTTTCGTAAGGCTTAGTAGAATTGGAGGGTGGATGGTCAAGATCCTGGAGAAGTTCTGTAGCCGGTTTCTGAAACGGTGGTAGGCGAGGTGCACTAATGGTAAGGAGACCTCTTCCTCTGGCCTTCCTGCATTCAGCTGATTGATGCAGGACCACAGAGCCATCTGCAGAACCTGGGATGAAAAACAAGCTTTTATTATATTATTTGTAAAGCATTTTTTAAAAAGCTACATTTTGCTTGTGGAAAATGAGAACCATTCAAAAATGACAAAAAAGAAAATTAAAAACCATGCACACTACTAGTATCCAACATTTACTTTTTGGTGTTATCCCTTCTAGACATCTCTAGATCCATACCTCTTCTCCCAGTGGTCCCCAAATTAGTGTCACAATGTATTCCTGATCTTTTTCCACTTTACAAGCATTGCTCTATCACAAGCACACCTGAAGAACATTGTTTTTAATGGCTGCACAATAAAAATCAAATGGCTGTACTTTAACTAGTCCAACTCTTACGTTTTGACAAGTAAATTGTTTCTAATTTTCCATGTTTAGAAATAGAACTGAAAAGAACATTCCTATGAATAAAATATTTGTCTACATCTCTGATAATGTTCTCAAGATCAAATCACCAGTTCAGATTTTGTTCAGAAGTTCTCCATTCACCCCAACGGTTTACAGAACCACCACGCTGTTCACACCACCTTTGGCAGTGGAGGAACTTCTGGCCATTTTTAAAAAACCAGTTGTTCCACATAGACAGAAATGATGGTAGCTGAAAGTTAATCATGCCTGTTGATTTACTAGTGAGGCTGAGAATTTTCCTCTGTTTTCTGGACATCTGTATAATTATTCTGTTAATAGTCAACTTATAACTTTCATTCATTTTTAAAGATTAGAGGATGTTCTTATTGATTCCTATGAACACTTTATTAACCCTTAATCATGCTGATTGTATGTTCTCAAATCTGCCAGTTTCCTTTTTTATGTACTGAAGTTTGAAATCTTCAATATTTCAATTGAAATTTCAGTTACTCTTATCATTAACTTGCTGTGGTCAGTTAAATATTTACCTAGTTTTCTTCAAGAAAAACTAAACATTTAAAAAGAAAGCATCACAGGAAATTGGAGGTCTTCTTCCTATTACTAAAATTTCCATGCTTTAGGGGTGCTGAGAGGTGGGGTAAGTGTCCAGCCTCGAGGGTTCCGAAGGTGTGAGTGGCATTTTCTCACACCACTCTCCTCTTAGGCCACATTCTGTTCCACAGACACTGCAGCTCCAGCAGCGGAGGAAGTTCCATGTCGGTATTTTGTCCACTTACGGCAGCCTTGCCTTGACCCCGAGTCAGTACTTACGTTTAACTGTTCCCAAGTGGACACTCTCATGGTCAAGAGAAGGAAATCTTTCAGGTAACACTGAAGAAGCTCCTGCCGCTGGTCCACTGTTAGCTGAGCAAGAAAACTGCCCAGTGGGGTCTTCTGAAAGAGTTCTAGTAACTTCTTTGCCAGTCCTGCGGGGAGGGGCAGGGGGCGGTGGGGGAGGAGGGAGAGAGATCCCCTGGGGTGAAGACGGTGACCGTGAGTCCCCTTACCCACCAAATGCCTTTTTAGCTTCATTTCTGGACACTTCAGATATTTTCCCAGTGAAATAACAGTAACAAAGTCAGAAGGAATGCTCTATTCTGGTCATAAAAGCCTGCGTGTGTGCTAAGAAGTTGCTTCAGTCATGTCTGACCTTTGCGTCCCTATGGACTGTAGCCTGCAAGGCTCCTCTGTCCATGGGATTCTCCAGGCAAATTCTGGAGTAGGTTGCCATGTCCTCCTCCAGGGGGTCTTTCCAACCCGGGATCGAACAATTTCTCTTGTGTCTCCTACATTGACAGGTGGGATCTTTACCACTACCGCCACCTGGGAAGCCCCCATAAAAGCCTAGCTAGCCCTAAAGAGAATACAGTCTGGGATAGACCAATATTTCCACAAGTTGTAAAGTGCTTCGGGAACCCAGGACGAAAGTGAACCAGGAACAAGTGGGCTGCCTGCTGGGAGCTGGGTCACATGCTGCTCAAACCAAAAAGACCTGCCTTCTAGCAGATGGGGTGCTGGCCCCCAAGTCATGTGCTATCACAGAAAAGTAGGGTCAGTTTTTGATAGGGTATGAAAAAGAGAAACACTCTCTCCTCAAGAGAGAGATTGCTTTGAGTTTGTCCAGAAAGAGTGACAGGAAGCTTATCGAGAAATCTAAGTTCATCTTCAAGTATTTTGACATGTATTTTTTAAAAGACATCTGGCCTTTATTTAAAGATTGAACTATAGTTGATGTATCATGTTACTTTCAGTGATCTGATGTCTGCCTATCTTATGAAATGATCACTATAATTAAAAAAAAAGCTATACATAAACTCTGAAAAGACTACTTCATGTATGAAAGATGACATTCCCAAAAGTGGTGTGTGACCACTGGGGTTTTCCTGGAATGCCTGTGGCCAGATGACCTGGCGTATGACCACAGAGCAAGGGAGGACAATGACGGCTCAGTCTGGGCAAAGGTACTACTCTGGTCACTGACGCTTGCTGACAGGGGCTCAGCCAGAGACATCCTGGTGCCCTCGTTGTCCAGGGGACTCAAATGGAGGTGATGACCTATGACAGGGTATCAGGGTCTCCTCCTGCAGAACACATCCCCTCCCACCATTGCTGGGCTCACCTCCATCTCCTGTGATGTACTGAGTGTGGACCCACAATTCCTCCAGATAGTCCTTGATTCTCCAGCTAAACGGGACACTATTGGACGCCTTCTCTGGGAGGTTCATGTAGTTCTGCACCACGATGTAAGACATCTCTCCTTTAGACCTGCAACAGGCCAAACAAGGACTAAGAATTAAGTGGTTATTGAGATGGCACTCAAGATGCAAGATGAGATCTACTTCTGATGCCAATTCCTCTTCATTTTCAAGTACTAGGAGGCTTAGTGGGCTGCAAAGACAGCGCCCTGGTCTACTGAACAGCTCATTTTTATACTATAAAAGAACCGAAGGAAAAAAAAAAAAAATGGGTTTTACAGACAAAACAAAAACAAACCACAGTTGGAAAGCTGGTGGAGATCTTGGACAGAACCAGTCTGGTGATGTCTGAACCCACTCTTGCCCTATACCTGTGCAGCGAATCAGAGCCACCTAAAAGCCAAGCAAGGTTTTGGTAGGTCAGCTGAGCTTGAGTTACATAAGGCCTAGGGACAGGCTCTGCGGTTCCTGTCATTGGCAGGAGGAATAGGAAAAACAACATAAATGCTCCCTTACACACAGCTTCCCCTGCAGATGAGGTGAAAGTGGGCCATTTTAACTGCCAAGGGTGCTCTGAGCACAAGGAAATGAAGAAAGTCAAGAACAAAGCAAGAATTTTTCAGAATTGTGTCAACGCTTTGTTACTATTGTCATGCCCTTGAAGCTACAAAAAGGGCCAACTTCAATGTGATTCTAAAATCCATACTAATATTTCATCAAAAATCTGGGAGAGCCTATTAAGTTTGCTGCTACGTTATGGGTTTATTTCCCTTCCCAAGAAAAGAAAGTTTTCTATTCACCTTGTATCAATTGTCACAAGAGGAATGTTCAGAAGTTTAACGTCCCTGAAAATAAACATCCAAAGATCTCTCGCCCAGGATGGAGAGTGTGGGTTGACCAGCAGGTCAAGGTTGCTGTCCCTGTCCACGCAGGAGATCACGCTTGCCAGGAGGGGAGTCACAGCGCCCTGGACCCGCTTCCAGAGGGTCTGCCTGTGAGTGGGAGAGACAAGTCCGCTCAGGTTAGAAGGACCACAGACCATACTGGGATGCCCACATCCGTTTCACATTTTGTGCCTTCATGGCAGTAACAAAATATCTGCTCTATTATTCCCACACTACAGCTGTGTTTTTCATGTTTTTTATATTATTTTTAAGTATTAGAAGAGATTAAGTCAAACTAAGATTAGAGGCAGGTCAGGAACCAACAGTTAGAACTGGACATGGAACAACAGACTGGTTCCAAATAGGAAAAGGAGTACATCAAGGCTGTATATTGTCACCCTGCTTATTTAACTTATATGCAGAGTACATCTTGAGAAACGCTGGGCTGGAGGAAGCACAAGCTGGAATCAAGATTGCCGGGAGAAATATCAATAACCTCAGATATGCAGATGACATAACCCTTATGGCAGAAAGTGAAGAGGAACTAAAAAGCCTCTTGATGAAAGTGAAAGAGGAGAGTAAAAAAGTTGGCTTAAAGCTCAACATTCAGAAAACGAAGATCATGGCATCCGGTCCCATCACTTCATGGCAGATAGATGGGGAAACAGTGGAAACAATGGCTGACTTTATTTTCTGGGGCTCCAAAATCACTGCAGATGGTGATTGCAGTCATGAAATTAAAAGATGCTTACTCCTTGGAAGGAAAGTTATGACCAACCTAGACAGCATATTAAAAAGCAGAGATATTACTTTGTCAACAAAGGTCCATCTAATCAAGGCTATGGTTTTTCCAGTGGTCATGTATGGATGTGAGAGTTGGACTATAAAGAAAGCTGAGTGCCGAAGAATTGATGCTTTTGAACTGTGGTGTTGGAAAAGACTCTTGAGAGTCCCTTGGACTGCAAGGAGATCCAACCAGTCCATCCTAAAGGTAATCATTCCTGAATATTCATTGGAAGGACTAATGTTGAAGCTGAAACTCCAATACTTTGGCCACCTGATGTGATGAGCTGACTCATTTGAAAAGACCCTGATGCTGGGAAAGACTGAGGGCAGGAGGAGAAGGGGATGACAGAGGATGAGATGGTTGGATGGCAGCACCGACTCAAAGAACATGGGTTTGGGTGGACTTCGGGAGCTGGTGATGGACAGGCGTGCTGTGGTACATGGGGTCACAAAGAGTCGGACATGACTAAGCGAATGAACTGAACTGAAATGAAGATTAGAGGTAGAACTTGAAAGGTCCTTAATTTTACCTCTAATAGACTGGAATTAGTTCATTGAAAAGGCCAAGTAGTATTGTTTTATTTTGTTACATACTTGTTTTCTAGAACAAGTCATGTATGCTCTATAAATAAATCAAAGAATGACCAAATTCACTTGAAAAGTATGTCATTTGAAGAAAATCAGTTGTGAATAGAATATAATAAAGAAACCAAAGTAAACTCATTTCACATTACATTAAACAAGAAAGCATGTCTTTATCTAAGTCACTTCAGTTGTGTATGACTCTTTGAGACCCTGTAGACTGTAGCCCACCAGGCTTCTCTGTCCATGGGATCCTCCAGACAAGAATGCTGGAGTGGATTGCCATGCCCTCCTCCAGGGGATCTTCCCGACCCAGGGATCAAACCTACATCTCTTACGTCTCCTGCATTGGCAGGCACGTTCTTTACCACTAGTGCCACCTGGGAAGCCCTGTGAACACCAGCAAATGTAGGAAGTTCAGTAAGTGAAGGGGTGGTGTCAAGGGTACATAGAAAATATAGATTTTTAAGAAGCATTTATCTAAAATCCACACAGAGGAACCAAGAGAAACAAAAATAATTCCAGGTCCAAATCTGATCCTTCAGAAGGTACAACAGGGAAAGAAATGAAAAATAACTAGAGAAAAACATAGAAGCAGAAAAACCCTACAGTTACAAAACCAACATCAGTAGGCTCACATGGTCCATTCAACCTAGATGTTCCCAAATGTCCTTCTTGCCAACAGTGTGGAGATACATCCCCGCTGAATCCAAGCCTCTGGATGAGTTAAGCGTTTTCCTGGAGTCTAAGAAACTGAGGGCCAGATTGGTGAGGTCCCAGGTCTTAGATGACCTTGCAGATGGGGCGGGTGGCATCTTCCACTGCCCACCGTGGGATGCAGAGCAATACCCTCTCCCTTAACCATACAGATTGGCATGGACTAGTCTTGAGCACAGCATCAAGGTTTGTAGAAAAAGGACCACAGACAATAAGTGAATACTTTGGGTCTTATTTTCGTGGTTATCAAATAACTTCATGCAGGAGGTCTAGGAAAAAAACGTTCTTCCCTCCCGTACATATCTATCACCTCTTTAATTTACCAACCAAAAAGGGCAACCATGTCTTTGGTGATGAACATGGTGGTAAAAGTTTACATCTGATAAGAACAGATGTTCTGGTTTTTGTCTGTTTTGTTTTTTGCTATGAAAAAATTTAAAACACACAAAAGTACAGAAAAGAGTCAAGCAAACCCTATACAACTTACCATGCAGCTTATCTTGTGCTCTTCAGGAAAAAAAAAGTCGATGGCTCTAAATTTCTCAGAGGTTTGGAAGGAAGCAGCCCCTCAGCTTGGAAAGCCATGCGCCCAGCCCCTCTCCGCCCCCGGGGCTTGCTTTTCTGGCAGTACCTGAACGTGCCGGCCTCCTGTAGAGCATCCTGATTGGAGGCCTCCCTCACCACCCAGTCCTTCACATTGCAGATAGCGTTTTCTTCCTGCTTCATTAAAAGGACGTAGAGGCGCACCTTAGTGACCAGCAAGAAAGTGGCTGTGGAAAAGCAGAGCAGACATGCATTCAGCACATCCCTGGGCATCGAGCGGTGGGCCCAGCATCCTGGACCCATCCCAGCAGGAAGGGAAGCCCATCTCCTTTGGCCAGGCTGAGTCTACAGAAATCCCAAAGGCGCGCATAGATTGCCAGAGAGCCAGCTGCTTCTGCTTCAGCCATGGAGAGCTACAGCGGGGGATGACTCAGGGTCTGATGGAGGAACTCGGTTGGGGTGTGGACAAGAGGGGCTCCCACACCTCTGTACTCACCGTCTTCGTCTAGGAGGGTGAGGAGGATGGACACCCTCTGAACGCTGCGCTGACAGTCCTCGTTCTGGTCTCTGAGCATGCCCACGGCGCCCTGAATACAGCTTCTCAGCAGCCTGGTGGTGTCCAGGATCTGCGTCTGTCGACAGACAATCAAGCCTTCCATTTCTGCCACTTACACGTCAAGAAAAGCCAGGTGATGGCAGAGATGAGGTCCAGGCCCTGGGTGCAGGGGCACAGTTTTCCTCCTGCCCAAGCTCCCACCACATGCCCTTGTCAAGTTCCCCTGAGAACCACTGTGAAGGAATTCCCTGGAGGTCCAGTGATTAGGACTTTGCACTTTCATTGCCGTGGGCCTGGGTTCAATCCCTGGTCAGGGAACTATTAATAAGACTCTGGAACCCATGTCGTATGGCCAAAAAAAAAAAAATCCACTACAAGACAATCCTATGTGCCCGGAGACCTTATCAGTGGTCAAGCAACAAAGCAAAACTGTCCAGGGGACACCAGGAAAAGCCAAGGTCAGATCTGCTGCTGGTGATCTCAGCCGCACTCACAGAGGCAGGGAGAGGAGTGCTGGGCTGAGCCCTGGCCAGCTGAGTCCACTCCTCGGACCCCTGGGTGTAAGTCTAAGGAGACGGAGCCCACAGCCCAAGGGCTTAGAGGGCTAGAGTGAGAATTTACATCATGTTCTGGTCCGGAGGCTGGGCTAGCATTCATCTCAGGACTTTCTGTCTCCATTTTTACCTCTGCCACTTGCTGTGATGTGACCGCCTCAATTTCCATCGCCTCCTCACCATCTTCTTGGGCTCGGCGTCCCACCTCCACTGCAAAGAAGTAAAACAATGGAGCTACTGTTCAGAGGCAGAAGTGGTGGTGGGGAACGCTGGCAACATCATGTGCATTGTGTGCTGGGGATCTATCCGGGTTTCCCTGGCACCAGCCTCAGGAAGGGGCTCCAAAGGAGAGACCGTCAGTCACACAGATCAGCCTCCATTTGCCCACTGGACGTGGTCCACCAGTGGCAACCCGAGCTTCCTTCCTGGGCTCAGATGGCTGATTTGGAAGCCAGGGTAAACAGAATCTGACATGTTCCACAGGTACCTGCGAAGACCTTGTGGAAACTGTCTTCTCCTGGCCTTGGAAGCAGCAGACGGTGCCCTGGATTCATCAATACTCAGTTCAGCAAATGTGTCCTGAGCTCTTGCCAAGGGGCAAGTGTTGGACTGGGGGACAGTAGCCTAAGCACCTGTCCTTGTAGCAGAGTGCACACGTCCTGGCTTCTGCTCCCACCATCCTACCTCCCCGAGGACCTTTTCTCCAGACTCACCCTTAGGGGGATCTTCTGGTTTAAACAGCTGGCTGATGGCCACATCCTGCAGTTTAGTTACGTCTGAAACCATGACTGTGGATCTCCGGAGGTCGTCGATGTGCACAGAATGCCACAGCCCTGGGAAAATAAGCCCCAGAATCTTCCCTGTGTCCTCTGGTTTCTTCCTGACAGTTGTAAGCAGGGATACACCATTGTCCTGACGTTTTAACATACTACTGAATGAATGATTTGTATCCTAAAGTCTAATCCCTTGAATATACACAGGAAGCATATAGATGTCATGCTACAGATGTTAACAACTTTAGCATGAAAATCAGTTTTAAGAACTGAAATGACTAATATAAAAAAGTATTTAGAGAAGGCTCATTATTCTTTCATAAATGTATTATTAAACTCTCTGTATCATAATCAGTAGAGGGGTATGAGACACCAGCAAGGTTTGCCTCTTATTAACTATGAAATTATTAAACTAAACTATTATTTGCCCATTTGCTAGAATACCAGTTTTCTCATACAGGAGATTCCTTGGAGATTCTTTGGAATCAGGTCCCAACAAAACAAATATTACAATAAGTCAAACCACACAAGTTTTTTGGTTTCGCAGCATCTATAAAAATTTTGTTTATACTACACTGTATTTTATTAAGTAGGTAATAGCATTATGTCTCAAAACACAATGTACATGCTTAATTAAAAAATACTTGGGACATTCCTCCTGGTCCAATTGTAAAGAATCCACCTGCCAAAGCAGGAGACACAGGCTTAGTCCCTGGTCTGGGAAGATCACACATGCCTCAGGGCCACTACACCTGTGCATCAGAACTACTGAGCCCATGCACCCTAGACCAGTGCTCTGCAATAACAGAAGCCACCCCAGTGAGTCTGAGCACCACAACTAGAGAAAGCCCAAGCATAGCAATGAAGACCCAGGGCAGCCAAAAGAAAACAAATAAAAATACTGTACTGCACACACACAAAAGAGAATAAGCAAAAAATACCATATTGGTAAAAAATGCTAACCATCATCCTAGCTTTCATCTAGTCATAGTAGTAACACAAAAGGTCACTGATCACAGGTCACCATAGCACATACAATAATGAAAATGCTTGAAATATTTTGAGAATTATCCATAATTCAGAGACATGACGTGAGCAAAGGTGTTCAGAAAAATGGCACTGAAAGACCTGGCACAAGCCTTCAGTTTGTCAGAACTCAGTATCTTCGGAGTGCAATAAAGCAAAGTGCAAGTAAACAAGGTGTGCCTATGTAGTAAATATTTAGTGAGTCTTCATCAGGAAAAAAAGAGAGATTAAAGATAGCATTTTCTGGCCCCAGAAGCAGGCATTAAGTATCCACACATTCATAACAATGCTAGTGGGAAATATCTGTCTGCATTATCCATATAGTAAAAGGGGAGGAACCAGAGATTAATCAAGCATGTATCAACAAATAATGAAGAATTGTATGTTGTACCAGGAGTCTGAAGATGAAGTGTTTTTTTTTTTTTTTTGCACCAATCAGCTGTAAGAGCGGAGAAGGCAATGGCACCTCACTCCAGTATTCTTGCCTGGAAAATCCCATGGACGGAGGAGCCTGGTAGGCTGCAGTCCATGAGGTCTCTAAGAGTCGGACACGACTGAGCGACTTCATTTTCACTTTTCACTTTCATGCATTGGAGAAGGAAATGGCAACCCACTCCAGTGTTCTTGCCTGGAGAATCCCAGGGACGGGGGAGCCTGGTGGGAGGCCGTCTATGGGGTCGCACAGAGTCGGACACAACTGAAGCGACTTAGCAGCAGCACCAGCTTTAAGAAATCTAATTGCATATGAAACAAATGCAGTTGAGATTATGTGTGTGTGCTCAATCACTCAGTTGTGTCTGACTCTTTGTGACCCCATGGACTGTAGCCTGCCAGGCTCCTCCTTTGTCCATGGAAATTTTCCATGGACAGAAATGTTCTGGAAATTTCCCAGGCAAGGAAATGGAGTGGGTTGCCACTTCTTCCTCCAAGCAATCTTCCTGACCCAGAGATCCAGCCTGCATCTCCTGTGTCTCCTGCATTGGCAGGCAGATTCTTTACCAATGAGCCACCTGGAAAGACCACTGAGATTAACATTAATCTTCTAATATCAGACTTTGTACATCATAGGACCAAACAGTGGCTTGGGGAAAGAATCCAGCAGCAACGTAGGAAACTGCCTGCAATGCAGCAGATGTAGCTTTGATCCCAAGGTCGGGAAGATACCCTGGAGATGGAAATGGCAACCCACTCCTGGAAAACCCCAGGGACAAAGGAGCCTGGCAGGCTACAGTCCATGGGGTCACAAGAGTTGGACATGTCTTAGTGACTAAACCACCACCACCACAGGACCAAATTAGAAATAACTTAAATATTATTATACAAACATATTTACAAGTACGTTGGTCCTACCTCCATGGAATCCTACATAGGATGTTCCACTTCCCATCCGGGACAGTTTTGTGATAAAATTGACTAAGATATAGTTCTTATTTCCTTGTATCTTATTGATTTCATTTATAGCAGAATACCTATTTTAAAAACAAAAAAAGCAAAGACAAAACAAAAAAAAACAAAGAAAATAAGCAAAATGAACATTGCAAAATGGCTAAAGGGTGTGCTCAAAAAGAGGTCAAGTTTCATCTCACTTTTTTTTAACTTTAAATAAATTTCACACCTTCATGCTTGTTATCCTCTCTTAGAAGAGAACAGTGGCAAGACTTCTCTAAATAGTCTCATTTCTTTCCCCTATTCCTGTGTTCCTCTCCTTTGAAATGGCATTTTTTATTGAATAGGAACCCTCTCTTGTAACGCTTAATAAGCTTGGTCAGATGCTACTAAGGGTAAGGGCAGTGCTCTTGTCCATTTCAAGAAACAGAGTTCTGTGGACAACCAAAGGACAAAGACAATCATGGTATGAAATATGGCTTCCAATGCTTTAGAAGATCTAAAAATTACTTTTATTTTAACATCAAGTAATAAGGGGATGCAGTTAATTCTAAAAGCATCAAATTTCCACTACAAACAACTTAAAGCTGTCAAATAAATACAACTGAAAGCATTTAAATACCATTAAGGCCCCTGAACTTGCAGTAAATTCTTATCACATAATTTAAAATGAATAATGACCAAATCATGTCAGCTAAAATATGTTTCAAGGATACTCTCTTATATCCTGCTAATATTCTGTTATTTATACTTCTTACATTGGCTATTTTTCCATTGTTAAGAGCCTTTTTTCTCTTGGTTTCTCTAGTCCATATTTAGGGGAATAAAAATGGAGAATAATTTTTATTTCTATCTTTATTCTGATACTATACAGTTTTTAAGGAAGAAATTCTTTAGGAGCTCCTGAATAAATTTGGGGTATCCTATGTAGTTTCTGAGAAAAAGAAAAAAACATACTTTGCTGAGGCGATGAGCTGAGCACTCTGACTTCCATCTTCAAAATCTGTTTGAATAACAAGAATTTTACAACTGGCTGTGTGAGCTAAGCAGTTTCTGAAAGAAAACGGAAATTATCCAAGTGAGTTTTCTGTCCTAAAGTTGGTGATAATATTCTCCAAGTGACGGGAAACATAAGGGGTATATAGGAAAACTATTCAAGTGGGATTTTCCTCTGTAAGGTGAGTAGACATTCCAATGGAGAGAGAAAAAAGCCCCAATAGATGCCTCCTAATGAGACATAAGGATGCTGGATTCAAAAAGGATGTTTCCACAGAGGATAACAGAGATCAGGACACTTGGAGAAGTAAAACGCATCGTTTTCAGAGTCACATGTTCTCAAGGTTCACTAGCTAAAGCTGGTTAGAAAACACCGGTGGTTAGTAGTCACACATATGATATACAAAGTGGTTGATCCTGAGGAGGGAGAGGAGCGGGAGGGGAGGGCAGGGGTCCTCACCGAACTTCCTTGAGGAAAGAGTACTCAGTGTCAAACTGTTGCAGTGACAGGATGGTGAGCTTCACAGCCCAGTCCTTTACTTCTGATTCTAAAAGTTCACAGTCATGACTGGTTAGCAGCCTGGAGAACGTAGTGATCTGCAAAGGCAGGAAATTAAAATCGTTCCATGGAATGCAAGAAAGCCTTGTCTCCTAGATTCAGATGCAAGAAACATGAGGATGCTCAGCAAATATCTTCTATGGGCTCTTCATTGTGCAGTTGGTACACAGATCCAACCGGGAGTCCAAACCCAGAGGAGTTTTCTAACATGAGGTGGTGCTAAGGCAAACAGAACCTACAGGATCAAAGGTACTGGAGAGAAGACTCATCCTGCCCCTAAGATGCCTTTGAATCTTCTTCCTAGATTCCAACATCTTTTCCTGCTTTGAACCCTGCTTGTGATGATACCTTAGCACTCAGAACAAATACCACTTGTCCTTTGCAATCATAGTTCACACTTTCCGTGGAGCCGGCCATTGAGGTCTTCCCCACATCTGTTAATCAAATCTCCCCTGCTACTGGATCACACCACACAATGCAACCAGTATACTCCTTAAGGGCATGCTGCCAGGTCCTGAATCATTATCTCCAGGCTGGCCTTACCACTGAGCTTCCCATTCCTATATCCAATTGATGACAGACTACCTAGATGTTACAGGAACATCAAAGCCCATCCCAAATGGAATCCATCATTGCCTCCACCAGACTTGTTGCTCATAACTAGTTTGTGATTGGCAGGAAAGCTATGACAAAGCAAAGACATCACTTTGCTAACAAAGGTATCACTTTGCCAACAAAGGTCTGTATAGTTAAAGCTATGTTCTTTCCAGGAGTCACGTATGGTTGTGAGAGCTGGACCATAAAGAAGGCAGAGTGCTAAAGAACTGATGTTTTCAAACTGTGGTGCTGGAGAAGACTCTGAGAGTCCCTTGGACAGCAAGGAGATCAAATCAGTTGATTTTAAAGGAAATCAACCCTGAACACTCATTGGAAGGACTGATGCTGAAGTTGAAGCACCAATACGTTGGCCATCTGATGTGAACAGCCGATTCACTGGAAAAGACCCTGATGCTAGGAAAGACTGAAGGCAGGAGGAGAAGGGGACAGCAGAGGATGAGATGGTTGGGTGGCATCCCCGATGCAACAGACACGAAGTTGGGAAAACTCTAGGAGATGGTGAGAGACAGGGAAGCCTGTCATGCTTTAGTTCACGGGGTCACAAAGTCAGACACGACTTGTTGACTGAACAACAACAAAGATGTGATTAACCAAACTTCTGGTCAACCAAGGAAGAAACCATGGAGTCATCCTTAGCCTCCTCCATCTCCCAGAGCTCCTATAAAGAATCAACCTTTATCTCTGTCAATGTGAATCCTTACTATGTCCATCCTTTGACTGAACTGGTACTGCAGCCTCACTACTGGTATATCTTATCTGTGAGTCTTTTTCAGGCTTGTTTCCCCTTCCTCTCTCAGATAGTGGGACACATTCCCACACACATTTCTCCACCACTCCCTTTACACAGGAAAGCAAAGCTCCTTGGTGCCACTGAAAAGACCCTCCATGAAGTCTCTCTGGCTATATCTCACTCCTATCTCTCAGAACGTAGGGCCTTGAGCTTTGGGCTTCAACAGTAATTAACTCTGGGTTTCCTGCAAAGACTGGGTGTTTTAAACCTTGACATCCTTGCTCAAGTAGGACCCTCTGCTTATAATACCTTCCACACCATACTTTATAATCAGCTTGATGGTCACCTCTTAAAGATGAGTCTGTGACCTCATCCTGATCTGTGTTGTTCCTCTTTGACTTTGTGGATAACACTATCATAGGATATCAACAGTACCCATTCATGTCTTTAAACCTTAAACTGTATGCTGACCAAGGACAAGCCCTGTGCCAACTCATCTTTATATCCGCAGAGTCCTGAGTGCAGTACTCGAATGTGGTATTTCCCTTGTTGAACTGAGCACTGTGCACAGCACTGCACAAAAATGGGCACTCAAAACTTGGTAACACTAAACATGTCAAAATATGTAGGTCTCCTTGCACTTACCACGGACAGGAACCAAAAGTTTCAACACGTTCATTTATGGTTCCTATATACTGACTTGCAAAGAATCTTGAATTCCTGATGCTAGGAAGTCAAGGACCCACAGGTGAAAGAGGAAAAGGGTAAAACACAGAAAGATAATCACCTCTGTGAAGATGGCATGGTGTTCTGAATCCACTGTGCAAAGGTGAGCCTGGAGGAAGTCTGCAAAGGAGTTATGCTGCTGCCTGTAATAGTATTCTTCCGACAGGGACTGTGCAGTGAACTGGCCTAGTGCGGAAGCATTCAGCCGAACCACGGCATCAGGGGTGGCACAATCCAGCAGCACTGACTTGGCCTGCTCAGAGACTTTCTGGTAAAGTTCATCAGTCAAGGCCTCATGCCCTAGCTGCTCTATGACCTGGAGCACCACAGAGGCACACGTGTCTGAGTGGTACCCAATGAAGATGTCAGGAGGGCTGTATTTGGGTCTGGCTAGAAACTGCTCAGCTTTCACATCTATAAACTTCTCCACCCAGACCTTGAGCTCTTCCACGATATTCTTCTGCCATTTCTCCAAAACAGTGTTGATGTCCAGATAGTGCTTCTCCAGCCGGTTAATGAGGGGGATGGGAAAATGTTTGTAGACGACATCTTTCTCCTCAATGACTATCAAGCGGAAGTCTGGGTGAACCCGACATTTGACCCGATGGGTCCCCAGACCGAGGTCCACGTACTTCTGCCCGCCGAGGTAGACGTAGTATTGATTGAGTGCGTCGTAGAGGCTCTCATAGAGGTTCTGCAGGTTGAGCAGCACCACCATCTTGCCGGTTTCCATGCAGATCTTTACTCGGTTGATATTTCGGCAGATCTGGGTGTACTCTTGATCTTTGGGAAAACTGGATCCAAAAATAATCTCTGGTTGGTCTGTTTTGAAGAATGCCTGCTGCAGGATCCGCAGGGCCACGTAATTTCTGGTCAGCACAAGCAGGTAGCGGGACTCGGAGTCATCCAGCTCTCTGCCATGCATCTTCTGAAGATGGCCGTATATGTTCTGGTGGATCAGCTGCATGGTGCTGACTTCCTCTGTGTACTTTGCCTCGGGTAAATTGGCTGAAAAGATGTCCAGGGCATGAATGTCGTCTTTGCCACTGAAGTTCCGAAGGACAGCTTGTGCAATGTCTTGAGGGGAGGGCTCCTTATTGGAAGCTTTTGCTGCAGCAAAGACCATTTTGATGAGGCTGTAGTAGTCACGAAGCCCAAAGAATTCCTTGTCCTGACACTTACACACTGTTTCGTAGGATTTGGCAAAGGATGTGAAGTATCCTTGGATTTTTTCTTGGACGAGGCGCTCTGAAGCGCAAATTCCCTTGGCACTCTCAATGAGCTCTCTTTTGTTGGGGCTGCCACGTGACACAAATATACCCCGGTTCATCTTGGCGGGATCCAGGGCCCAGTTGGAAATGCCTATGAAGCCAACTTTTTTGTGGGGGGCAGGATCGTCTTCAATGCATCCATCTTCCAGCAATGGGTGCAGCGCCTTCAGGGGCATTTTGGGTGAGTCTTCTGCTAGTCCAACCTCATCTAACACCACCACGGAGACATACTGCTCAAGGTCCTTCCCCTGCTGGAAACGGGCACATTGCTTGAATGTGCCTATGATGCCCTGTGGGGTGGAATGTGGACTACACTGGAATGACACCAGATGGACCTCCTTCAAGTGCCGGAAGAGGTCCGAGTGTGCAGCCTGGCCTTGCATGGCATCTGCCACGATGGTCTTGGCGAGAGATTTGGAGCTGCCGGGCTTGCCCACCAGGAAGAGAGGAATCTTGAGCTCAATGCAGATAACCATCATGAAGACGTTCTCCTTCAAAGCCAAGTTCCTGGCGATTGTTTTCCTCAGAGATATGCCATTCAGAAAAAGATCCTGTGTTCGGATTATCTCATCTAGGATAACCCTGCTGTCATTATATGGTGCTGGAAAGAACTTGCAGATAGCTTTCCGATAAGATTCCTTCTTCTCTAAAGAGGCGTGGTAACATACCCCGATGGCCAGAACCAGGGACCAGAGGACAGGATCTCTCTCAAAGTCATTTTGGATGACCCCAGTCTCAGAGAGAAAGGAATCCAGCTTAGACAAGAGCATCTCACTGTGGTCGTAAAACCATTTGAAAACTTTCACACAGCGTTCTACATCCCTGAGGCTGACAAAGCTGCACTCATTTTGTCTTTTCCTCATGAAACCCTGAGAGGCAGAAAGCACTTCTGTGATTACATGAGTCTCGCTCTGCACCACCTTGATAGACTTCACCAGTCTCTGGACAATCTGATGGATATAGAGCTTTTCTGCAGAGTCATTCAACTGTCCAAAGTCCCACACCAGGGGGATCAGGCTCGGCGGCAGAGCGTGGACACGGTACACCAGCTGCCTCAGGGGGATGGAGCCAAGCCTCTCGGCCGTCTCTTCTGCACTAACCCTGTACCCCAAGCCAGCTGACTCCAGACGGCAGATCATCTCCTGGGTGTGCTTCCGATAAGGGTTGCAGGCTGCAATGATATGCAAGCCAGAATTCTTAGCCAGGGGCTGGCCACCCACTGTGTGGTCACACAGGACTTCTTTGATGCAGCTTATGGCCTCCGTGGTGTTGGCTTCATCGAAGAACAAGATGGTGTCCAACTGATATTGGGCCTTATTGAAGTGGGCCAGCTCTTCAGCCTCCCTGACCTTGGAGTAGATCATGTCGGCAGTTGTTCCTCCGTGGACCTTGACCAACTTCATGGTTTCAGCATCAACACCCCCACGCCGCAGGTCACTAAGGAATTTAATGAGTCTGGTTTTCCCGCAGCCGGTTTCTCCCATGATGATGACGGGGATGCCGCACCGGAAGCGCATCTCAATGGCAAGGATCTTCAGCATGTTATCCGTGGTAAGCTCGTATGTTTCATCAGGGTCAGTGGCCCACTGGATGCCCAATGCCAGGCACAGCTTTTCAAGCTTCTCATGTCTGGGCAGCTGGTCAAAGTCAACGTTGAAGGGCACCCTCTGGAGCAACAGTCCCTGGTACAGGTGCTCTGTCATAACATCCTTCTTGATTACTTTCCCACTCAAGCGGTCTATGGCATCAACACCACCGTTCTGGTTGGACTGGAAATGGAAACCTATGAACGTCATGGATGTGTGGTCACTGTTGAAAAAAACGTATGGATGGGGCTCCGACTCCCACCTCTTCCGGAGAGAGAAAGGGGCGAGGTCTTCTTCTTTGACCCCATCCATAGTGAATGTGTACTTCCCCGGACTTTGGTCAGATGTGTGAAGTGTAGGTGTGGCGAAATCTCGGGCCATGAAGATCATGAAGGTGACCACAAAGTTCTTGAAGCCCATCAATGTGTCTCCAACAAAGCTGGGGTTACAGAAGAGAGAGGCCTCACAATCTCGGAGCTGGTAGTTCAGGAACTGAGCAAAGTTCCAAAGTTCTGACCAGGATGGGTTTATCACCCCACAGTAAATTAGGAGGTGTTGGATGCATTCGCCAGGGCTGCCCTCAACAGAACCTTTTCGGTACTCGAATGTGTCTAGGTTTTCTTTCTGATGGAACCGTCTTAAATATTGGTAAGGTCTCTGGAATATTTCACTACGGAATGCTCTCTGATCCATTCCTGGCTCTTTGTACCTCTGCGGAGGATCCAGCTCCATGTTGATCACTTCTTTGGGAGGTTTGCAGGTCACTTTGGGGAAGACGTCTAGAAAACTGAACTGGGGGACAAGTGCATTCTGGAAAGGAGAGACACAAATGAAATGAGTTATGGCTGAATTTCCAAAAAAGGGCTTTTGTGTTTTAATCCTCAAAATGGTCTAGACTACATCGACCTTTATGAAAAATCACTTTTCATGAAGGGATTTCTGAGGATACCTCTTTGCAGGAGGTGTTACCTTCTGCACATTCAGGCATGGTGTGAGCTGCACTGTAAATAACAAAGCCCTTTTCTACTCAGCCTCTTGGAACTAAATCTCTCCATCAAGCACATACATGCATGTTTGTGTGTGTGTATGAGCATAAAACTCCCTTCAGTTAAGAAACTGATATAATGGAAGTCTCTTTCCCATGTTGGCTGTCATTAAGAAAGACAGTACTTCTCCTAGCACATGAATTTTCTGCATTCCAATCACCACTGGCATTTAACCCAGACACACAGCACTCACCCCAAAGAGAACAAATCTAAGGTACTATTAATTAATAAAAGAATCTTTGTATTCCATGCATTATTTAAAACTAAGTTTAAAGATTTTTCTTTACTAACACTGCACTCAGCTACTCTACTAAGGCAAAAGTGGGGAATCATAAACATGAATAGAAGCGCCTGCCCCCACAGCAGCATGAGAGTGCCCTGATACACACCAGCTTCGAAGGCCTTCGTGGCAAAGTCGAATTCCTTTCTAGGATTTCAATGATATATAAGTGACATGGGTTCCGAAGCCACATCTTCCCATTTATATCCATTAAGTACTGGAGAATGAGGAGTTTGAAAAGAAACACCCAAATACCAGTCCGCACCTAAGGATAGAATCATGTGTGTCTGTAAATACTTACACAAAAGACACCAGTCCTCCCAACCCTAGGACCTTCTTATTCTGCTCTATTTTACAATGATACTGAGTATCAATACATGGAAAAAGAAGAAATTCTTTATACTGGAGATAGGGTAGGGCAGGATGTGGAAGCTGTGTCTTTCCCTATCCAGCCATTCATCTAGAACATGGGGGCAACTTACTGAAATGAAAGTGAAAATGTTAGTCGCTCAGTTGTGCCTGACTCTTTGCGACCTCATGGACTATATATAGCCTGTCAGGCTCCTCTGTCCAAGGAATTCTCCAGACAAGAATAGTGGAGTGGGTAGCCATTCCTTTCTCTAGGAGATCTTCCTGACCAGGGATTAAACCTGGGTCTCCTGCATTGCAGGCAGTTTCTTTACCATCTGAACTATCAGGGAAGCTCGACTTACTGAAGAGGTCATGTCAAAGTGGAATATTATGGGTCTCCTCTGATACTTGGCATCCAGGAAAGGCAGAAGGGACCTCAGGACTTCGTTCTCATCCACCTGAGGGTCAACCAATCGAATAACTTTTAGAGGCACTTTTGGTCCATTAAACTGCATTTTCAGCTGGTCCTGCAACCTCTTCACAAAGAGAGACCTTCCTGTTGACGTGAACATATGAAAATTAGATGCCAGGGCCGCAGATCAAGAATGAGAATATCCAGAAAATCACTTCTCTTTGTACAGAATTCAAAACTGATGCTACCTAACATCAGCTTAAAGAATACATACTTGAGCCCTCAAATTTCCTTGCTGTTCCCCACCCAACAGCCCTGCTGCTTCCTGGGACTAAGGATGGAAGTCTGAGAATGAGATCAGGACAGCAGAGCTGGCTTCATGGCGGAGGGGAGTGAGTGTCACTGGACAGAAGGGAGTACCATTAAAGGGATGCAGTCAACAGAATGGAAATCAGGATGGCGACTGAAGGTGGAGGCATCTGTTTCTTCTCAAGATCGAGGAAATATACCTTGTCCTGCTCAGGACCCACATCAACCCCAAAGTATTCAATGGACTTAAAAAAGAGAGAAAGAGAAAAAACAGCAGAGAAGCCAGTTTAAAAGAGGAAGATGGCTCAGCCAAGTTGGGACCAGGTGAGAAAAGTATCCCATTCCAGTGCGGGCCCTAATTTATAATTTCAGGTGAGTCAATCCTCCAGGGACTTAGTTCCCCACCTGCAGAAGGGCTTATCTGAGCTCACCTCACTCCCCACCGGACAAATAAGGGCCATCAGATGGTTCCTGGGACCGGGGACTCAGCAGCCATTATTACCTACACCCGCTCTCTCCGAGGTTACGATCCCAACACACATGCGGTCCTGGAACACGGCGGCGGCTGACGGGGTCTCTTCCGGGACTCGGAAGTGGTGAGCCAGGTAGGCCTGGATGTCCTTGAGAGGCGCCTGGGGAGTGATGAGGACCTTGTGCTGGCTGAAGGCGGAGGGGAGGTAGCAGTGCTCCCGCTCACTGTCACAGACCATCACAAGCCGGTAGTGCTCCCGGTGGGGCTGCGTGCACAGCCTCCGGAAGAGCGCCTCTGCCTGGCAGGCCACCTCGTAGCTCAGCTGGTCCGCATACAGCAGGCTGTAGACCCCGAGTCCCTGGGAGCCTGGGGTCAGGCAGCGACGCAGGAGCAACGCCACCTCCTCGAACGTGGTTTCTGGGGTGCAGAGCAGCACTTCATCATAGGTGGGCAGGGGCTGGCGTGGGGTCTGCATGTAGATGGCCAGGGCGGCTGGCAGCACCTCAGAGTGGCCACAGATGACGAGGTTGGGCTGGCCCTCCTGCAGGCCGTGGGGGAGCTCCCGCTGCACAGGGGGCCCAGCCATCCTCGCCAGGTGAGCCAGACAGCGGCCAAGGGCCTCCAGGTCCAGGCAGTTAGGCAGGAAGACTCTCATGAATTTCATCGAGAATTCCATGATGGCCCTCAGCTTGTCCACCAGTCCGGACTCAGAGAAGAGCAACAGTGTCAAGTCTTGCACCGCTGTACTCTCCTGGTGGGTGTTGGCCCTTCCACTGGGCTCCCTGCAGGCCCTCAAGACATCCCATGGGGTGCAGTTGCCTTTGATGAAGGAGAGCATGGTGAGGGCAGCGTCGCTGGGCGTCTGCCTCCCGAGCTCCAAGCCCAGGTAAACCAGCTGCTCAGCAGTGTAGTAGTTGAGGTAAAAGTGCTCAGCTCGCTTCTCTGCCACAAATCTCTCCCAGCAGTCCAGGAAGTGCTCCAGCTGCCGGCAGAGGGCTTCCAGCAGCTGGACGACTGGCCCGCCCTCCACCAGTGGGCCCACTAGCCTCAGACAGAAGTCCAGCTGGATGGAGGCACCCTTTAGGGGGGTACAGTACACCTTGGCTGACCAGGCCCTGAACAGCATGTTTCCAGCAGAGTAAAGGTTTATGAAAGACTGGACAAGCCTCTGCACGTTGCAGAACACCTGCAGAGAGAGGACATGTAGTCTAGAATAACACAAACAGATTTATAATTCGAAGGGCTGGGGTTCATGTCCTCCATGGTTCACCGTGGGATCTCAAGCATGAGATTGATCATGGAAGATCTTCCTTCCTCATCTCCATAGTCTCTTTCTTGGGAAGCAATATGTTGTGAAGATAAAGGGTATCATTTATAAAGTACAAATGAACTTTACAGATTAAAAATACATAATCAAAAGGAGAGACTGTTACATAAACCAATATGCCTTTACCATTGTGGTTACTGTGGATTTCAATGAACGATGTCTAACTACATCTTTAAGTATTTTGGGATGCCTGGTGATTTACGGAGTAAATGGACATCTCTTTGGGTTATGAATTCGAAATACCTGCACTCTGCAAGACCCATTGGCTCTACTCTCCACAGTTTTAAGAGCAGAGTGATTCGTATGAATTAAAGACAAACTCAATCTCTTCTGACTTCCCAGGCACCTCAGCAGTGAGAGTGCTCAGCCCAAACAGATGGGATTAGGACACTTGCTCCAATGTAGATACAAATCCTTACCTCGGAAAATACCTCTACGACTTCAGCATTGCTGTGTTCTTTCGTGCCAGACATCAGCATCAATTTGTTCAAAAGCTCTTTCAGCTCTTCTAAAGAGTAGTCTCGCTTCTCCTCGTGGCCTCCCTGGCCCTCAGGAAGGATTAAACGAAGAACTGTGTCTGGGGAAATCTGTGGAACAGGGCACAGTCAGAGGTCGATTTGGGGATGCAGAACCCCCCCGACAACAGCAGCCCGTAAGCCTCCTGCAGCTGTGCCTGCGATGTGAGGCTCACCTTTTGGCCATCCGTGGGAGCCTTGATCACGTAGATGCCTCTGCTGTTGATTGCTGTCGCCAGGGACAGGGACGAGAGCTCCACAGACCCATGACTCTCCTTCACTGTCTTCAGCCACTCGAGGTTCCGGGCAGAGTCACGCTGTCAGGACAGAAGGAGAGAAAATGGGCCGAAGCTCAGGCGTGATCTTCCTGCCACTCTCTCCACCTCTGCCTTCCAGGGACAGACGCCTCCTCCCCTTCTCTGGCCCAGTGTGCCATCACCCACAGGGGAGGCGTCCCTCATCTGCTGCCCACCACCGCCACGGGCTTTGGCTCTCCCTCCTGGGTCACGCGCCGTTGCTGCAATGGCTGTTCCTCTGTGTTCCCACCCAGTGCCCTGGATACGTGGATGGGGAGCGACAGGCATGAACTCAGCTCTCTGTGAGAAGGCGGCCTTCAGCCGGGCCCCTAACCGGGGATAATGCTGCTGAAACAAGCACCTGAGCTCTGTGTGCTCCTGCCATTCTTCTTCCTCTCCTTCAGCCCTAGTGGGGTCTCAGCCACCCTTTTAGGCAAGTTATGAACTATAGGCTTGCTTGAACCCTGGTGCAGCTATTTTATGTACACGGAAATGTTTACCTTTCTGATTAAAAATGAATCTCTACCAATTGTGGCAAGTATGGAAAAATACCAAAATGTATAGCATATTAACTAACAATTACCTTCATTCAGAAAAAACCACTGGTAACATTTTAGCACATTTCCTTTCAATGTTTTTTCCCATATATTTCCACCAGAGAGATCACTCTTACTTACATGCAGTTTTATATCCAGTTTTCTAACAATAGGACAGAGAAGACACTTCCATTTGGGAAGAAAAACTGTTTTTAAACATCCTTTTAAAAGGCTGCCTTAAAAACCTGCCATGCGAGTGTGCAGTTGTGCCGCTAGTGTTTCTAAGTGACACTTTATTAACCTTAACCTGCTCTGGAGCCAGAAATAAGACTCACCAGTTTCGTGGGCAAGTTGTGGTCATTATCCAAAGCCTTCCACAGCTCTTTCAGGTGCTGCATGAACTCATCAAAACCCGCACTTGTGTCCAGCTCATAGAGCAGGGGCGCGTAACCCTGCACAGCATCGTGGAAGCAAGCCACCCGGTCCACGTCAATGTCATTCTCCCCCGCAGAGATGGAGGCCAGGTCTACGAACACCTTCAGCTCGGTGATGCCTGGGGCAGGAGGGGTAGATGAATGCAGGGCTACCCTGTGATGACAGGAGCCCCATATCTGGAACAGTGCTCCTTACTGGTGCTATTCCTGGATAGTGGATTTTTAGGGTTTTCCCACTCTTTGCTTCAATAAGAACCTGGGGCACTTTTTCTTCTGCCATTTATGTTGTTTAGTGGCTAAGTCATATCCAACTCTTTTGCAATCCCATGGACTAGCCTGCCAGGCTCCTCTGTCCATCAGATTGCCCAGGCAAGAATACTGGAGTGTGTCACTATTTTCTTCTCCAGGGGATCTTCCCGACCCAGGGATCGAACCCGACTCTCCTGCTTGGCAGGCAGATTCTTTACCACTGAGCCACCAAGGAAGCCAAGTCATTTATGTTGATACTACTGAACAAGACCTGACCTTACCGAACACCACCAATGTCTGGGCATTGCATAGGTTTTTTTTTTGTGTGTGTCTTATTTCATGTAATCCATGTAATATTACCATTTCATTATTAAAAGCAAGCTTAGCTGGTAAATAACATGTTGACAGTCATCTACAATCAATGGCTGCTTACTAATCAAACAAAGCAGTGAAGCTGCGATGAGATGAGCACGCAGCTCATCCCCTGTCCCTGGACAGCAGGGCCATCCACCTTCCTTCTTTCCTGCCTCCTTCTTCCCTCCATGCATTAATTCTGCCAAAATCACCCAAGCTACAGAGCTAAAAAGATTGCCAAGCCTGTGCGCAACCATAAGTAGATGCGATTACATTTAGAAGACAAGGCTGCCTTGGCTTCTGGTTAAAAAAAAAAAAAAGAAAAATCAAGCAAAGGAAAAAGCTAAAGGGACATCATTTTTTAAAAATTATCACCTGCTGTTCACAGCATGCATCCAGGGTGAGAAGGAAAAAAAAGTAGCCAAGGAAATGGCTTTTATACCAGCAAATGAGTGATACGATCTTGATATAAATTCTACCTACAAACCTAGGCACAGCTTGCACATTTACCTAATAAATACAGATGAAAACTTGCTAAGAGACTAGATTTTAATTATTCCAATCACTAAAATAAAAGGAGAATTATGGGAGGTGATGGAGGGCTAATTATAGTTACAATGGCAATCATATTATAAGATATAAATGTATTAAAGCAATGTGTCATGTACCCTAAGTTTACTCAATGCTATAAGGAAAATAGTAAAGTGAAAGTCGCTCAGTCGTGTCTGACTCTTTGCCACCCCATGGACTATACAGTCCATGGAATTCTCCAGGCCAGCATACTGCAGTGGGTACTCTGTCCCTTCTCCAGGGGATCTTCCCAACACAGGGATCAAATCCTGGTCTCCCACATTGCAGGTGGATTTCTTACCAGCTGAGCCACAAGGGAAGCCCAAGAACACTGGAGTGGGTGGCCTATCCCTTCTCCAGCAGATATTCCCAACCCAGGAATTGAACCAGGGTCTCCTGCAATTACAGGCAGATTCTTTACCAATTGAGTTATGGGGAAGCCCTTATATGTAAAATACATTTCAATTTAAAAAGTTTGAATGTAAAAATTGCAGAACATGATCAAGGGCGTGACTTCCCAGAAGTTCAGGAAGACCACCCTGTGAACCATCTAAATAATCTCCAGCCTTCTGGCCACCACAGTGACAGACTGTACCTCTGAGAGCCTCCTGGACCCAACTAGTGAACTCCTTTCTCTGGGACAGCTCCGTCAGACACTGACACCGAGTCTCATCGATATCCTGCAGAAGCTGTTTGGCACGGATAATTTGCTGGTTGATATGGTCCAGTTTTTTGTGGCGAAAGTTGTCCAAGACAGTCTAAGAAAGTCATCAAAGAAAGCTGTCAAAGACAGTCTGCAAGACAAGGCAGTATGTGGGCTGAAACTGGCTCCTGGACCCCCAAGAAGAACTGTGCTGACCATCCCAATAGTCCCTCCCACCAAACTTCTAAAACTGACACTAGCAGTCACACTACTGGTAAACAAAGGTAAAAACAAAGCCCTTGGCATATTCAGGTATTGAATAAAATACAAATAACCCTGAAGGAAGCTGTGAAATCATCTTGCCCAGTTTTTCAAAGCCAGAGATCTGGGATCTCCCCACAACTGCCCTACCCCCAACCCCAGGAGTCCCCAGTAAATAACTTACCAAGCTTAGCAAGGTGTGGAGAACACTGAAGTCACCAGTCAGGCCCAAAGTCTCTTTGACCTCCAAGATGACCTTGGCTGAGTCAACAGCCTGATGCAGGTGATGGTATTCCTTGATCTGCCGGACTCGCTCCTCGATCCAGTCCTTCTGGTCTCTGGGATCCAGAGCACACATGGTCTGGAGGTCTTCAGTTAGGTCGCTGTATTTATTCACAAAGTCCTTGAAGATGTCATCGATTTCCCCAAAGGTGACCTCCCCTGACTTCAGATCCTGATACAGTTTCGTAAACCTTTTGAAACAAGGACAATATAAACATTCATACACCTCTTCAGGCTGAAATATCTCCCTTTCCAAGTTCTCTTCTGGCTCACTCAGCTCCTGTGCGGCGTCTGCCCAGAAGATCTGGAAGATGTGACTGTCCTTTAGCAAATATGCATTTTTGGCCATTTCTTGAATTTCAGGGCTCAGGTTATAATGTGTTGTCCACGTCGAGTCAAAGGAGGTGGCTGACAAAGTCACTGTCACAACTTGGTTTAACTTTTTCCCACTGAGGTCTTCTGAATGTCTTTCAGCAATCTCTCCAAAATCCACTTTTAAAACCATAAGAGAATGTCAAGTCAAACTCTACTCACAATATCATTTTATTTTACTTTCCCAGTTTTCACTCCCCTTGCTGCTCTCAAGGAAATACAAGTGAACACACTTGCTGGCATTTGTTCTCAGTGAGTGTCCCTAAATCTCCACCCTCGCCTTGCTCATCAGTTTTCTTGACAAAGAAGGCTTTGCAACTTCTGGGTGAAGATGACCATTTGAAATCTGCACATGTCCATTCCCTCCCCTAATCCTGCTGCAATGATAGAACTGAGATTGTTTTTCAAAAGCCATAAAGCAACAGGGCTGGGAAGTATAGACAAGGAGACCACAGCAACAAAACTTTGGAACTTGAAAAGCAGATGTGTTGGGGGTAAACAATGTTTCCAGGCTGAGAACTTGGGGTCTTAGCCCATAGTGGGGAAACCCGAGATTCTGCCAGGTGTCTGTCATCACAGAATTTCCCACATGCACACACCCTGGCTGCACAGATGCTGGAATTTGGGAGGTGGTGATGAAATAAGGAGGACTGGGCTGAAAGTCTGCATAATCAAACAGGCTCATTTTCATCCGAACCCATTCCATCAGCAGGCTGGTGGCACCTCTTCCACCCTGGCATGCAACAGGTGGTTTATATTCTAGAGAAGCTCTAGAGGGCTCACAGAGGGCTCTCTGGATTGGGGGGTTTCAGGTACATGGCGGAATAAAGGCATTTCCAGACACCTATCCTTCATCAGGAAGCTAATGGTTGGTATGTGCCACTAAATTTGAGAAGCTAGAAAGGAGAAGAAAGGACACAGGGAGTAGAAGGAAGGACTGAGGCTAGATACGCATCTTGGATGCTGAGAACCCTCCAGCCCTCATTTCTGTCTTGACTCCTAGAGACCTGGCAGGCAGCCCTATATCTTCCAGGAAAGAGACTGGTGATCTGAGCAGCCCAAGAGAAAGGAGCTAAAGATACAGGCTATTTCAAAGCCTAGCCACCCCACCCTCAGAATCCCCCACCAGGGCATTAGTCCCCCCTCTTAATATAAATAGATAAAAAAAATTCTAGACAGAGGAGCAAAGCCTTAAACATGAAAAATAGACATTAAAACATACCAAGAGATAAAAAGCAACTTGGAGGAAAGAGGAAACTATTTAAGAAAAAGAAAATCTCTAAATCAAAAATATGAAATATCTCAGAAAGATATGATACTATAACCATGAACCAGAACAGGATACTATGGGAAAAGGATCACTCAAAGCAAAAAGAGTTCTTGTAGACTAAATAAAAGTAAGAAGAAAAAGTAAAAAATTTAATGGCAAGCTTAGAAAGAAAACTCAAGAAATTGCTCAGAAAACAGAACAAAACAAGACATGGAAAATAGGAGAGAAAATGTATGGAAGTTAGATGACTATTCCAAGAGGTCCAATATCCAACTGTAGATTCCAACAAGAAAAAAGTAATCACTTAACTAATAAAAGAAGCTTCCCCAGAACTCAAGGACTTGGATTTCTAGATTACAAAGACCCACTTAAGTATGCCCAGTACAGCAGATGGGAAAGAAATCCACTCCAAGGAACATCACTATGCCATTTCAGAATAAGGGGGACACACACACAAAAAAATCTCAAGAGCTTCCAGGGAGAAAATATGTCATCCACAAAGGATTAGAATCCCAACCTGCTCTAAACAATGACCCTGCAGAGACAATGGAGCCACAAACCCCAAATCCTGAAGGAAAGATCTGCACCAAACAACAGATCTGTGAGGGCAGACGTTTTCAGACAGGCAAGAACTCCTGGGCCCCTTATTCAGGAGAAACAGAGTGTGTATTTCACTAAAACACAGGAGCGAGAGCAGGGAGCCATAACACCCAGGATACAGATCCAGCCGAGAAGAGAGGCAAGATACCCCTAGGACTGCTTATCTCTGGTTTGGTGAGATTCTATCTGAAAAAGCAAATGGATCTCCTTTGGAGGAAATTCAAACAGTCGGTAAAGAGTCTGGCATTGAATTAAAAAAAAATAAATACATTGAAAGCAAAGCATAGCACAAGATGAGACTTTTAAATCTAGAGAAGACAGTTTGCATAAGAAGTGGGAGAGACTCACGGCTAGGGTGTAAAGAGTTCATTTACATAGTCGTGGCATTTAAACCCTGAGGGCTGATGAAATTAGGATAAAATTGGAGGGAAGTGAGATTGGAAAGGCTATGTGTACAAGACAGAAATTGGAAAAACAAGGAAATCTAAACCCTAATTTTCCATACATGATAATGTTTAAACCTGAAAAATCAAGAAACAAGCTATTTAGAGCTATGTCAGTTAATTATCAAAAAATTTTTAACTTTATTAAAAATTAACACATTAGAAAAAGCCTCCCCACTCCAAGATAAAGGGCTGCTACTCTGATATGTTTTTAATCATATTCTCCTTTGATGCTTGTCCCCTGAGAACCTTTCAATTCTGTTTATTTTAATGCTTTAAGAATATCACCTTTTATCACGTCTTTTACCCTGTCACACAACTTCAGGAGAGAGTCAACATTTGTCTTCTCTTTCTTTAGAGTGAATAGTTCATTCTTCCTCTGACTCAGCACTTTCCTCAGATGGTGTTTTTTATCTTGGGCTAAAGGACTTTCACTCTCTGGGAAAAAAAAAGAAAGAAAGGAAAGGCTGGGCTGTGGGGGGCGGCGGGGGCG
>SJYQ01096301.1:34449-56026 GCA_006410935.1 Redunca redunca | reverse complement strand
GGGGGGGGGGGGGGGGGTGCCGGAGGCCATATGCATGGCTACTCCAAGATGTCCCGTGTCAGTCAGTAGGAATACAAACAACCAGTACTCTAACGTGGTCAGTATTTTATCACTTCCCCTAATTTTCCTGAGGATTAGAAGCCGTCCCCTGACAACTTCCTGGAGAGAGAAGCCATCAGAAAGATGACAAAGGTCACCTCTCCATAAGACACACAGGCAAAGAGAGACGCTTCTGAGCTCCTAACTCCTCAGGAACCTGAAGTCCACATCTCAACATGATACTTACTTAACTGCCAGATGTAGAGGAACTGATCCATGTGTTCTAGGATCAGCTCCAGGTGCCCAACTAAAATTGTTCCACTGATGAGGTCATTTGTAACTTCTGTGAACACAGAGTCTGCAGTGGCCATCAACTTCTTGCCTTCCTTGGTAATATTTGCTAATATTTTCTCGTTCGTTCCTGACCAAGTTAAGAAGAGAGTTAAAACAGTAGGCATCCCACTTCCTTCCCACATTAATGGATTTCCAGGAACCTCCTATTGCTCTGCCCCAACTTTCATATAATAAAGCAAAGTCATTCTGTATTCCCAGGTATATTTCTCACATTCTTTAGAGGGCAGGATTTTCAAACATACTTAGTTTAACCACCAGAAATTTCATTTCCCAGTAATATTAGGATCATACATTTGGGTCATGTCATTAAAAGCAAATATAGAAGCTTTATTCACAATTACAAAATCTTGGAAGTACCCAAGATGTTCCTCAGTAGGTGACTGGACAAACCGTAGTCCACCCGCACAACTGAATGTTATTCAGTGGTTTAAGAAGTGAGCTACTAAAAGGAACCTTGGATGCATATTGTTAAGCAAAAGGAGCCAGTCTGAAAAGGCAACAGAGAGTATGATTCCAACCAAGTCCCTTTCTGGAAAAAGGCACAACTGTATAGGAGAAGAGAGGGAAGGGATGAACTGCTGGAAAAAAGGAAGTTTGAGGGCAGTGAAGTTCTTCCGTAAGATATGGTAATAGTGGATGCACAACATTAAACATTTGTCAAAATCCACAGAAAGTACAGGAGCAAACCCTAATGTAAACACTGGACTTTACTTATTCATAACATATCAATATTGGCTCATCAGTTATAACAACGGTACTGAAGCAAGATGTTAATAACAGAGGAAATTGTGTGTGTTGAGTGGGTAGATACGGGAATACTCTGTACTTTCTGCTTATTTTTTCTGTCAGCTTAAAACTGCTCTAAAATATGAGGTCTGTTAATTTAAAAGACACAAATGGAATATTTTCAAGTGAGTAGCTTTTAATAAACAACAAAACAAGAAGAGTCAAGTCAATCTTCTTATTTGATAACTACAACAACTCTGGCATGAGAGGAACTCGGGTTGTTGTTTTTTTTTAAGACTGTCTCCGTAATTAGATGAAATTGACACTCAAAATAATCTGTGGTGCTTTTCCATTAGATCTGAACCTATGACTCACACATAAACCTGAATATAACATTTTTAGGGCAACCCACGTTTCCCCTCTTTGGTCACAAACTCTGGGGTCATGGAGGGTAGGGGTGGAAGAATCAGGCAGTACTTAGTTTTTGCTAAGGTCACCAGTACTGGACTGGACATTTACATGGACCTCAGAATAAGAAAGACAGGGCTTTAGACACAGACACACTGGGTTTGGATTTCAGTTCTTAACACTTATTATTGGTGAGACCTTAGGTAAGTTACATTACACTCTCCACCGCAGCTCTTGGTCTGAGGTTACTACATCAGCCCAGTAGCTGGAGTATAACAGTTCATTCCATCAGTGGTGGCTTTCAGTGTTAGTTCTCAATTATAATACAAGACACTCCGAGCTTTCCTGGGTCTGTCCATCCAAGCTGCTTCTTTTGTCAAACATCAACCCAATCTAACTAACAGGTCAAATACTCTGCCACCACTCTTGAGTCAGGAGGTGCCGCTGGACAGATGTCCCCAGCACCCTCCTTGAACATACCATATAACTTGAAGAGGTTCTTGATGTCTGGCCATGTGAGCAGGTGCTTCAAAACCCCATGCAAGTCCTCTACAAACTCCCCTCTACTTGTTGTTGGCCAGGACTTGGTGATCACAGCAGACACAAGGTTGCCACATTTTTGCAAGTCATTATAAGAGATTTGCCCAAGGATACTGGTTTGAGGCTATAAAAACATGAATAAAGAGAGGGATATTCAGAAGGCTATATAGTTGATTTACTTTTTAATAAAGAAGCAAATTACCTGCCCAACAGCATTTCAGAAGTCTCTCATAACTAGTTTTACAATGCCTCAAAAAGCCAAAAGAGTAAATAAAATACTTAACTTTTCTGAAGGCATTTCCATTTTCCTGTCCACTGTCTCCTTAAGATTGAACACTGGGGATGTGGAAACAAGTAGCCACAGACAGATACTGACACAACCCACAAATTACCCCCCTTTTCTCTTGCTCAGTGCCATTTTTCTTAGAACTTTCACATTATTAAAAACATCAAACATAATACAAGTAACCATTAATATTGGTACTTTGGTATTATTAACTGTAATTACTTTAAAGTTGCCTACAAACAACACACACATTTTAATTCTCTACCTAAGTGACCTGATAAAATCTTTTCAACTCTAAACATTTTTCTTCCATAATGCTTTGTTAACCTTTGGGGTCTGTTACTGCATGCTAAGCAAGCGATAAAACCAAGGGTGAGTGGCAATGATAATAATGAGGCATTTAGGAAAAGCCTGCAAGATTGCTGGAAGTTACATGTGAGCTGCTATGATGCAAAACAATAGCAGGAAGCTGAGCAGCATTTCACAGAATGGGTAGAGAGTACTGGATTTCAGGGTGGGGAGGGGTTGCCCAGAGCCCATTCTTTGCTCGGGTGCAGAGTCTCGGAACCAGGAGTGCTTAATAGCCTTTGGCTGGTGATGTCAGAAAGCAAGTACGCATCCAAAGGCGGTTCCGAGTGGGAAAGGTTGTTCACCTGGCAGACCGAGCTGACAGCTTCAATGGCACACTTCTCAAAGCATTTCGCCACACTGTCTTCTGCATTTGTGGCACCCCAGTTAAAGTTGCAGAAGGCAGAAATCTGGAAGAGAGGCTTCTCCTGCAAAACGGGAAGACGAAGGTTAGGGGTGCGACACTCAGACCCTGTGCAATGAAAACACCCTACTAATTTTCACTTTCCTAGTGTTGTATCAGCTCCCCATTACTGTGGCCTTCTTCCCATCCCATGAGAAGCATGTCCTCCCTGCTTCTAACCATTAGATCAAAAAGGCCAAAATACCTACTTAGCAGAAAAAGCATCCGGCACAGCAGCTTGCAAAAAACAAGTGAAACTGAAAGTGAGAGTCGCTCAGTTGTGTCCGACTCTTTGCGACCCCATGGACTATACAGCCCACGGAATTCTCTAGGCCAGAATACTGCAGTGAGCAGCCTTTCCCAAGGGATCTTCCCAATCCAGAGATCAAACCCAGGTCTCCTGCACTGGAGGCAGATTCTTTACCAGCTGAGCCACAAGGGAAGCCCAAGAATACTGGAGTGGGTAGCCTATCCCTTCTCCAGCGGATCTTCAGGACCCAGGAATCAAACCAGGGTCTCCTGTATTGCAGGCGGATTCTTTACCAACTGAGCTATCAGGGAAGCCCGCAAAACACAGGTAAACTTTTTAAAAAGATTTCTTCCTTGCTTCTCTTTTCCTAAAAAGACCCATTTAACAATTACATATAAGACTCTCACGTGTTTTTAAAAAGCTGAATCTTCTAGGGTCACAGGCCTCAGTTAAAAATGGAGAGCACTCTTGTGTTTTCCCCCAGTTGTCACTGGGTTTAACAAGGCTCTTGTCACCAACAGGCCACTTAGAGCAAAAAGCACATAGGCTTAGTTAGTGCCTATTAGAATTTCACACAAGCCAAGGGTTCCCCTGGTGGCCAAAAACTGTGCCCTTATTCTTCTCTGGGATACCATCTGTGGTCAAACTATTAAGGCTGAATCAGAAACTGAGTCACCTGAACCCCATGCCCTGTCCATTCAAATGCAGTCATCACATGTACTGGCTAGTCCATGTGGTCTGGTTCCAAAAAGAACATCCCCTGCCTTTCAGTACCTGTTTGAGCCTCCCTGCCATGTCCCCCAGCAAGGATTCCTTCCAGTCATACTCCATGGGGAAGTTTATTTCCACCAGTCGCCTCCAGACCTGCAAAATCCACAAATAAGGGACAGCCAGTAAGACAGCTAGATGCCACCGTGGAATGCTATGAAAGAAGACAATTATGGTAAGACAAAGAGCACAGTGCTTTGAGGACACATGGGTTCAGACTCATTTTTGTCCAGTTGTCCGCTGTGTCACTGGTAAGTCAGGGCAACCCACTTTAGCCTTATAAAACAAAGGGTCCTGACTGGACCAGGTCACCACTAAGGTCCACTACTGCTCTTCATCCAGAAAGGATTTCCCTCCATTGTTTTAATTTCAAAAAATTTCAAACTTAAGAGAAAGTTGCAATAACAGCATAAGGACACTCATACCTTCAGCTAGACTCCCCAGCATTTAAAGTGGTTGCTCTCTCTTTCTCCTTTGTGCTCCCTTTAGTCTGTCTAGAAACAGGCATTGTCTCTGCTGAACCAGAGTTGCAGATGCCATGCCCCTTGGCCCCTATGTCCTGCGCAGGCATTCGCAACCCCATGGTCCTTCTGCTACACACAGTGGTACAGGTGTCACTCTGAGGCCCGTTCACTCAGGGTGACATCTTCCTCATCTTTCTCCCTGCCGACATTTTGCCATTGTTCACTAGTCAACTGACTGGGTCCAGGGTCCAGCTGAGGGACACACGGCATTATCGTGTCTCCTTTCTAGAGGAGTTCTCCAGCCTTTTCTTTCTTCCTTTATGACAGCGAAAACATTTTTTTGCTTTCCCATTATGCTTTATTACAGGATACTGAAGATAGTTCCTTGTGCTATATAGTAGGATCTTGTTTATCTGTTTTATACATAATAGTTTGTATCTGTTAATACCAAACTCTTTAATTTATCCTTCCCCCACCTCCTCTCCCTTTTGGTAACCAACAGGTCTATTCTCTATGCCTGTCAGTTTATCTCTATTTAATAAATAAGTTCATTTGTGTTTTATTTTCAGTTCAGTTCACTCACTCAGTTGTGTCCAACTCTTTGTGACCCCATGCACCGCAGCACACCTATCTATCACCAACTCCCAAAGTCCACCCAAAACTATGTCCATTGAGTCGGTGATGCCATCCAACCACCTCATCCTCCGTCATCCCCTTCCCCTCCTGCTGTCAATTGTTTCCAGCATCAGGGTGTTTTCCAATGAGTCGTCGCATCAGGTGGCCAAAGTATTGGAGCTTCAGCTTCAGAATCAGTGCTTTCAATGAATATTCAAGTTTGATTTCCTTTAGGATTGGCTGACTTGATCTCCTTGCTGTCCAAGGGACTCTCAGCAGTCTTCTCCAACACCATAGTTCAAAAGCATCAATTCTTTGGCACTCAGCTTTCTTTCTGGTCCAACTCTCACATCCATACATGACTACTAGAAAAACCATAGCTTTAACTATACGGACCTTTGTCGGTAAAGTAATGTTTCTGCTTTCTAACATGCTGTCTAGGTTGGTCACAGCTTTTCTCCCAAAGAGCAAGCGTCTTTTAATTTCATGGCTGCAGTCATCATCTGCAGTGACTTTGGAGCCCAAGAAAAGAAAGTCTGCACTGTTTCCATTGTTTGCCCATCTATTTGCCATGAAGTGATGGGACTGGATGCCCATGATCTTAGTCTTTGGAATGTTGAGTTTTAAGCTAGCTTTTTCATTCTCCTCTTTTATTTCATCAAGCGGCTCTTTAGTTCCTCTTCACTTTCTGCCATAAGGGTGGTGTCATCTGCATATCTGAGGTTATGGTATTTGTGTTGTATTTTAGATTCTGCATGTAAGTGATAGTATTTGGTATCTGCCTTTTTCCATCTGACTTAGTTCACTTAATATGATAATCTCTAGTATGATAATACTCTTCTGGCCATTACTCATTTTGATATTCAAATTGCCTCAGATTTGGCTAGTGAGAGCCCCCGCAGGCTAGCTTCAGTTTCCTTTTTTTTTTTTAATATAATAATCTTGGGTTTCACCAGATGGTCAACACCAAAATCGGACTGATTATATTCTCTGCAGCAAAAGATGGAGAAGCTCTATACAGTCAACAAAAACAAGACCAGGAGCTGACGGTGGCTCAGATCATGAACTCCTTATTACCAAATTCAGACTGAAATTGAAGAAAGCAGGGAAAACCGCTAGACCATTCAGGTATGACCTAAATCAAATCCCTTATGATTATACAGTGGAAGTGAGAAATAGATTTAAGGGCCTAGATCTGATAGATAGAGTGCCTGATGAACTACGGAATGAGGTTCGTGACATTGTACAGGAGACAGGGATCAAGACCTTCCCCACGGAAAAGAAATGCAAAAAAGCAAAATGGCTGTCTGGGGAAGACTTAAAAATAGCTGTGAAAAGAAGAGAAGCAAAAAGCAAAGGAGAAAAGGAAAGATATAAGCATCTGAGTGCAGAGTTCCAATGAATAGCAAGGAGAGATAAGAAAGCCTTCCNGGAGATCCAACCAGTCCATTCTGAAGGAGATCAGCCCTGGGATTTCTTTGGAAGGAATGATGCTAAAGCTGAAACTCCAGTACTTTGGCCACCTCATGCGAAGAGTTGACTCATTGGAAAAGACTTTGACGCTCAGAGGGATTGGGGGCAGGAGAAGAAGGGGACGACAGAGAATGAGATGGCTGGATGGCATCACGGACTCGATGGATGAGAGTCTGAGTGAATTCCAGGAGTTGATGGACAGGGAGGCCTGGCGTGCTGCGATTCATGGGGTTGCAAAGAGTCAGACACGACTGAGTGACTGAACTGAACTGAACTGAATAATCTTAGATGAACAGAAATATTGCAAAGATAGTACAGAGAGTTCCAATTAACCCGAGTGCTAACACTTTACAAAGCCATAGTACAGTTGTGAAAACCAAGAAATTAGCATTGATAGATTATCTTCCAGAGAAGGCAATGGCAACCCACTCCAGTACTCTTGCCTGGAAAATCCCATGGAGGGAGGAGCCTGGTAGGCTGCAGTCCATGGGGTCTCGAAGAGTCAGACACAACTGAACGACTTCACTTTCACTTTTCACTTTCATGCACTGGAGAAGGAAATGACAACCCACTCCAGTGTTCTTGCCTGGAGAATCCCAGGGACGGGGGAGCCTGGTGGGCTGCCGTCTATGAGGTTGCAGAGTCGGACACGACTGAAGTGACTTAGCAGCAGTAGCAGATTATCATCACCAAAGCCACTAACTTTATTTGGATTTTACGACTTTTTCCCAGAATCATTCTTTTGCCCTTCAGGGTATAACCTAGGATATCACCTGGGTCCTGTCTGCTTGTGAAATGTCACCATTTGATTTCAAGTACTTTTACTTTATGGTAATACAAGGTGTTTCAGGCTGGCCTTGCACTTCTTCAGCCCCATCTTTAGAATCTGCTCTTCTTTCCAGAAGCACAGGGGTTTTTCTGTTTTGTTTTTTAGAAGGAATGGCATTTAGAAGCCATGGCTGAGTGTGCTCACAGACCTGGGTGTCACCATCTCTAGGCCCTTTCAGTGGATGGAGCTAGGAAATGTTAATTTTTACATCAGGAGTTCACACTACACTTCTAGCTCTTTTCAAACCATAGGCCTCCTTTCCCCTCCCCTGCTCCACATGTTCCCTCCTCCAATGAGAAAGAGCCCATGCTTCCAACAGCAGCAACCCTTGTGTCCATATGCCCAGCCTTACAGTACACACAACATAGCTTCAGACTTGCTACATTCATTCCACTGCCAACCACAAAACTTCCAAATCAAGTTCAAGATTTATGTATGTTTTCTCTGTTTTGACCTTAGACTCTGTCCCTGTGAGGATGAGTGTGGTCAGAGTTCTGGGTTCTGAAGTGTTAGTTGGCCAGTCATGTCCAACTCTTTACAGCCCCATGGACTGTAGCCCACCAGGCTCCTCTGTCTATGGAATTCTCCAGGAAAGAATACTGGAGTGGTTGTCATTCCTTTCTCCAGGGGATCTTCCCAACCCAGGGAGCAAACCCAGGTCTCCTACATTGCAAGCAGATTCTTTACCGTCTGAGCCAGAATACTGATGCTCTGGGCTCTGGGTGTTCAGATCAATGATCTTCTCCCCTTGGTGTGGACAGGTAATATGTCTGAATAAGGCTGAGATGTAGTGAGAGTTATCTGTTTTTGTTCATACACAGTTTCAGTGATGTGATTTTATGATGATCTCATTAAAGTACCGCTGGAAGACAACAGCCTAAGTCAGAAGGCCACTTGCTCGGTTTGTTCGCGGCACTTTCTAGAACTTTGTCCTGGAGCCAATAGTCTTTAGGCCCTTCCTCGCCCTCCTCCCCAGCACAGATTCTGTCCACATCTCAGTTTCTGGAAGCCTCCCGGCCTCCCAACCTTTTGGGTCTGATTTCTCATTTCCTCACGTTCAGATGCTGCTCAGCCCAGTTTCCCTTTCATGGCGGCCTTGCTCTCACCTTATTTTCTACTGTCAACATCAAAACCTGACCCATAACCTCAGCACAGCATCAGACGTGAATCCGCCCTGCCCCACTGGCCACCATGTCCCAACAAGCTCTGTCTCCCCATCCCACCGCCTCACCACTGATGTGGGGACCATAGTCCACCCTCCAGGGAGCCCATGCTCTCAGTCCTGTTAGGGGAGCAGCTGTCCATTCTGCAGAGGAAACCCCTGTGTCCCTAGCACTGGACTTGCTTACCTCAATCTCCTGGCTGTAAGCAAAGGTGACAGGTGAATGAGCCCAGAACATGCTCCTTTTAAAAATTTTCCGAAGCCAAGATTTTGTAGCAGCGAGGGTCCCCTGGAAGACCGTTTTTACTGAATTCTTCTTTCCAGTTTCATTTCCGGGCCCTCCTGCTGAATCCTGTCACAGCAAGAGAGAGACAGAGTTGAATCGACCCCACGTGGCAGACCCAAAGGATCATCCAGATACTTCTCCACCTGCCTCTGCGGCTGACGCCACCTATGCACACGGCAGAGCCTGCACGTTCACAGCACTTTCATTTCCCTGGTGTTTCAGGTTCACTCTGGGGGGACAGCATGGGGGTCGAGGTAGGAGAAGCAGTGGCATGGATGCCCCCTCAAGTGACCCCAGGCAACTATAACAGAGCTGATGCTGCCTCGCCAACCAGTAGACCTCCTGGTCTCTGAGCAGAGAAAGGCTGACAGACAAGGGAAAAGGGTGCACCACAGGCTCAGAGCTTCCAGCAGCTCAGAAAGCCAAGCTCGTGTAAACCCTGTCCCTGAGTGACATGCTAGGGCCAGGAGGAAACCCAAATCCCTACCCTGGTGCTCTTTCCTTGAGGTTCTCCATTCATTCCCACCCCCTGAAAAGCCCCTTTTCCCGGGGGTCAAGGGCTCTAGGGATGGAGATTCCTCTTTCCTGCTCTCCTTCCCTTTCTCATCAGACGCATCTTTACCACAAAGTGGATACAGCCATCAGCCCCACTTAGAAAGAGGACTCTCCCAGTTCTGACGTGTATTCTCCTTTGCTTCCACTGAGTCCCACAGACTGTCTAAGTGCCAAGGCCCCCCAGACTGGATCTGCTGGTCTCACTCCCTCCTTCCAGAGATGGTTGGCCCAAGGGCTAGAGACATCATAGTGAGGAGGCTGCCCAAGGATCTGACTGCTAAATGGGAGAGCAGTACAATCAGTAAACAGGGCAAGTAACAAGATAGGAAAGGCACATAAAGGGTGCTGGGGACTTCCCTATAGCTCAGATAGTAAAGAATCTGCCTGCAAAGCAGAGACCCAGGTTCGATCCCTGGGTCAGGAAGATCCCCTGGAGAAGGAAATGGCAACCCTTTCCAGTATTCTTGCCTGGAGAATTTCATGGACAGAGTAGCCTAGTGGGCTATAGTCCATGGGGTCGCAAAGAGTTGGACTAAGCAACTAACACACAAAGGGTGCTGTATCTAGTCTTGGGTGTGTTTGTGGGGGCAGGTTCTCCCCTGAAAGATTCAGGGAGCTCTGGGCAGAGTGTGAGGGGTAGGCTGGGTTATGTGTGGGAAGGGGTACAGCTATGCTGGGAGAATAGCACACAGGATATGGGTGGTGTGGGCCAGCAACAGTTCTCAGCTGAAAATGGGACATGCTGGCCCAAACTGAAAGTCATCAAATGGGCCAGCAACTTCTCCAATGATCCAGAAACTTAGCAGGGTGTGCATGCCATCTGCGATCTGGCCTAGCCTAGACCTAGGCTCCATCTCCAGCCAGGCTAGCCTACCTGCAGAGCAGCAGGATCCTCTCCTCCCTGACAAGCACATGCTGCTCTCTCACTCTGTGGGAACGCCAGCCCCTCCAAAGGCCCCGTGTTCCCAGGGCACCTTATGGCCATTCCAGTTTAGTATTAACCCACTGTGCTGCAATTATGTGCTCACTGGACTGCCCCCTCCTATGCATCCCTGCTGCCAGGCACCTCTCTTCTCCACCTGGGTGTGCCCTGCAACCAGCAGATGATGGGCTGTAAGCGAACAACCCAAGCCTAAAAATCTTCCCTAGAACTTTTGCCTTTGCTCCTTGTTTTTCTCCACCTGATATCCTGTCAATCCTATCAACCCTTTATATTGGCACATAACCAAAAGCCTTCAAAACCTCTTCATATACTTTGCTTTTATTTAATTTCAGTTTTGCAAAGCTTTTTGTTTTTATGGCACAGGTAGAGAATTTGGACCAGACTGTGGTTACACTAATCTGAGATCCCAACCAACGTTCAAGATAGTTATTTCTGCAGGGACATATACTGTAACTAACAAATTTCACATTTCTTGAACACAGTTATCTAGAAGTTGGCACCTGCCTAGGATGGTTTAAATAATATCCACTTCAGGAAAAAGCAATCGTCTACCCAATGTTTATTTTTAAATGTTCCCTTGGTATTTTTTTAAAAAAGAAAAGCAAAAAGGAACAAAGATAAAATACACACTTAATTATATCACTAACATCACAGTTCTGACTTGTCAAATGGTCAGTCTAAATAAGAAATCATCTATCACCTCCTGTGGAAGCTCAAACTCAACCGGGTGAAGACCACACAACAATGGGAATAAATGAGCTGTGGACACATGCAACATCACAGATGGATCTCAGAGATGTGCTGAACGGTGAAAGCCAGACACAAAAAAGGACAGAGTTCCAAGACAGGTAAAACTAACGTGTGATGGTAGTAATCAGAAGAGTGCTTACCACTGGGAGGTGTGGAGGGAGGGGGCACAGAACTCTGGATTGTTCCTACAGCTTGATGCGGGAGGTGGTGCTTGTGTGGAAAGGCTCTTAGGTATGCACTGAGGTGTGTGGACCTTGCTACCGTTTCAGTGTTTCAGGAAAAAGAGTTTCAGTGTTTCAGGAAAAACTTCTGAGTTTCAGTGAACAGGAGAAAGGCTCAGGTGGGAAAGATTAGGCATGAACATGAATTTGGGAGGAGAGATTCTTGCTTGAAATCCTGGCCACTTGCTGGGCTCTTGAATTTACCCAGTCACAGCTAATACTCTACACTTGAACTCCTGCACTGCCTCCTTCCTCCATTCTTCCCTCTAACGTAAGCCCTGGAGGGCAAGCATGCAGACCCTGGTTCACCAAAACAGCCTCTTGAGCAGAACAAAACCCAGCATCAGGTACGTGCTGACACACCTGGTGGCGGAATCAGCCGCTCTGTTATTCCAGCACTCCTAGAATCAGCCTGTCTCCCTTTTGAATAGAGGATGCCTCAGGTTCCAAAGCTCTGCTGGGTATGGCATTATGTGTACGTGTTCCACTTACCACTACAGGTTTAAGTATAATAATTCTGCAAACAATCTCAGCAGATAAGGCAGGCATCTCATAAAACGTGTGGAATTTTGATATTCTGCAGGTAGTTTCGTGAAGTTTCAGGCACACAGTCAAGTAGGACTGTATCAAGGGCTCTTCAAGAATCCTAACCCACAAAGAGTTGAGAGAAATGAATGAAGTAATTTAGGAGGAATTAGAAAACAGTACCCATTATTCATGACAAGTTCCTTCCCTTTAAAACGCCTACAAGGAAGGCATGTACTTGATCCCATATAGGATAACATCCAGAACATTTCCATCAATTTTGAAATTGTGACGAAGATAAAAAGGAATAAAACTCTTTTTGGTTTGCCTCCATGGTCTGAACTATTTTAACAAAAGTTAAATTATTTCCAAGTGTATTCCTTTGTTTGAAAAACATCTTAAGGATGGATATTACCAAAGATTCAAATACCATACAATTTTTTTAAAAAAGAATCAGTAAACTACAGGGAGGGAAAAAAGGAAAGAAATGCTAGAAGCATATGTCCTGTGCATGAAATTTCTTTCAGTTCTGAGTGGAACTGCTTATTGGTTGACACATGACCAGAGCTGAGAGGTAGGGAGCTGATCAGAGGAGGGTTTAGAAGGTGGCAAGAGACAGGAATTACTGGGTTGATTCTGTAATACACAGAATTAGATGGGGTCCATGAAGTCCCAGGTGCTTGGTGTTAATGAAGATCTGACACTCCCACCTCCATCCTGAACACTCTAAGAATTCAGGTGAGGCGATCCTGGCAGTGCTCTGAGAATCTGAAAAATTACCTTCTCTCCCACATTTGTTCATTTTGTACACTGTGCTTTCAGGGTGTCAGAGCTCACACATATTTGCAGGAGCAAATGACTTCAGATCATTATGGAAAGCTACCTTTGTATTTATTTTCAGCTTCTCTGACTTGCAAAAAAAATCTGAAGACTAAATGCTGATAAGATGCAGGACACAAGCATGAATATGTAATATGATGATCATCACTTAAAAATAAATGACAAAAATGCATAGGAAAAAAATTAGATGAAAATAAACTGAAATGTTAGCACCTGATTTCTATGCTTTTCCCTTTTTAAAGAAGTAGGATGATTACATCAACACCTTGAAAAAAGAAGTGGAATCTATATTAATTTATGGCCTTACATTAATGACAGCAAATATGGCATAAACCCAATCATAAGGGATAATCTTGTACAAGAGAGATTACCTTTTACTCTTCTACTTACTTTTCCTGATAAATATCCAGAAGGTGCAATAGCATTTTAAAAGTATTCTTAATACTCTAGGGTGGGGAAGAAAAGAAAAAAGGGAAGATTTAATCATGATGCCACTATCTTTGCTAAAACAGACCTCCCCACCCCAAAAATCCAACATAATAAGGCATAATAATTTTCTTTCTATAAACAATCTTTAAGGGGCTCAAGTACTAATCTTATACCTGTTACAATTAAAACTTAGGATTTAAAATTAAACCATTTTCTCCTCCCCGAAATGGGAAAGGACAATAGCAATTAGGAAGTGGACCAGCATACAGGGTAACTTCTAACCCTGACTTGCACAGTCTCACATATCCAAAGGCTGTTGTTTTACTGAATTTTGTTTACTGAAACAGAATAAACTCAAGTAAATTAACCCCTTACCCTAAGAAATATTGAGCCTTCCCAGTTCTCTTATATCTAAGTGCTTTACCAGGTCAGCTTTTCAGAAAAGGAGAATCACAAACTCTGACAGATTAGTTTTTGACCTGCTTTTGTTAAGTAAGGTCTCAAGAGCCGATTCTGGACAACAAACCTCGAGGTTTCTTTGAGAGATTTCCTGAAGTCCGTCCAGACGGTACCAAGTCCCTAGAAGACAGTCCAGGACACGCAGGGGACACTGACTCAGGTAATCGATGAGGTCTTCCATGTAAGGAGCCAAGTTACTCAGAGTAAGCAAACTGAACCAGGATCGGAATAGATACTTATCCACATTCAGCAAATATCTGTTTTTTTCCATTAGCTGGAGTAACTGTTCCCTTATAAGGGAAAATTGGAACAGAAAAAAAGAGCAGCAGTGAGATCAGTAAAAGAAACAAAGTTAATTAAAATTTTTAGAAGGGATCTAGAAAGTTCTGATTTAAAAAATAATTGAAATGCCAACAACTCGGTCAAATAAGAAGTAAACAATAATACATTAAGAATTCAGCAACATGGATGAACTCTAAGGACAAGATGTTCAGAGAAATCAGCCACTCACAAATGAACAAATAATTTGATTCCACTTATGTGAGGTCCCTAGAGAAGTCAGATTAATAGAGACAGACAGCAGAGTAGTGGGGACCCGTGACTGGTGTTGGTGGGAGAATAGGCTACTGATTATCGAGAACACAGTTTCAGTTTTACAAGATGGAAGGTTCTGGAGATGAATAGAGGTATTGGTCACACAACAGAGTGAATGTACTTAACACCACTGTTGTGGTGGTATACACTTAAAATGATTAAAATTTTAAATGTAAAATTTACATCATTTTTCAGTGATGTAAAATTGTAGGTTATGTATATTTTACCACAATAATAAAAAAATTCACCAAAAATTAAGCATTTTCAATACATGTATATGTATGGGTGAGTCCCTTCACTATTCACCTGATACCATCCCCACACTGTTAATCTGCTATACCCCAATACAAAATAAAAAGTTTTAAAAAAAAGAATTAAGTATTTTCCAGCTTTATTGAAATATGGCATATAACACTGTAAGTTTAGGGTTGATTTGATACACTTACATCCTGCAAAATGATTACCACAGTAACAAGACTTGATACTTGCCTCCATTGTGTCATATAGTTACCATTTCTTTTCTGTATGAGAATCTTTAAGATCTAATCTCTGAGCAATTTTTAAGTAAACAATATAGAATCAACTAGAATCACTATGTGGTACATTAGCTCTCCAGAATTAATTTGTCCTCAGAATACTGAAGTTTGTACTGTTTGACAAACATCATCACTTTTCCTTACCTCCCAGCCCTGGTAATCACCATTCAACTCTGCTCTTGTGAGTTTCACTTTTTTCAGATTTCACATATGTGATATTGTATCTATAGTATTTGCCTTTATCTGCCTTATCCCACTTAGCATAAGGCATTCAAGGTCTATCCATGTTTTGCAAGTGGCAGGATTCCCTTGCTTTCCTGGCTGAATAACATTTCATCATGTATACATATATATGGTATGTAAATATATACATCATATATATGTTTACACACATACACACCAGTTCTTCTTTATCCATTCATTTACTGACAGACGTTTAGGTTGTTTCCACATCTTGGCTATTGTGAATGATCCCGCAATGAACATAGGGTGCAGATATCTCTTTGAGATATTTATTTCATTTCCTTGGGAAATACACCCACAAGTAGGATTGCTGGATATGGCAAAAGCTCTTGGTTTAACTTTTGATGCCATTTTCCGTTGTTGGTGTAACAATTTAAGAACTAAGCATGTTGATGCATGATGTCCTGGATTCTACATGAACCCAGTTCAGGGAAGGTCTTTAAATTATTCTGTTCTGTAACACTGTCCTGGACACCCAAAAAGATGACAATGTGAAAGAAAATACTGTTCAGCAGAGTGCCACAGAACCGACAGAGGTTACGAGAAACACGTGGATAAAGCTTCACTACATACTAAAGACCACTTTTGCCTGAAAGACACAATATTTAAGACCTATGCTAATGTTTGTCATTCTCCAGCTAAGTTTCTTCTAGACAGTTGGTCTCCAAGATGAATGACCCTTGAAAGTCATTTAAAGTATATATAATTTTATAAATAATCTTAATTTGGCTTTAATTTCAAAAGATTTCAATAATAGTGAGGAAGCAATAATTTAATTTAGCTTGCTCACTCTTTCAATCCCTAAAATCCTACAGGCTAGATCCTATTGGATTGGGGAAAGCAGGTGAGACTTGGAATAGTTTCTTTGACAAAAGACAGAGTAAATGGGGGATGTTATCTGTGCTTTGTAATAACTGCTAATATTAATTTTTGACTGAATTTGTATTTTTTATTTAGTTTTTGTACTTAAATTTGATTTACCATTCTCCTTTTACAGACTGTGCTTTCTGTGTCTTCTCTAAAAAGTCTTTGCTTACCTCAAAATGGTACTTCACTTTGTACCTACAGAAGTGCAAAGCCACTGATCTTTTTCAATTCCACTTTTAGGAATTTATCTTGAGGAAATAATTGGACACAGAAAATTACAAAGAAGTGCATCAAAACATGCTTACAAAGTGAATGTGCAGAAACAATCCAAGTATCCAGGAATAGAGAACTAGCGAAATAAAATTTGCAACACTAAGCAGTCCTTACAATAGGTGTGTATTTACTGGCAAAAATAAAATCATTCATACAATTGATACAATACACTGTTAAGTGAAAAAAGAAAGTTGGGAAACAGAATAGAACGGGATAAATGATCTATTATAGAGGTAGGGAATAGGGGACAATTGGACAAAACCAGACAAAAGGCACAAATTTCCAGACATAGGTAAGTGCTAGTGACGTAATGTATAACATGATAAATATAATTAACAGTACAGTGGATTATACATAAAAGTTGTTAGGAGAGTAAATCCAAAGAGTTCACATCAAAAAGGAAACATTTTTTTTCTGTTTCTTTAATTTTGCACCTATGGATGATAGATATTCACTAAACTTATCATTGGTCATCATTTCATGATGCAAGTCAAACCATTACGCTGTACTTCACCAGTGCTGTACCTCAATTATACCCCAATAAAACTAAGAAAAATAAATAATCTATCTTTTGTGGTTTATTTTTAAATATATAAGCACCCACATATCCACATTTGGACACAACCCTGCAAATACACAGGCCAAAGTGTAGGATTATCTCTGTGGTTGCAGGCCATTTTTGTAGTTTTCCATTTCTTGCATGTTTAAAACTTTTTAAAGAAGTAATTTTAAAGGAAGCAATATATTACTTCCATCACCAGGAGAGGTAAGTGGACACTGGAAGTCCACTGGCGATCTTGGAAGCACAGTTATTATTCTAAAATTTACATACACAAGTGCAAGTCCAAAACTTACTGATCTGGTCTTGTTTCCCGAAACTCTGAGAAGGAGATGCCTTCAAGGGCTGCCCAGGTGTCCTCAGGCTGCATGACTGAGCCCTGGGCTGGCGGGGACAGGTCCATGCAGTGGTGCAGCACAGGCAGGGCACACACCCAAAAGTCAACCTTTTTGTCCATGCACATTTGGCACAGGTTTACCAAGGATGCTCGCCAGCTAGAAAGGGAACAGAAATGGACGTGAGTCCAGGATGGCCAATGTGAGGCCCACCTGGGGGTCTGACATCCATTAGGGAAGGGACAGCTCCTCGCACAGAGCAGGAGAGCACTCTGGGTATCTGACCAGGGAGAAAACTCAAGGCTCACTGGGTACCCAATAAAAGTGTCAGGCACTGAACAGGCCCTCTTGCAGCCCCAGAGCAAACTCCCAAGGGCATCCTTCCATTCTCCATTACAGTGGGAGAAACAGAGGTTCAGAGAGGCTTGTGATCTGCAAAAGGTCCCTGGTGTAGAGCTGGGGCTTGAACACAGGTCATCTAGCAACAGTAAATCTAAATACAAAGCAACTTTTTACATGTAAGTGGGGAGCCTATAAGTAATACATGCCACGTTCCTTACAAACACATGTATGTTTGCCAGCATTTCTTTTCTCTTTCAAAATTTTATTAAATTCTGGACAGGATTTAACTGGATGTTTAACATTTGTAAAACCAGGAGGCAAGTGTCCATTAAGACTGGCTGCTCAGAGAAGGGTACCCAATATTATTCTTGAGTTCAATTCAAACAGCTGCAGAAAAAAGACCTGGCGATCATCACAGGGTTCTGGGGAGGCATCTCCACCCAGTGAAATGTAAGTGCCTTCGGGACAGGCCGCAGCCTCCACACTTCCAGTGCTCCCAGCCCTGTGCAATGGGCACAGCAGTGGCTCCTAAACTGGGAACGACAGTGGCTGAGGCCACAGTGCTTCCACAAACATCTTTGAGTCCAACTTCATTGTCTTCCTATGACCCATCCCCCCAAACACAGGCCCACAGGGCTAAGACATGATACACCTTGCGTGTGTGCATGCTCAGGCACTTCATTTATGTCCAACTCTTTGCTACCGTATAAACTGCAAGAATACTGGAGTGGGCTGCGATGCCTTCTTCCAAGGGATCTTCCAGACCCAGGGATCAAACCCACGTCTCCTGCATTATTAGCAGGCAGATTCTTTACCACTGCACCACAGGGGAAGTCCATGATACACCTCAAACCCTCTCAAAAGCAAGTATTCAAAGACTATGTAATAAAATGAAAAACAGTACATAGACTAGAAAAAGGCTAGACCGATAAACACTGAAATGACAATGCTGCTGCTGCCGCTAAGTCGCTTCAGCCGTGTCTCCCTGTGCAACCCCATATACGGCAGCCCACCAGGCTCCCCCGTCCTTGGGATTCTCCAGGCAAGAACACTGGAGTGGGTTGCCATTTCCTTCTCCAATGCATGAAAGTGAAAAGTGAAAAGTGAAAGTGACGTCACTCAGTCGTGTCCGACTGTTAGCGACCCCATGGACTGCAGCCCACCAGGCTCCTCCGTCCATGGGATTTTCCAGGCAAGAGTACTGGAGTGGGGTGCCACTGCCTTCTCTGAAATGACAATAGTGAGTGGTAAAATTACAGGTCATTTTTTTCTTGTATGTTTTCATCCATTCTATGACAAGTTCTTATTTTTATAATCAGATAAAAACCATTAGAGAGCTAGGAAATCTTTACACACACACACACTACCTCTGAGATGTTTCAAAGATGTGTTTCAGATCCCTGTAAAAGGCATCTGGTGATCTGGCATCTGAGTGAAGGAGGTGACAGAGTGAGGCCAGGTCTTTTTCCGGTAAGAGGAAGTTGAATTTTTCCGCTAACAAAAGGACAATCATGCCCATTCTCAATTTACTCTTCACTGGGCAGCCTTCAGGCAGAGGGTCCCCACTGGTTTCCAGAAATGGTGCCATTTTCTTAGTCAAACACTCCCATAGGTGGTTCTTCACCTGGTCCCAGGAGAAAAGGAAAACGCATAACCATGGCTTTGAACCCACCAGAGGTGTCAGGACCTGCCTGTCACTGAGCTTCATTTCCTGTGAGCTGGGTAGGGCCCTGAGGAATGAGGGGCAGGGAAATCTCTGGGGAGGAGTCACCCTCTACCTGCCTCCCCACTAAACCCTGAGCATCCCCTTGCCCTGGGACTTTGGGAGGTACCACCAGTGGTACATCCAGAGGCCTCAGCATGCTGGAGAGGATCTCAGGTTGGGGTCCTGAGCCTTGTAAGAGTTCACTAGTCATCTCAGATGTGGCTCCAGGTCTGTCTCAAAAATGCTTAAGCCATACCACACAGGAGCTGGAGATGCTGTGGAGGAGGATGCCAGTCTTCTTGTCGTGGAGGGAAAGGGCAGGTGAGGAGGTAGGACCAGTAGGGGGCAGGTGAGGAGTCGGGACCAGGTAGTGGAGGGGAAGGGTGGGACCAGTAATGGAGGTGGGTCTAGAGGAGTTGAAACTGAAAGTGTTAGTCCCTCAGTCATGTCCTACTCTCTGTGACCCCATGGATTGTAGCCTGCCAAGTTCCTCAGTCCATGGGATTTTCTTGGCAAGAACACTGGAGTGGGTTGTCATTCCCTTCTCCAGGGTATCTTCCCAACCCCAGGATTGAATCCAGGTTTCCTGCACTGCAGGCAGATTCTTTACCATCTGAGCCACCAGGGAAACCCTGGTGAGGACGTGGGCGGAGTCAAAAAATGAAGAGGACAAAGAATCCCCTAGAGGTGGCACTAGGAGACAAGAGGCTGAAATAGCCTGCCCCATCCATCCCCATCAACTGAATCTTGGTCAACTGGCCACGAGACGGTGAGGTGATGCTGAATGCCCAGGAGACAGAAAAGGGAGATGTTGCTGACACCTCTAGTACCTGCTTCTCTTCATACTGTAGAGCAATCCATGGCTGTTCTTCTCCTTCATAGATCATGGGCACACGAATGACATGATAGAACTGCTGGAACTGGGCAAAAAAGTTCTTTAAATTGATGGCATTCCAGGTTTCAAGGATGCTGAAGATGCGATCCAGCATGACTGCAGCTGAGATCTGCTTCCCTTTCACCAAATTTCTCCTCGTACCATCTGTTACGTGATCCACAACTTTCTGAAATATCCCAGGGGGCTTCATACAAATTATATCATCGTACTGATGCCAGTCTAAGAGTAAAGAGAATATTATACTTAGGGGCATTGAAACCCACTAGACCTGAACACTTCACCCTGGAAGGTTGATCTTAACCAGAAGAAACAAGATGAAGGAATCAAAGAAGGGAATGAGATGAAAGACAGGAAAATTACAGAACGTAGTAAACAGAACGCAGCCAGCACTCACTTCATCTGGGTGCCCAGCCGCAGATGAGCAATGTGGGACCTGACCCCAGAGGTAGCACAGATGTTTAGGACAAGTAACCAAGACACCCTGCAACTACCCTGAAAGTACTTGAAACATGCCTTTGTTGAACTAGGTGGCTCAGCATACTTGGTACATGAGTTCCTTTACCACACGAAGGTCAAAAATTTCATACTGAAACTGCATCACTCACTAGGAAGTGTGCACCATTTTGGTATGTTACTTGGTGCAAGGGCTCATTTCCTCTGTCCTGGGAACAGTGGTAACCACCTCAGGAAGGATGGTACAGGTCACACAGCAAACAAAATAGAAGTAGTCAACATGGGCAAGGGTTGAACTCATGCTTGCTCTTATAACCATCTGAAGTGATGTGAGTGCAGACCTAGAAAACCCAGGAAAATCAATTGTCAACTAATTAGAAGGCAAAGAGGTCAGTAAGACACCAGAGGCAACACAAGTGCATCAAAATAGCCATGAAAATCAGAAAATCAAGCCTCTGAACAAGCCTCCTGCTTCTTGTTGCCCAGCCTGTTGTCTTTGCTGGAAGGCCCTGCTCACACATCCCTGCCCCATCCCAGCCCTGCCCAACGATAACTCGGGATCACTGTTTGGATCTGCTCCTGCGGAAGCTTTCCCTGCTCCAAACATTCTTCCAGAGAAAAGGTGAGTGAAAGCTGCTGGCCTGGGACGACTAGTGCCAAGGAGGTGGAGGAAGCGCCAGTCAGGGTCCTGGGCATGGGACACCCTTGACCCCAGGACAGTGGGGCAGGGAGGGACATTAACGGTCTTGGTCTCAAAGAATATACTAGAAGATTAAAAATAAAGTATTTAAGTTCCAACTTCATAGAGAAAAAGAGAAAAAAATCCAAAAGCTAGAAAAAGCACAAAAAAGAACAAGGAAAACAAGGTAGACAGAAAGATAAGGTAATTTGTCAAAAGTGAGTCTTCCATTGATAGTCACAGTTCATGCCAATGGGCTAAATTCATCCATTAAAGATGATCAGACTGGGAATTCCCTGGTGGTCCAGTGGTTAGGACTCCACACTTCCACTGCAGAGGGCATAGGTTCAATCCTTAGTCTGGGGACGAAGATTCCCCCAAGTTGCACAGTAAAGTCCCCCACCCCCAACCCACCCCCCTCCC
>SJYQ01096301.1:0-32704 GCA_006410935.1 Redunca redunca | reverse complement strand
CCAGCTCCCCTGCTTCCTCTCCACCAGGTGGCCGGCCCGGAGGGTCTCACCCATGTCCACGTGCCCTTTTTACTCCAACATCTTGCCCATATTTAACAACGGCTAGGCTCCTACTCGGCCAACCCCTCTAACTACATCAAAAACTTTACCCAGCTGTCTCGGTCTTATGCCCTCACCTAGCAAGACGTGTTTGTCATGCCGGGGTCCACTACTACCCCAGAAAAAAAAAGGCCATTTGGACCGCAGCAAGAGTGGTAGCAGACCGGAGACATGTAGCCAACCCAGCAGACCCAGCCCGGCCACCAGGAGCGGCTGCTATTCCAGATGTAGACCCAGACTGGGACTATCAAGAGGGACAGAGAGGGAAGGCCAACATTCAATGCATGATAGAATGCCTATTGGAGGGAATGGAGACCACCTCCCTTAAGGTAGTCCCCAGAAAACCCAGCAGCCTTTCTTAACAGGCTGACAGAGGCTTTCACCACCTATACTCAGATTGCCCCAGATTCTCCAGTGGGGGTTACTACCCTAGCCAACTGTTTTATATCCCAATCAGCTTCAGACATAAAAAAAAAAAAACTCTCCAAGGCTGAGGGTGGGCCTCGGAGCCCCCCTCCGAGACCTGGTAAAAATGGCCTTTAAGGTTTACAATGCCTGAGAGGAAACTGCTGAAGCTAGCCGCAAGGCAAGGCTTAAACAAAAAGCTGAACTCCAGGCCGACCTTCTTAAAGAACACACCCAGGCACTGGTAGCAGCCCTGCGTCCGGCCATGGGACAGAGGGTGGGTCCCCAGAAGCCACCACCGGGAGCCTGCTTCAAATGTGGTCATGAGGGCCACTGGGCCTGCCAATGCCCAAACCCCCAGCCCCCGACAAAGCCGTGCCCTCTTTACAAACAACCGGGACATTGGGCAAGTGATTGTCTCCAGGCGACTCAGACCCCGACCTTACCGGGCGGAGGTCTGGGCCCCCAAAAGGACATTTCCTCCCCACACCCCGCCTTGGAACTTCTGTCCTTTGATCAAGATTGACAGAGCCCAGACTCGGGGACCCCCATAACCCAAGCCGAGCCCAGGGTAATGCTTCAAGTGGCGGGTAAGTCTATCAATTTTTTGATAGATACGGGGGCTACTTATTCAGTTCTTCCCTCCTTCGGGGGCACCTTACATCCTTCCCAGGTCTCGGTGGTGGGTATAGATGGCACATCTTCACAACCCTTGCAGACTGGGCCACAGCCCTGCCAGCTTGACCACTTCTTGTTCACTCACTCTTTTCTGATAATCCCTTCATGCCCCACTCCCCTGCTAGGGTAAGACATTTTAGCTAAACTTAGGGCCACCATTCACTTACCTCTTCCACTTTCCCAAACTCTCACCTTGCCCCTACTCCTCCTCTGCTCCCCTGAGGCTCCAATTGGTGACCCTACCATTTGGGACACTGAAATCCCTCTGGTAACAACCCATCACACCCCCATCCTGATCAAACTATGTGATCCTTCCCACTTCCCAAGCCGCCCTCAATTCCCCATCTCTCAGACTCACCTGCTCGGTCTTAAGCCAATCATAGACCGCCTCTTAGGCCAGGGCCTCCTGGTCCCCACGGCCTCGCCCTGCAATACCGCCATTCTCCCGATACGGAAAGCTGCTGGTGGCTACCAACTGGTCCAGGACCTTCGACTGATAAACAAGGCCATGATCCCTGCCTATCCGATTGTCCCCAATCCCTATACCTTGCTTTCTGACATCCCTAGCAGTACGACTCACTTTACTGTCATAGACCTCAAAGATGCCTTTTTCACTATTCCCTTACACCCAGACTGCCAATTCTTCTTTGCTTTCACATGGACCAACCCAGAAACCTTACAGTCCTCCCAGCTAACACAGACAGTCCTCCCCCAAGGGTTTAGAGACAGCCCCCCTTTTTTGGCCAGGCTCTGGCCCGGGATCTGGCCACATGCCCTCTGGCCCCTAGTGTCCTCCTACAGTATGTGGATGGCCTTCTGCTCTGCAGCCCCTCACAAGCTCTCTCTCAAACACATACCACTATTCTTCTTAACTTCCTTAGCTCTAAAGGATACCGAGCATCTCAGCAAAAGGCCCAGCTCACCCAGACCTCTGTAACTTACCTAGGTCTAAAAATTACCCCAACAACTAAAGCTCTAACTACTGACAGACTCAGTCTTCTCCGACACCTCTGCCCCCCTTCCACTGGGAAACAAATTTTATCCTTTTTGGGGTTAACAGGATTCTTCCAGCACTGGGTCCCCAACTATGCTTCACTGGCTAAACCCCTCTACACAGCCACAAAAGACACCCCTACTGGACCACTCTCTTCAGAAACAGAGGTCAAAAAGGCTTTCTACAACCTCCGCTCAGCTTTGCTGTCCTCTTCCCCACTCTTCCTGCCCAGTCCCAATCTCCCCTGTCACCTGTATACTGATGAAAAAGGGGACATAGTCTTTGGAGCCCTCATACAGCCTGCGGGCCCTGAAATGCTGCCAGTGGCATTTACCTCCAAACAGTTAGACCCCACTGCCCGGGGATGGTTCCCCTGCCTACGTGCCCTGGCAGCAGCAGCCTCTCTATATGCAGATGCAAAAAAGCTAATTCTAGATCAACCCCTAACTATATTCTCACCACACTGCCTGGCTGACCTCCTGGCTTCCAAATTCCTGTCAGACCTTAGCGACTCTCGGCTCCAGCAATTCACCATTACTAAGACACCCCTGACTCCTGCCAGTGAGTGACATGCCCTGTCCAATGCTTGACTGGACTCATCCGCTGTGGCTGTTGCCAATCACAACTTTGGCTATACTCTTCGCCATTGGACTGGCTGTCACGGCTTCCCCCAGGACTGGCTGCCCACTCTCCGACTTTCACTGGCCCTTACTTACCTTATCATCTGTTCATGACTCCTGGGGTGCTATTCCTTTGGGGCACCCTGACCTGGCCATATGTCGCTCACCCTAGCCTGCCTTGAGGACTTTATCTTGGCCCTACTACAGGACCTTTGGCTAGCTACCCCAATCACCGACTGTGACTCTTTCTTTCAGGCAATTTTTGATCTACACTTACAGGGGACCTTCCTCCTTTTTACAGAATCTCAAATTGACTTTTCTTTTATCACTCTCCTTCTAGTATTATAGCTAAACATGTTCTTGCCACTATTCCTCCTGGCCATGATGATATGAGCTGGACAACCTACACCCTGCCCCCAGGGCTGCACAAAACGAAGCCGCTGGGGAACTGGGTTCACAGCCTACACTTATGTCCACCGAGACTGTTATGCTCCACCTGCCCAGTCATGCCCTCATGGAGGTAAATAGTATTGGACGGCCAAGAGCCTTGGGACAGCCAAATCAAGTTCAACCTCTAACTGCCATAAAGCTAGAGGCAAAGATCTCTGTTTTACCATGCAAACTCACTACGGAATGACAGACGGGAAGGGGGCCCAAGATCAGAGGCAAAAACAAATCCAACATAAGGTCCAACAGGACCTCATAAAGTTAGCAACTGAAGACTCTGATCCACACCATGAGCCCAACAAACTCCTAAACCAGGTTCATCAGGCGCTCAAACCCTTAGATTTTTCATCCCAAATTTTCACCAGCATCAGTGATACCTATCAGACCCTGACTGAAACCTCACCAAACCTCTCATGTTGGCTCTGTCTTCCCTTGAGACCCTGACCGTTCCTTGCCCAACCGATTCCCAACAAATGGGTAGAGGCCCAAAATCTCACTCAAAATGCCACAAAAGTAACCTGGCCAATGGGGCCCTTGACCACTGAGTTACTGTATCTATCAGCCAATGCCTCTTGCGTTCTGGCCAACGACACCTCATTACCCACAGTGGCCTGTGATGGCTCGAGACCAGGCCCCCTATCCCCAAACCCTCCAATAATCGAAAAACCCGGGATATTCTTTCTCTGTAATCAGACCACCTTATTACAATGTTTTCCGCCCAACTGGACTCAGCCTTGCGCCCCAGTCTTCCTTACGCCCTATCTGACCATGCTGACACCACAGGCGATAGAAGACCAGATCCGACCAACCCACCGCCAACAAAGGGCATTAGCTGCAGCTCCCCTGCTCCGTGGAGGAGGTTTATTCACAGCCTTAGGACTGGGGGCAGGAGGATTGGGATCAGCCACGCACGTGCTATAAGCTCTCCGCAGACCTCAGTCGAGACCTGGACAAGGTGGCAGATGCGCTGATGGCATTACAGACCCAGATGACCTCTCTGGCAGTAGTAGCTCTCCAAAATCGAAGGGCCCTAGACCTGCTAACGGCTGAAAAAGGGGGACCCTGTCAGTTCCTAAGGGAAGACTGTTGTTTTTTCATTAATGCCTCGGGGATAGTTCAGAACAAGGTCCAAGAGTTGGGAGGAAGCATCAGACTTAGACAGGCCAAGTTAGGCGGTTCCGACTTTTTGGGATGATGGAAGTCATCTAGGGCAAAATGGCTCCTCCCACTTCTTGGACCCCTCACTGCCTTGTTCCTCATCCTGTCGATAGGACCTTGTGTTTTTCAGATCATCCTCCAGAGGGTCAGGGACCTGACCCAGACGGCTACTGGACGGATGCTGATGGTGGCCGCATACTCCAAACTCCCGTCCAGAGATCCTGAGGCCCCCTAAAGGTCACCGGGATGCGGCCACAACCCTCAGCCCCAACGATGCCCCAGTTCAGCAGGAAGTAGCCAGAAACGATAACGGCACCCCTTATCCTATCAAAAGGGTCAGAATGTAAGGTCAGACCCCAGGGGCCATAATAAGCCGCTCCTCCTCGCCCCTGCCGGTGGGGGAAGTCCCAAGGGAAGGAGCCTCCGGATCCCGGAGACCAATGACAGCATACTCCTCCCGGGGACCAATGACAGCATACTCCGCCAGCTAAAGCCGCCCCGCCCCAGCCGCATAGAAAAACCTATCAGCTTGCAACGCGGCCAACCGGCAACCTATCCAAACCCCTATTCACTAACCAGGCCATCCCTTCCAGCGTGCCTATATAAACAAACTTCTAACACGGTCCAGCGCACGGACTTCCTCGACCTGCCCTGTTCGGGTCCGGGAACCCCGCCTGGGAGTGCTTCGCCATTAAAGCCTGTTAGACATTCTTTTGGTGTCCTGGTCATCTTTTACCTAACATAATTCATAAAGTTAATCATTGACATTTGTTCAAGGACTTTTACAAAAAAAAAGTGTTCCAGGATGAGCGCATAGGCCGCAGCTTGAGGCCATGGGAGAGATTGATATCTGTAGCCTTTTTGCGAGGAGAATGTTTATGGCAAAGGAGTTTACTGAATTTAGGGCTTGGAAATAATTAGAACAGTTAGAGGTTAAAGATTTAAGGAAGGTTGTAAACTTAGCATATTTTACCATAGCTTATAGAAGTTAGGAATTTTTAGAGACACTATAGCTAGAAGCCTTTTTAAGAGATAGTGAGCTCAGGATGTTAGGGGCAAATAGGACTTAGGAAGATAAGTAGTAAACTGAGGAATGTAGCATGAGTTACAATGTAATCACAAGTTAACTATAGGATACATTAGAGGAGGTAGATAACAGATGACAAGGTTAATTCCCAGAGAATCAGTGAAGCAGGAGCAACAATGTTTTATGGAGATAATAAATCTGAGCGAGGGGAGACTGAAAATGTCAAACCTCTGGACTAACGTTTTTGTAAAAGTATAAAAGAGAATCTTAAACTTGGAATAAACAGGCAGTCCATGGAAAATTGAGAGGCTGTCTCATTTCTCTCGCCAACACCGATCACCTCTTCAGGCTGAATCCCTGGCTGCTGGAGTTGGACTCTGGCATTTTCCTCAATCAGCAAAATTCCAGTGCCCTCCAGACACTCCTCACAAATCATGGATGATGTTAGGGGCTGGGGCACTCCCCCACCTGGGTCCAAGAAGTGACCTCCAGACCCTCAGAAGCCAATGAAGGCCCTCCTTGGCCTTCCAATTAGCCCTTCCATTGGTTATTATGACTCACCTCCTTCCTGCTTAAAATGCCCGATTTAACCCAACCAACCCAGATACCATCTTCCAGGGAGCTCTAAGGTCAGTCTACCAACAGAACATCTAAATAGGACAGCCCACACAAAGAAGTAACCAAAGTGCCCGTGGACTTTTGCAGCAAGGAAGGAAAAGTTCTAACACTGACTTCTTTTTAAAAGCTGGAAAAATGTAATTACTAAAAAACTCAGACTTCAGAGGACACATGTTCAATCACTGTTGGGGGAAGATTCCACATGCCATGCAGCAACTAAGCCCATGCACCTCAACTACTGAAGCCCACAAACCCTAAAGCCCATCTTCTGCAACAAGAGAAATCCCTGCAATGAGAAGTCCAAGCGCAGCAACTAGAAAGTAGCCCCCGCTTGCCACAACTAGACAAAGTCTATGCAGCATTGAAGACCCAGAGTGGGAAAAAAAAAAAGAAAAACTCTATTTAGTACAATATCATGATTAAGAAAGCATCTAAAAAATAAAGTTGTTTGGCAATTCTGAGTTAACTCTCCAACTTAAAAATCTGTTTAATGAACAGTCCATACAACTCAATCAAAAAACAAACAACACGATCAAAAAATGGGCAGAAGACTTAATAGACACTTATTCAAATAAGACATACAGAGGGTCAACAGGCATATGAAAAGATGCTCAACATCACTAATTATTAGAGGAATGCAAATCAAAACTACAATGAAGTATCACCTCACACTGGTCAGAGTGGTCATTATCAAAAAGTCAACAGATAAATGCTGGAGAGGGTGTAAAGAAAAGGGAATCCTCCTGCACTGTTGATGGGAATGTAAACTGGTGCAGCCACTATGGAAAACAGCATGGAGCTTCCTCAAAAAACTAAAAATAGAGCTACCCTACAATCCAGCAATCCTACTCCTAGGCATATATCCACAAAACATGAAAACTCTATTTTAAAAAGATACATGCACCCTAATGTTATTTACAATAGCCCAGCATGAAAGCAACCTAGGTGTCCATCAACAGATGAATGGATAGAGAAGACATGATATACACACATACATGTATACACACACCGGAATATTACTCAGTCATTAAAAAAGAATGAAATATTGCCATATGCAGCAACTGGATGGACCTAGACATATAGTCAGACAGAGAAAGACAAATATTATATGATATCACTTATATGTGGAATCAAAAAATAATACAAATTAATTTATTTACAAAACAGAAACAGATTCACACACAAAGTAAACCAACATCGTTACCAATTGGGAAAGTAGGTGGGGGGAGGGTAAATTAGGAGTGTAGGGTTAAGAGGTACATACCTATATATAAAACAGGTAAGCAACAAGGATTTAATGTAATAGCACAGGGAAATATATTCAATATCTTGTAACAAGCTAATAAAGGAAAAAATCAGAAAAAAATAAATAACTGAATAATTTTGCTGTACACCTGAAGCTAACACAACAACTAACTATACTTCAATAAAAGGAAGAAAGAGGAAAAGAAAATCTTTTTAATGGACTTTAAAATGACTGGCTCTGTATTAAAAAGTGCATCTCTATCTGGTTTGACAGCTTAAGTACCAGGAACCAGCCAGATAAAATCTGAAGTGAGTAAGGCAGTGCTTCTTAAATAAAAGCAAATGAGGCCTGCCATCCCAAATCACTACCATGTCTTCTGCAAAGACTAGTTTAGCACCAGCTCTTGTCTGATGAGGGGTCATCTCAAGCATGGAAACAGCCAGTTTGGATCATCCAGCGAGTGCAGGGCAAAGTCAAAAAGGATCATGGGACTCTGCAATCAGCCCATAAAGAAGAGAGTCTTTCAAAGGCAGGCAATCAAGTCAACCCTTGGGCACATTTAAGAAGAGAACATGACTCTAGTTTCTTCTGTCTTTGGGTCAGTTCAAAATAATCAAGCATCTGCCCCATTGACCTCTACTGCCGTCAGACACCCAACAGAGATCCCTGCCATGGGCAGCTTCAATGGCAAAGACCCCTCCAGATGATTGCACCAAGTCACTCCCAGCTTTCAATTCTGCCTAGCTGAGGCCCCAGACATCAGAGAGCAGAAACCAGCCAGCCCTGCTATGCTCCATCCAAACTCCTAACCTACAGAAGTAACGAATATAAAAGAACTGTTTATGTACCCCCAAAAGACAAACAAAATAAAGCACCTAGTCTTGGTGACAGACTGGTCCATCTCTCAAAAGCTGACAGATGAATCTTTTCAAACAAGAACTTTAATAGTTAAGTAGGCTTTATGTAATAGTAGCTCATATGGTAAAGAACCACGGCTGCCTCTCCATGCCCCAGTCCCCTCACTTCTCAGCGGATCCACCCTCTCCCCTTTCCCTTAGAAAACGTCCGCTACCTTGTTTACTCTTGTGAGTGCTTGAGTTAAACTGATCAGAAGCATGCTGCCAACTCAGGCTTAGAAAACATAAAGCCAGGAGGTACAACAGGGCCAATGCCAAGCAAAGAAGACCCACAGAGGACAAAGAAAGCCTTTGTTCCAGAGAAGAACGTCCAGCCTCAGAGGCTGATCAATCAAGAGTCTTCGGCTTACCTCCAGAGTGCAGAAGGGAAGATTTCACTCGCAGACAGCGGTTCACGTGCTCGCCTTTCTTTGCCTGTTCTTTGTAGATGAACTCATACTCCACAGAGTTCTTGCCTTGGCAGATAACATACTTGTAAGGAATGGGTTTATCCACGTGCTGCTTGGAAATGGTGGTGCTGCCTTCAATGAGGGACCCGTTCTCATGTAAGTCTCTGTGAATAAACAGGACAGCAGCTGGTTATGTAAAAATCCTCTCCCAGAAATGTTCATTCTCAAACACAACATGGAGTGCAGACCTAATGCTATAAATCTATGCTGAAAGAAGGGAAGCTTCTAGAACAAGGCTCACTTCCACACGGAGACAGAAAGACCAAGATGAAGTATGATAAAGAACTGCATTATAGGGAAGAGTTTTTTGAAATATTCATCTTTCAAAAGTTCTAAGAATTAATCAACTTGATCAGAATTATGATTTCAATATATTTCAAAGACTGAATGTTCTATACATTTCCTTATGGGCCAACTGGGATATACTTACTTGCTGTAGTGCATTTCACAAACATTATGATTCCATGCAGGCTTCCCGAGTTCTTTTCCGCCCCTAACATATACTTTGTGTTGATTGGGGTTGAATCCAAAATGTTTAGAAATGATTGCATGGAAGTACACCATGACTCCTTCTGCGGAGCTCGGCAGGCTGGGGGAAAGTCACAGAAGAAAACACTGATTAGATCTGTTCTCTCTACTCCCTGCCCACACACACATGCAGGCATACATGTGCACACATGATCTTATTTCTGGGCGTGCACTAACACACACCCTAGCAAAGTGCAAGAGAGCCCACACTTCAGATAGACTGCCCACCATGTGGGTCCCCTTGGCTCTCCCTCTAAGGTGGAGGAGGACAGTGGGCACAGGGTGGGGTGATCTCTGCCCAGCTCCAAAGAGCTGGGGGTGGTGGGAGGGGGTGACTAAGTCTGGGGCATGACTGCCTCTCTCCTGACTTCTGTAAGGTCCATGCTGCTCCAGATCCCCAGAGGCCATGTGATGGCGCATATCAACCAATCCAGGAATTGGGACAGGTGCCCCTCCCCTGCCTACCTCCTGAGCATTGCTCTTCGCCCTGAGAATCAACAAAAAGACAGCCTGGGAATCTCCTCTGGGGTGGCATGGCCCTTTCCAGCCCCAGTGCTGGGTGGGGGCCAGGCCTGCGCCTCCCTGAGCCAGTTGCACCCACCTCTCCTTAGCTCGCTGTGTGCTCTGGTTCCTTTGCTCCTTCTCATTTTTCACAGGGGCTGCATTATTTCCGTTATTCCCCTCTGGCCTCTTCAGGTCCTTTGGCTTGGCTTTCTCATTTTCACCTGTTTTCCCTCCAGGAACAGCCATCTGGTCCTTGGTTGCAATTTCCTGGAACAGGCACCCAAACCCCAACCTTTAGACCAGGCTCCATGCTTGCCCCCAACATAGGACGCTTGTCACAGTTGCCAGACTGGTCACATCCCTTCCCTTCTCAGAACCTTCAAACGGCTTCTAGTCTACCCACCACAGGCTCCAAGGACTCCTGTCCCAGCATCGTTAAGCCCAGCCCCAATCCTGGCCTCTCTTCCCTTCACCTGCTCTTGGGAGAAGCAGCTTTCCTGCTGCCCCCTAAACAAGCCCACCACACTATCCCTTGGGGCCTTTGCATGTCCCCGGATAGGCACGTGGCTTGCCTGTCACTCTTTGAGTTCTCCTTGGAGAGGCCCTAACTGGCACCCACCTCAGTTCCTTGTCCTACTTCTCTCCACGGCACTTCGTAGAGTCTGGCTTTGCATGTCTTTCTCCCCACTAGAATGTGAGCTCCCAAAGGCAGGAACTGGTCTCATTCATGCCTATACCCCCAGCACCTAACACGTATTTACCAATGGATTAAGCTGTGGAAGGAACGGGACTAAAAGGAGCAGCCCATGGGAGGGGCAGCAAGGATGGGGAGGGCATCCTGGAAAGGCGACCAGGCAGGCATGAGACACTTTACCTGGCGGTGGTCTCGGGAAGCAGGGACGCTTGTGGGCGGCTCTTTTGTTCCCTTAATCTTATCTTTAACATCTTTCTCAGCTCCTTCCACTGAACCAGCTGGCTCAGCTGCAGCATCATTTGCCTGGAAGAAATAAAGCCCCAAAACATTAGGGCCAAAATGACAAAATGCACAGGGAAACTTGGACTCAGTGGCATAAGGGTCAGCCTCTGCCACCAGCCCAGGAACAGGGGTCAGCAGCTCAGGGTAGAGGCATAGCCCCTCCCACAGTCCCCCTCCCAGGAAGCAAGTCCCAGTGGACTCCCTTCCCAGACAGTGAAGTGTTGTCAGAACCGCACCGCACAGCAAGATGTTGAGACACGGCAGGCCAGCCCGGGTCATCACTCCCCTAACTCACCCCAGACCTAACTCACCCCAGAGGCAGGAGCCCTGGCCAGCTGCCCAGTGGTCTGCAGCTCTTTCCTGGGCTTGGAGGTGTCCGCCTTTGGCTCAGGCAACAGGAGCTCCTGGGCAGTATCCTTCTCCCTAGGAGAGCCTTCACTGGCAGAAGTGGGGAGATCTTCGCCCGTGGAGGGGCTCGGGGACTGGTGGTCATTTCCTTCTGGGAGGGCTCCTCCCAGAGTCTGGTCCTGAGGTGCCGGGCTGCTCAGAGACTCGGTGCCCGTGGCTGCTTCTGCCTCTCCTGCAGCCTCGCCTTGCAGAGGGTGCCCCATAGCCTCCAGTGGTATTTTGCCCACACTTGGAGGCTGGCCTGGCTGGTGAGTGGGACTATCCTGCTGAGTTGGGCCTTGGCATGGAGCTGTGTCCTGGAGCCCAGAGTTTGCAAGCGAACTCAGACTACAGGGCTCCAATGAGGATGGGGACAAGGAATCCAACTCTGCAGATGTGGAAGCATTCTTCCAATTCCTTTTCTTCCTTTTACTCCTTCTACGCCGCTAAACAGAAAAAGAGACACTCTTTATGTTTCTCAGGTTTTCTATACTCTCACCAAAGGTTTCCTCCAATTTCCTTTCCATTTCTGAAGTATGTCAAGCATAGCTCATCCCAATCACCTTACAACTGCTAAATCTGCCATTCCTATCTCTTGGAAAGAATGAAACTGGGCACAAAGTGAATGGGGGTGGTGAACAGAGTTGAGGGACAAGTGGGGAGCAGTGATGGTCACACACTTTGCTTTGCCCAATCCAAGCTGAGACCCTCACGTGGAATACCTTCCAACAGGAGGGCCCTGTAAAGACGGCTTTCAAATGTTAGAAAGTATGCACAGGCCTGACATGTTATACTCTTCTATGGTGTGTATTACAGACAAAATAGAGATGCAAAAATGATGCAAAAAAGGCTAAAGCTGTTCCTTCCTGCACCTGCACTGGCACATTATGCTTCTGCCTGCAGATCTTCACTCAAAGGCAAGAATCCTCAGCTTCGGAATCAGAGACAAGCTTGTAGAAGCAGTTGTGACAGGCCCCTGCGAGGACCCCAAAGGGCTGAACGCCCTGCATGCGTGGCAATCTTGGTCTGCAGCACAATATTGATTAGTTCATTTAAGTGCCAGTAACCTATGACCCTCCCTGCCACTGAAGCCCAGTGTGGGCCTAGGGCTTGGCATCTTGCCCCTTGCCTGGGCTCAGTCCTCGGGAGAGGGAGATGGAAGATCTTTGGGTTTATCTGCACATGGGGTGGGACATCTTGTTCTGGGTCAGCTTCCAGATTTTCTCCAAGAAACCTGACCAAACTTCCAGCCCATCTGCTTGAAACAAGCAGCACAAAGCACAGGTTGCCCTGAATGGCAATTTCCCAGTCTGACATCGACACCAGCTAACACTGTGGAGGAAAGAGGGAAGGTCATTCAAGGCGGCCACGTCCCTAACTTCCAGGGCATATAGATCTCTGAAGATCTTGCCAACATACTGGTGGTGACTCAGCACATCTGGGGGACCTCAGGTTCTGCATTTCCACGGTGCTGCTGCCAGTCCAGGCTTGCTCTGTAAGCACTACCAGCAAGCAGCTCCCCACTCCAGGCACCAGCATCTCCATTAGCTTTCCTGGTGGTCCTGAAGGGCAGCCTCACTGGGAACCACAGATCAGACCAGCAGGAAGCTGTATGCAGACCCCACAGCCCCAGGCCCTTTGCGGATCTCCTCCTTTTTGAAGGCATGCCTGGTTTAAATTAAGTCACGTATGCTGATTTACCAAAAGGAACCTGGAACTCTGTCCTAAGCACAAGGAACAAGAAAGGAAGACGAGTTCCTTCCCCATAAAACTGATGGTTTACTGGGAGAGAAAGACTAAAAACAGATGGTTTTAGCTTGTTAGTAGGACTTGGAGGCTTCCAGCAAAGAGGTGCAGGTTGAGTCTGAAAGTCACTGACAGCCAAGAAGGCAGTTTCATCAATTGGCAAAGATTACTGGGACCTGTGCATCTGAACGTGGCCAAAGCCACAGGCTACCTTCTAGGTTGACCGGCCCACCCAGAATCAAAGCTTATGCTTGGCCAGAAGACCCCACATGACTGTCCCTCACAGTCTGTCAACCTCATCCTACCCTAGTCCTGCCCTGGCCTCCAGCATCAATCCTGTTTTTCACTTTCTGTACTTTAGGATGTTTTGGCACTTGGAGGGACCTTGCTCATCCTGGAGAGACTGCCCCTCCCAGGGTTACTAATACCCAGAGAGAGGTGGTGACTTCCCACAAGCACATTTTTCATCTGCCAATCAACCAACATGGAGCTCCTCCCTCCAGCCACGGCCCACCTCCTTTATCAAACTCTCCCTCCAAGCCAACATTTCCAGCTCCGAAACACCACAGGGCCAAGTACAGGACATCTAGACCACCCTCCAGCCCAGAGTCCACCAAGAGCATTCACACTCAATTCTGAACCTCCTCAAACATGCCTGCCCTGCCCCACAAGGCGGGCTCGGGGCCACTTTCTCCCCTTGCTCCTTCTATCTCCCCTGCGGCCCTTCAGGCATGGCCCCTCCTCCTGGGAGCTGAGAGCAACGCTGACCTCCCTCGTCATCACTAGTTCCACAGTCAGGGAGCCTCGGGCTTCTGGTTCGCTCTTTCTCCGGACACCTCCTTCACTTTTCACTCTGTCCTCTGCCCCACATCCCTCGACAGACCACCTGGACACTCCCAGTAGAAAGCAAACCTAACGCAGCCCTGCACTTGCTTGATTTTGTTCCTCAGAAACCGTCACCTAAACGCCTTTTATTTTCTCTTCCCTCCAGGGAGGAAATCTCTATTTTCTTCACTGCTGCATCCACAGTGTCTAGAAGCATCCCCGAGCCCCGGTAGGTGCCTAAATGCTTCTATCTCATATAAATTGCTCACAAAGTCCCGTGTCTCCCTGCAGCACCGGCATGTTCCCTCTGCCCCAGGACATACCCACCTCAGTCAGGTCTGTGATCAGACCCAAAAACAAAGGGTTTTCTATCAAACTATTAGTGAAATGAAAATCAAAACTACAATGAGATATCACCTCACACCAGCCAGAATGGCTGTCATAAAAAAAAAATCCACAAACAATAAACTCTGAAGGTGGGTGGAGAAAGGGAACCCTCCTACACTGTCGGTAGGAATATAAATTGGTACAGCCAGTATGGAGAACAGCATGGAGGTTCCTTAAACTAAAAAGAGAGCTACCATACGATCCTGCAATCCCACTCCTGGGCATATATCTGGAGAAAAACATGATCTGAATGGAAAAATGCACCCCAGTGTTGATTGTGGTACTGTTTACAATAGAGAAGACATGGAAGCAACCTAATGTCTGTTAACAGAGGAATGGATAAAAAAAAGCTGTATTCCATACATACAATGGAATATTACTCAGCCATTAAAAAGAATGCAATAATGCCATTTGCAGCAACATGGATGGATCTAGAGAGCGTCGTACTGAGTGAAGTAAGTTAGACAGAGAAGGAGAAATATCGTGTGGCATCCCTTATATATTGAATCTAAAAAGAAATGATACAAAGGAACTTACTTACAAAATAGGAAGAGACTTAGAAAACGAACTTATGATTGCCAGGGGGAAGGGAGAGCAGTTTGGCATGGTCATGTACGCACTATGTTTAAAATGGACAGCCAATAAGGACCTATTGTATAGCACATGGAACTCTGCTCAATGTTATGTGGCAGCCTGGATGGGAGGGGGGTTTGGGGGAGAATGGACACATGTATATGGATGGCTGAGTCCCTTCACTATTCACCTGAAAATCACAACATGGTTAACTGGCTTTACCACAATATAAAATAAAAACTTAAAAAGAAAAAAAAAAGAGTTTTGACATCTGATTTGCAATTTGCCTTTCTGCTCTTTATCTCACTTTCTCCTTTTTTTTTTTTAATCCCTATTCGATTGTACTTTTTATAAGGTGCTTCAAAACCCTTAGAATAAGATTCAGATTTCACATAGGCAACTTAGTTCTCTCAATACACATCAATGGGGCCACAAGAGTGTCTGGCCCCTCACAGGTCTACAGGCAAGGCACAAGGCTAAACTCTAAACTTTTCCTTGACGAAAATCAAGTCTATATATACATGTTACATATTTATGTATTCCTCATTACTATGGTCTGTCACTCTGAACTCATTAGTCAAGAATATGTACACTAAAACTAAACACTACTGATTAGGAATCCAGACCTGGATCACAACCTCTGAGTGTGGGCAGTGGATGGGGGTGGTTGGGAGGAGGCCCCAATACTTCTGATGATGTCTTTGTTGGCAACGGATGGTAGGGGATGAGTATCCACTAAGATAATCCTGCATCTGTGTTATAAATACTCTGTAGGGTGGGTGTAATGTTTAATTAAAACATTTGTTAGGCGCAGAGTTTATTGACTTGGAAGGGATGCTAGAGAACTTTCTGGGGACTGACTATCCTGTCACTGGATCGGGTAGGGGTCACAAAGCTGTACACACAGCAGAACATATCCAGGGGGCTCTACCCTGAAGGCCTGTGCATTTCATTCAATACCAATTATACCTCAGTTCAAAGGCTGTATGCCAGTTCTAAATGCATACATAAAGGCTACTCCTATTTCTGCCTAGAGAGAATTAGTGAGAAAAAAGTAACAGCTTGCTACTTCTTGGAGGGAAGGTGGGTTAGTCAGAATACATATCTAATTTTATATTTTATAATGAGCGTCCTCAGAGAGCAGAGAGATCTCAGTTTTGGGAGGGCAAGGCAGCCTTGTTCACTCGCCTGAATACTGGGTCAGGAGCACACGGAGGGGTGGGGTGCGTGCTGTGGACCCTGCAAAGGCACATATGGCAGGAAGTGAGGGTGACAGGTAAGAACACTGACCAGTTGGACAGAAAGTCTGAAGGTTTTGACAAAGGCTGAAGGGTTGGAGGCTAAGTGGGCCTGCAGCTCTGCCCAAACTCCCAGGGATCCTCTGCCTCATTCTGCACTGACAGTGATTGGGATAGAGTAGGAAAGTTTAGGAGTCACTCTAGGGGACTTGGAGAAGGAAATGGCAACCCACTCCAGTCCTCTTGCCTGGAAAATCCCATGGATGGAGGAGCCTGGTAGGCTGCAGTCCATGGGGTCGTGTAGAGTCGAACACGACTGAGCGACTTCACTTTCACTTTTCACTTTCATGCATTGGAGAAGGAAATGGCAACCCACTCCAGTGTTCTTGCCTGGAGAATCCCAGGGACGGGGGAGCCTGGTGGGCTGCCGTCTCTGGGGTCGCACAGAGTCGGACACGACTGAAGCGACTTAGCAGCAGTAGCAGCTAGGGGATTAAGAATGTAAAAGGAATTTTACGGGAGTTTGGGAAACTGTTGTAGGCTAATGACTACTCAAGAAAAGAATCCAGTAACCTAGCAACAATCTATACTCTCTTGAAGGAAGACCAAGCATCCAAGCATCAGGCACATTCAGGCCACAGATTCTGATAATTAAAACACAAGACAGTAGATATGGTATCTGAATCTTGTTACTTGAAGTCAGGGAGTTAAGGGTCCTTGAAGAGTAGCATTTTGTAGCCAAGACAGGAACATAAGTGAAGCGGGAAAGAAACTAAATGAAAGAGGACATTATACTGAAACTTAACCGAGCCCAAGCTCATTCTCCTGGCTGCATTGACAGGTCAGTAAATCGGGAGCTGAGTTGTTGGAACAAAGAATAATGATTTTAATTGGAAAGTTAGCAGCCTAGCGTCTCAAAAAACCATCTTACCACAGTTCAAATTCAGGCTCCTTTTATACACAAGAGGGGGAGGCGGAGGAGCCCACTTAGGCACTGACCAATGGCTGAGCAGGACCACTAACGGTCGCTGGTTTGACGCGTGCTAAGTTGCTTCAGTCATCCCACTCTTTGCAACCCTGTGGACTGTAGCCTGCCAGGCTCCTCTGTCCATGGGATTCTCCAGGCAAGAATACTGGAGCGGCTTGCCATGCCCTGCCCCAGGGGATCTTCCCAACCCAGGGACTGAACCCACGTCTCTTCTGATAGGCAGGTTCTTTACCACTAGTGCCACGGTCACTGGTTGACAGCTGCTCAGTAAGAGTCACTTGTTTGGGGGAGGGGCCTACTTTGACATTGAACAGTGGCTGAGCAGGACCACTAACTGGTCCCTGATTGACAGTTGCTCATTTTGGGGGAGGGGGAAAACACTGAGGCACCAACCAATGACTGAGTGGGGCTGCTATAGCTCCTGCCTGCCTCACCACTATTCCACCTTGAGTAGAAAGGTGTGACACCAGAAAGCAGCCAGGTCTGAAGAAGTACCTGGTGGCCCTGGCAGTGTCCTCCAGCTCTCAGTGGAGTGAGATGCCCAAGCGGCAGAGACTGCGGTCGACGGGATGGCAGTCTAAGGTGGCAGGTGCCATGGGCTCAGCCCACCGCTCGCTTCAGTGGTCAGATCATGACCAATGAGATGACCTGGGAGCTGGTGTCCCCAGAGCAGAGCTTCCACCTGTCCACTTTCACAGTAGATGGCTTCCCAGTGGCACTGGTGGTAAAGAACCTGCCTGCCAATGCAAGAGACATGAGAGATACGGGTTCCATCCCTGGGTCTGGAAGACGCCTTGGAGGAGGGCATGGCAACTCACTCCAGTATTCTTGCTTGGAGAATCCCTTGGACAGAGGAGCCTGGTTGGCTATAGTCCATAGCGTCACAAAGAGTCAGACATGACTGAGGTGACTTAGTATGCACGCATGGGTGGCAGGTACCGGGTCCCTTCTAGTGGGCTAGTGGGCTAGGCGTGGCTGCCTAGAAAGGTGTGGTAGAGCAGTTCCTGCCTTAAGGGCACCAGGGAGAGAGGAGGGAAGAGCCCAACACACTTTGGGTTCCGGGTTGGGCTGGGGAGGCTGCTATTACAAAACCTGAGATGAATTGCCATATTTTAGTATATGTTACCACCCTTTTGTTAACATACATATGATTTAAATAAAGCCATGATAGTCCCAGTTAGACCATATAGAGTCAAAGGAAGAACTAATGTAATCCTTGATATCTACTCAAAAATGAGGAAGAAGGTAGTCTTCTCCCCTCTCCACTTTTGCTTTGATCATAAAAATGAAGCCCTCTTTGTTCTTGGGGTGACGCTCCCTTGCCTGCCTGCTTGTATCTGTCGTAGGTGTCCTAAGCTAATAAATTCATTCTTTGTCTATCACTTTGCCTCACGGTGAGTAATTGCAGTGATGAGACAAAACAACCTGAGCTTCAGTAGGTCCTGACACAAGGTGAGGGGTTTTAATTAAAAGACAGTGGGTTTGGGCCTCTCTCGTGGTCCAGTGGTAAAGAATCCACCTGCCGATGCAGAAGATGCAGGTTTGATCCCTGGTCCAGGAAGTTCCCTATGCTGAGTGGAAACAGCCTGTGTGCCACAACTACTGAAGCCCGCACACCTAGAGCCTGTGCTCCACAACAGCGAAGCCCCCACGAGGAGAAGCCCACGCACCTCAACAGAGCAGCTGCCGGGAGCCGCCACGGGAGATCCCACCCATGACAGAGTCATGTGGAAGAGAACTGTTAAGCAAGGCTTCAGAACTCAAGGGGCTCCCTAGGCTTTCTCGAGCCTCTACCCCAAAACCAGAATCTGTCTGTTTTACTGTTTCATGACTTTCCCCAACTCCTCTGACATTAACAGGGGACTGACCCTGACCACCTTTCTCTGGAGAAAATCAACTTAGGGCTATAGCTAATAAGTCTCCTGGACAGGAGAGGAATATTTCAAATCAAACCTCCTCTGTTAGCATTCTAGCTTGCTTGGCAGGTATATCCAGACTCTTACAGCTACGCATGTGATTATTTACAGCCTCCCAACTGTGAGAAGCACAGAAAGCCTAAAACATAGAGCCTTTGAAAGAGTTAAAAGTTATTAGAGTAGTGCTAGTGCTGATGTAGGATTTCATTATTGGGCCAATGCTTGTTGCTAAGTTCCCATATCTCTTATCCACTGTGCACCTGGAATGCATTAGTTAACATAGTGAGAATGCTAGAAAAACAAGTGTAGCCTTGAATTTAACCATATCAGACTGTTGAGCTAATTGGTTCTTTCTTGTAACTCACTGCACCTTTGCTCTGTGAAAAACATAACTCTGTCTGGCATTTCCAGAAGCTGACATAGATTAGAAATATAAAGAAAAACGCTTTGAGGGAAAATAAGTTTTTTGGTTGAGCAGCCTTTATCAAAAGAGGGTCATAAAATTTTCACAGGCCTCCAAGGCCAGAAGATACTGTACACAACATCTTTTATGGAAAAGGTATGCAGAAAAATCATGGTTTTGATAAGGGCAACACTGCTGGAATGTTGGGCTGACTCTGTATGACCTTGCATCTTTCATTTCCCTCTATGTACGAAAAAGGTATATAAGTACCACTTAAAAATAAAGCTATGGATCTTGCTCATCAAAGCAGCTTGATCTCCTCGTGTCAATCATTTTCCTCCTCTTACTCTCTCTCAGGCTGGTTCCCGTCTGGAGTATAGAAGTCTGCCATGTCTACTTATTTGCCTGGGTTTCTAAGACCTGAACGGGTACTCCCTTGGGAGACCGGGAGGGCACCTGCGGCCTCATGCAGACGGTGCAAGTCTCTTGTCTTGAGACTTTATTGACTTTCTGTATAAACCAAGGAACATCAGCCTCTTTTCTTCTCTCCTCTATTTTCTTATCTACAACATTCTTAACTATCTTTCTCTCTCTAAATCAATCGCAATTGCCGATGCTGTTTCTCCTTTGGGTTTCCCTGGATCCTGCGGGGGCTGGACTCCAGCAAGCAGCCACTGCTCGCCACAACTAGAGAAAGCCCTCAGAGCAACCAAGACCCAGGGCAGCCAATTACAAAAAGGGAGAGAGAGTGGGTTCAAGTCCTCTCCTAAGTCAGGCATCATAGGTTCAAGTCCCAGCCTGTGGATACAAGTCCCAATCCGAGTTTGGGTTGGGTTTAAGTCCCATCTGAGAAAAAGTGTGGTTCCAATAGAAAGTACTGCACCAATTCAGGAAGGACAGTGTCACCTTTCCACTGGCATCTGATCAAGCACTTCCTTCCAGCAAATAGGCACTGCCCAAGCTCCTTCTCTGCAGCCATCCTTCCTGCCATCTTTGGACCCAAGTAACCTTCCTCAGCTTCAGTTTCCTCTTTTGTAGAACTTGGATGACACACGTGGACAGTACTTTGATGGGGGAAGAGGCATGGGCGGGGGTGGGGTCCATCCACGGACATAGGGCGGGCTTTGCAGAAGCAACAAGAGAAAAAAATCTGGGATGAGAACTAGAAATATCACGTTGACCCCCAGCCTGACAAATTCCAACTAGCGGTGTCATCATTAGGACCAGTGCCAGCCTCTCAATTACACACTATACACTTGCAAAAGGGAACAAAGACTCCACAGTAGGGACTGCCGAGGAGGAAGAGAGGGGCCGTCAGGAAAAAGATGTGGCAAGAATCTCTACTAAGGGCACCATGAGATTCCTGGATTTGCTGAGAATGGGAGGTTCAAGGGACTCCTGGAGTCTTGGAGAGATGCTCAGACCACCCCTTGTCCTGCTAGTTGCCTGGTGCCCTGCTCCCTCTCCCCAGCTCCAGGAAATGATCCCTTGAACCTCCCATTCTCAGTCGAGTGGTTCCAGCAGGATTAACTCTACTCCAGCTGCAGGGTCAGCACAGCACCCTGGCTTGTTAGGAATGGGTACGTGTCCCAATCAGAGCCACTGAGATCTGAGGACAGCTTCCCCTGGGAAAGAGATGCTTCCTCTGTCTTCTCTAGAAGCTCCCCAAAGAGGCATTCTTTTATCCCTCTGAACAACGCAGTGGGAGGTGGGTAACCTGTGGAAGGGTCCAAGGTGTTGGAGACTGTTGAGAGGCCAAGGAGCTAACTGACATGAGGAAGGCAGTGCAAAAACAGAGAGAGATACCTGGACTTCGGGAATATCAAGGTGCCCGGATTAAACCTTGTCTGCAGGTAGATGCCCAGATTAAACCTCGCTTGCAGTTAGGTCTACCCAAGGTCTTCTCAGCTACATGAGTGACAAATTCCCTTTACTGTATTAATTAACCTAAACTGGGGTTTCGACTGTTTGCAAGCAAAAGATTTCTAATGGTCAAAACAAACCTCAAAGTAGGTTGTTTCCTTTATACAGAAGCCTCAAATAAGTCAAGGCAATCAATGTTCTAACAACTTTGGTGGCATAAGATGTCAGGCTCTGGTAGATACACGCGGGCCACAACATCCTCAGGGCTCCAGACCTCTACACCATGGCACAGTCCAGGAGGACCCCTCTGTGACACATGCCCAACCCTCTGATCACTACAGAAGGTAGTGGAGGCTTTGGATCCTATGAACAGGTGCCAGCTGCCCTCCCCATGGAACCTGGATCATGCCTGCCTTCTAGAAGAAGGGGTGCTGTCAGCAGGGGAAAAAGTCAAGGAAGTATACGCCATAGCGAGGGAGGTGACCATGCAGAACCAAGAGGGTCTGGGAGGCGTGGCTGTGTAAAGATGGCAGTTAATGAAAGAGGGACCCCTGGAGGGACATGACCCAGTTCCTGGAAGACAACGATTATGGGAAGGGATGACAGGATGATAATAGCCCAACATGTGGACCCCAACCACATCCCAGGCCCAGTAACAGACTGGTAGACATCACCACACACCTAAGGCCGGCAGCCACCAGCCAAACCCTCTTTTTAATGGAACCAAACCTGGGAACCTAAAAACATCATAGAAATGAACTTATTTACAAAACAGAAATAAACCCACAGACATAAAAACAAACATGGTTATCAAAGGCGAAAGGGGGGAGGGATAAATTAGAAGTTTGGGATTATCAGATATACATTACTATAAATAAAGCAGATCATCAACAAGAATTTACTGAATAAGCCAGGGAATTATATTCAATATTGTGTAATAAGCTATAATGGAAAAGATTCTGAAAAAGAATATATATGTAACATATATATATTTAACACATGTATAGGTATATAGTATCACTTTACTATACACCTGAAGTATTGTAAATCAACTACACTTCAATTTTAAAAATTGTAATGAAATAAGTAAATAAAACCAAAACCACCTAACCCAGCAGCAACAGGGCAGTCTGGACACTGATCATGTGCTCTGCTCTTGCCACCCCTCAAGGGGAACTCTCCCACATTTGCTGCCCACTTATCCCTTTCTCATGGGAACTGCCTTTTACATCTTTCACCCACTGTCCTGTTAGTACATGGACATCTTATTTCTTTGAAAGAATTAGTTAGGTATTCCAGTTGTGAACCCTTTGTCATCATATGTTGCAAATTGTTTCTAACCATCTGCTTCTCCATATCATTGCTGAATGGTCTCCTCTAACCCAGAATCTGGAATATTTTATGCATCCCTATCTGCATTTAAGGGGTTGTTTCGGTGAGGGTCTAGAATATCTACATAATTTTATAAATAGTCACCTATATTTTCTAGAACTTTCAGGGTGGCTTTTACATTAGTCAACCAATCTGGTATATATCTTAGTGTTTACTATGAGTAAAGAAGGGCTTCCCTGGTGGCTTAAGTGGTAAAGAATCCACCTGCCAATACAGGAGATGTGAGTCCAATCTTTGGGTCGGGAAGATCCCCTGGAAAAGGAAATAATAACTCCACTCCCGTATTCTTGCCTCGGAAATCCCATGGACAGAGGAGCCTGGCAGGCTATAGTCCATGGGGTCACAAATAAATTGGACAGGACTTAGCGACTAACCAACAACAAGGAGAAAAGAATCATTTTTTCCAAATGGTGAGCCACGGTTCAGATGCCCCTTACTGCCTCTCTGATACATGATACCACCATTATCACCGGCTCAACTGTCATCTATACTCACATCTGCATCTAGATGTTCTATGTCAACTTTCCCTAATGGGTCTCTGTTACTCCATTAGGATGTTCTGTCATTTTATATTGCTATGCTTATAGCTTACAACACATGTTGATGTCAAATCTCCCATTTATTGTACTTTTCTACATTCTTTATAGGAACTCTCACCAATTTATACTCCAGATGGACTTTTAGTGACTTTTATCAATTTCCAAAAACAAAACAAACCACTGGAAGCAATATTACTTTTACACACTAATTGACCAACTGGATGTATACATCTGAGGAAAGAAGTGACATCTTTACAGTATTCAGTTCGGTCACTCAGTCATGTCCGACTCTTTGGGACCCCGTGAACTGCAGCACACCAGGCCTCCCTGTCCATCACTAACTCCTGGAGTTCACTCAGACTCGCGTCCATCAAGTCAACGATGCCATCTAACCCATCTCATCCTCGGTCATCCCCTTCTCCTCCTGCCCCCAATCCCTCCCAGCATCAAAGGCTTTTCCAATGAGTCAACTCTTCGCATGAGGTGGCCAAAGTACTGGAGTTTCAGCTTTAGCATCATTCCTTCCAAAGAAATCCCAGGGCTGATCTCCTTTAGGATGGACTGGTTGGATCTCCTTGCAGTCCAAGGGACTCTCAAGAGTCTTCTCCAACACCACAGTTCAAAAGCATCAATTCTTCGGCACTCAGCCTTCTTCACAGTCCAACTCTCACATCCATACATGACTACTGGAAAAACCATAGCCTTGACTAGACGGACCTTAGTCAGCAAAGTAATGTCTCTGCTTTTGAATAAGCTATCTAGGTTGCTCATAACTTTTCTTCCAAGGAGTAAGCGTCTTTTAATTTCATGGCTGCAATCACCATCTGCAGTGATTTTGGAGCCCCAGAAAATAAAGTCTGACAGTTTCCACTGTTTCCCCATCTATTTCCCATGAAGTGATGGGACTGGATGCCATGATCTTCGTTTTCTGAATGGTGAGCTTTAAGCCAACTTTTTCACTCTCCTCTTTCACTTTCNTACTTTTGCATTCCAGTCCCCTATAATGAAAAGGACATCTTTTTTGGGTATTAGTTCTAAAAGGTCTTGTAGGTCTTCATAGAACCTTTCAACTTCAGTTTCTTCAGTGTTACTGGTTGGGGCATAGACTTGGATTACTGTGATATTGAATGGTTTACAGTATTAAACCTTCCTTTTGGGAAAATCTATTTGCAGCTTGCTTTTCCTGTTTTTAGATCATGAAGGGGCTCTCCACATCCACTCAATATTTTCTATCAGTGCTCATGCACTGCTGTCCTCTGTACTTACAAGGTGCTTTTGGGTTTCTGTTTTTTCTTGCACCACATGGCTGGTGAGATCTTAGTTCCCCAATCACAGATTGAAAACACCAAGTCCTAACCACTAGACCACCAGGGAATTCCCAAAGTGCTTCTCCTATAAACTAACCAATAGATCGAAGCCCAGAGGCAAGACCACACCTCATTTACAGCCTTCCACCAGGCACCCAGTGCCCCCACATGCAGCAGCTGCTCAATAAATCTTTGTTAAATGACTCAATGGCCATCTTACTCAGGAAAAAAGTCACCATTCTGTGAAAGGATGATAGTTAAACACATCGCTCTTCAGTGTCTGAAGCCTCACTGCTTTTCCTCACAAGCAAAATTACTTCCATTACATATATTAGCTAGTTTCACTTTACCGGACAGAGAAGCACATGGGGCACACACAGCACGGGGAGCACATGCAATAAAGCTGAAATCCAACATTAGCAGAACATCCTCAGAGTCACAAGAGCTAAAACCCACAGGCATGGCTACTGTGTCGACCAACCTGGGTAGGAGTGGAAAAAGCCTCCCAACAGCCACCTTCAGCATCAGAGAGGGTGTGGGGCTCAGTTCCACGCAAGCCTTGGCAAGGAGCATCGTGGGCCACTATTAACGCAAACTACCTGCTCAGAGTCTGGAGAGCACGTGTCAGTGACCTCAAACAGGGCTGCATCTTCTTTTCTTCTTTTGCAGGGAGAGTAACTAGCAGCTTCCAGCTCATCGGATGTGGATGTGCCATCTGCCGCATCTACAAAACCCTCGGACACAACTCCCTGTTGAAACATGATCCCCTTCAGACAGAGCAGGGTGACCACAGGCACTGCTCCATCAGGGTCTAAGGGACCCCTAACTCAAACCCAAATGGGGACACTCTCGAGTGAGGATTGAACCAGCTCCCCAGGCCCCTTGGCATCCAGGCTCAGCAGATACAGGGTCCCTGGTGTAGGGAACAAAAGAAAGGGTTCTGTGGGTGGCAGGCAGAGCAAATCCATGCAAGCAAGCTGCCCCATGTTAGAGCTGATGTCTGAAAGCCTTGGCACATCTGACCTTCCATACAAGCAGGCCTGGAGCTTGGTTCTCTAAGCTCCATCCCAATGCCCAGGCCGGTACTTCCACACAGATGCAGCTGTGGGGACATTCCTGGAGGAGCAGGTAGCCCAGCATCTGAGGCCAGGCCTCAAGGGGGTTTTGGGGGATGGTGGCATGCAGGGTAGTGACCAATCTCTCTGGATGGCACACCCCAGGGAGCACAGAGCCAGCCCTGTGCCATCCCTTCCTCCATCGAAGGAAGCAGTGAGGACCAGTGGGACTCACCACTGGGCCCCAGGCCACTGAGGGGAACACAGCAGGACAGGGAACAGGGGAGTTGGGCCCAAAGCCAAGGCCTGGATCCTGCACTGCAGCTGCTGCAGGTGAGCTGAGAGGTCCATTAGGCCCTTTGGGCACAGGTCAGGGGAGATACCTGGGCCTCCCACCTGGGGGCCTCATGGCCAGCACTGCACCCAGGTGGAGGGAAGACAGGAAAGGTCGAGAGCCTCTGACTGTTGAGGGGGGCAGGCAGTCAGTGTGGAAAGGGAAGGGGAGTTCTCTGAGGTGCACCTGGAAAGGCCCAGTGAATAAGATGGGTCAGAGCACACTGGCAGCCCAGGTACAAAGCTCATCCCAGTCAGCGCCAGGTACCCAGGCCGGCTCCCAGCAGGAAATCAAGGACAGGTGACACTGGAAGGAACCACAGGATCAGTCAGCACCTTCAACCTGACTCCCTGGCTCCATCCTGTGCTCCTCTTCCTCATGGTAGATATAAAATATTTTTAAATTTTGTTGCTATGCCACACCGCAAGGTATGTGACAGCTTAGTTCCCTGATCAGGGATCAAACCCTCGCCCCTTGCATGGGAAGGGGGAACTTAACCACTGGACCACCAGGAAAGTTCCTCCCTCACATCTTAAATATTTGGCAGAAATAACAGCTGGAGGCCACAGTACTTTCTGCTATATGGATGATACAAATGACACTCTCCAGGGTGGAATATTCAGGTGGACTCCAACATTTGGCCATAAAACACTAAGGCTGGGACTTCCCTGGTGGTTCAGTGGTTAAAAATCTGCCTTGCAATACAGGGGACGCCGGTTTGATCCCTGGTCCAGGAGGATCCCACATGCTACAGGACAGCTAAGCCTATGAGTCACAACTACTGGGCCCATGTGCTGCAACTACTGAAGCTCTAGAGCACATGCTCTGCAACAAGAGGCCTGTGCACCGCAACTGGAGACTAGCCCTGACTCTGCAACTAGAGAAAGCCCGTGCACAGCAACAAAGACCCAATGCAGCCAAAAGTAAATAAATAGTAAACACACACACACACACACACTAAGGCTGTGATAAAATCCTCTACTGAACCCTCACATGCCTGATGCCAGGAGCCCACACGGGAGATCCCACCCATGACAAGGTCATGAGGAGAGACCTGACAGGCAAGGCGGATCAGGACTTGAGGGACTTCCTGGACCTGCTCGAGCATCTACCCAGAAACCAAAATCTGTCTGTCTACTGCTTACTATATTATGCCTTTCACCAACTCTTCTGGCATTAACAGGGGGCTATCCCTGACCACCTTTCTCTGGAGAAAATCAACTTAGGCCTCTAGTTGATAAGTCTCCTGGGCATGAAAGGAATATTTCAATACAAACCCCTCTGTTAGCATCCTAACTTGCGTGGCAGGTTTATGCATACTCCTACAACTAACCCACATGATTGTTCACAACTTCCCAACCATGAAAGGCAGGGGAACTTAAACATTCTAAAGTCCTAATAGGCAAAGAGCCCTTCTAGGAGTAAAAAATTAGAATAGTACTGGTAAAGGATTTTATTGTTGAGCCAATGCTTGCTGCCAAGTTTCCATATCCCTTACCCATTATATACCTGGGGAGTATATTAGTTAATATAGTTGGTATGTAGGAAAAATAAGTAGTAGTCTTGGTGTTAGCAACTTTAGATCTTTGAGTTACTAAATTCTTTCTTTGTTATAACCCACTGCACCTTTGCCCTATAGGAATGTAACTTTATTTAGTACTTTATTAGAGTGGCACCAGACTTTAGAAAAAACACTTTTAGAGAAAATAAGTTTTCTGGTTGACTAATCTTTATCAGAAGAAAGGGTCATAAAATGTTAGCAGGCCTCCAGGCCAGAAGATGATGTAAATCACATAAGACTTTTATATATGGAAAAGTATGCAGAAAGAAAGCCTGGTTTAGATAAGGGTCAGAACTGCTGACCCTGCATGACTCTGCATCTTCCATTCCCCTCTATGTACAACCCAAGGTATAAAAGCTCTTTTTAAAAATAAAGTTACAGACCTGTTACACCTAAGCCTGGTCTCCCAAGCTCACTCACTCTCTCTCTCTCTCTCTCTCTCTCTTGCTGACTCTGTCTCTCCTGAAGGAACCCCTGGATCCTGCTGGGGCTGGACCCTGGTAGCCTAAGGTTATTTTCTTATGATGACAGCAGAGAAGCAGAACAGGTCAAAGGGTACCTGCTTTACTTGGGGTCCCACCACATTACTCTCACCTGTAGCAAAAATCCTGCCCCACTGTTGCAAATGCTGACTTTTAACTCATTTTCTAATTTAATAGGTTTAATACAAAACCTTGCAGCTCTTTTAATTTTGAGTGTTTGATTTCAGAGGTGGGACATTTATATGTTTAATGGGCATTTCTATCTTCTCTATCGATTGCTAGTCATCTTTCTGTTGGGTAGGTTATTGTTTTCTACTTGATTTCTGAGTTTTTGACATATTGAGGCAACTCACTCTTAATTTTAAAATATTTCTATGTAAATACAAATCTTTTTATGTACATGTGTGTGCTAAGTCATGTCATTTCAGTCGTATCCAACTCTTTGTGACCCTATGGAGTGTAGCCCACCAGGCTCCTCTGTCCATGGGATTCTCTAGGCAAGAAAACCGGAGTGGGTTGCCATGCCCTCCTTCAGGGAATCTTCCCAACCCAGGGATTGAGCCTCTGTCTCTTCCAGCTCCTGCAATGCAGGCGGATTCTTTACTGCTGAGCTACCTGGGAAGCCCTTTTATGTACATACAAATATGTAAACACATATTTTCTTAAACTGTTTACTCTTCATCTGTGCTCATCATACAAAGTTTTTAATTCTTTTAAGACTTTTTCTATAGTCAAATATACCAATCTTTTGTTTGTATTTTTCCCCTTTGCTTTAATTATTAGAAAATCTTTCCCATTCATGGGTCAGATAAATATTTAGGTATATTTTTTCCAACTGTCATTATACACATTAGGGTCTGTTTCTGGGTTATATTTCTGGTACATTGACTCCTCCCAAGATTCATTGTTTTAATGACTGGCTTTGAAACATGTTTTTGTTCATCTAATACAGCAAGTCCCGCTTTAGGCATTTTTTTTCTACAATTTTCTTGGTTATTCTTGCCCATTTTTTCTTCCAAGAGAACCTTAAACTTACTCAATCAAGGTTTAAAAAAGCTCTAATCATGCTGGGCTCAATACTGTTTTCAATCACAGTGTCAAACACTTACTTCCTAATGGTGTGTATTCCTTGATACTCACTTTAAAAGTATTTACAATAGCCAGGATATGGAAACAACCTAAGTGTCCACTGACAGATGAATGGATAAGGAAGATGTGGAATAGATATACAATGGGATATTATTCAGACATAAAAAGGGACAAAACTGGGTCATTTATACAGGTGTGAATGGACCTACAGTCTGTTATACTGAGTAAAGTAAGTCAGAAAGAGAAAAATAAATAGAAAATGGTACAGATGAACCTAGTTCCAGGGCAGGTATACACAGATGTAGAGAATGGACATATGGACACAGATAAAGGGAAGGGGAGGGTGGGATGGATTGGGAGACTCGATTTGACAATAAATACACTACCCATGTATAACACAGATAGCTAGTGGGAACCTGCAGTATAGAACAGGGTGCTCAGCTTGGTGCTCTATGATGACCTAGATGGGTGGGATGGGGGTGGGTAGGAGGGGATATTTGTATACATATAGGTGATTCCTTTCATTGTACAACAGAAACTAATACAACTTTGCAAAGCAATTATACTCCAGTAAAAAAATTTTAATAAATAAAAAATAAATTTGAAAAAGGAACTATAAAAAAAGTTTACCCCAAATTTCGGTGTCCCATGTGGCCCAGGCCCAAAGCTGGCCATCCTGCTCTGGACAGGATTAGTGTCCAAGGAGAATGAGACACTCCCACACATCATAACTACCACACACACTCACACATGCATATACCACATACATAATATGTGCACACATACACACTATGTGCACACATACACTCGAACGTGTGCACATACTCACATAGGCATGCACACACACTCACAAGGGGCCACAATACTGCCAGCTGCAGCACCTCTCTCACCAGCCAACCACAAGGAACAAAACAAAGGACCACATAGGAAATCAGCCCCAACCAGGCAGAGAAAACACCCCCCTCAGTCCTCCAAGAAACCTGGGAACAGACCCAGCTGCTTAGGTCTGGACAGGCTGGACTTTGGCGTGGGGAGCTCTCGCTCATCCAGAAGGATGAAACTGTCCTGAATCTGTCAGGCAACTCTCTGCAAGCCTCACCTGGGCTCCTGCCTGGTCACTCACTCAGGAGACACTCTCTTGGGGTCTGACACTTATAGGGAGACAAGACGGTTCAGCTTCCCCATCGAGGAATGGTGGCATTTCCAGAGCACCTCCGTTTCCCCAGAGCCTGGAGGCACCTTAGGAACTTGTCTGGTCCATGCAAAATGCCCAGAGCAAAGACAGACACCCACATGGCAGAAGCTCAGACACCCAGATGCAGCCCCGCCACAGCATCTGGGAGACACGACATGCTGGGTATGGTGGGAGAAAAAGGGAGGGGGATGCAGAGACCCTGCATGAATCAGGCACAGAAGGGGCAGCTCTGCCACAGCCCAGCATGCAGGGGCCAACAGGCTGGGCAGCAGTGAAGTGAAGCTGTTCTGGAGAGGACGCTGTGGGGACACTTGCTCAGCCACTGATGAAACCACAGCAGGAAACAGCATCCTTGCAAAGCTAGGAGATGGGCAGAACCACACCTCCCAGACCCAATTCCCCAGGGGCCAGACACTCACTCTCTTGGTTTGCCATGAGGCACTCGAATGGGGCTCATCTGGGTCTTCTTGCCAATCACCTGAGCCCAGGGACAAGGAGGAGCTGCTTTCCTCCCTCAGCTCCTGTCCACACTCCATTTCTCCCTCCAGGGCCGATGTCTCCTTGAGGTTGCTCTGAGAACCTACAAAGGCGGATACACATGGGTCACATCTCAGAAAAACAAGTGAATGTCCCAAGGGAAAACTTGGACTCCTCCCATGAGTGCTGTTCAAGATTAGTCCTCTCCCCACTCAAGGTGCCGTCTTGGCTATAGTGAGTCAAGCCTGGGACAATTTCTGCTGTCGGGTGGGTAAGAGTGTATATCATGCGAAATGCCAGGCTGGATGAAGCACAAGCTGGAAAGAAGATTGCTGGGAGAAATATCAATGACCTCAGATATGCAGATGATACCACCCTTATGGCAGAAAGTGAAGAAGAACTATAAGAGCCTCTTGAGAAAGTGAAAGGGGAGAGTGAAAAAGCCTGGTCTTCAGTTTTACACCTTGTCAGAACAAAGAACATACACCAATCAAGAGATGGGTACCTCCATGAAGTAGATTATCACGTACACTGCAAGTCAGCGTGGCGCTGGTGTCTGGAAAGGGAATCTCAGGTTTGGGGGGAGGTTGTTGACATGGACACCACAGCACAGGACGCATCCATCCCTATCTTCAAAGCATTGTTGCTAACAGCTAAAGCACATGTGTGAGGCATGTTTGACAGGCCATGAGTCAGGCTGTTCCAGTTCACACAGAGTTCAGGCTAAATCATGTATAAGCTGCAATGACTTCTCCATATGTGTATCATCTCTCCCATCACTTGTTTTTAAATACTTTATCACAATTTAAAAAAAAAAAATTAAAATCACTACATAGAACAATGCAATTCTCCCAGTCCACCCACTCCTCCCACCACCTGACAGCTGCCAGGTCAGGTGCGGTGGGCATGAAGGGGAACAGAATTTCCCACCTCAAAACAAGCTACTTTAGCACCCAGGGTTATTTCCTGCTGAAGGCAATGAAAACTCAGCAGATTTAAGAAAAGCTATTGAACTCCCCTTCAATGTTTTAAATTTACATCAGAAAGGGGGTCTATAACAGGAAGAGAGCCATTACTATAGATAGCTTTTAACCAAGAAACTTATCTACATAATAGAGCAACCTCTATTTTCCAAAAGTCTCCTCTGCCTCCCTGCGAAAAGCTCTCTTTGTAGCCCCAGATCCTAGCAGGCCCCTTAAGTCAGGGTGTTATAGAAGCTCTAATTACCTGGTTGCCTTTTGGGTCTCAAATTTTTATGGGGCTCCTATACATATAAAATGTGAATCTGTCTCTTATCAATTTAATTGTTGAACAGCCAAAGAATTTAGGAGGGAAGAGGGAAATGTTTTGCTCCCTTGCGGCACAGATTCGAAGGCCAGTGCAGGCAGCTACAGAAACCAAGTGGGGCCCCATCTTTGGACCCACCAGTGGTGGAAAACAGGTGGCTCTTTCTCTAACCAGTGAGCCCTCCACAGTCACACCCGAACCCCAGGGGCTAACCTCTCCCACGGCAGCTACCTCTGGAGCTTCCCCAGTGGCTCTCAATCATTCCCGGACTCCTATGGGGTCTCAGGCTGCTTATCTTATTGTTTTCTCTATAAAAACATCAACAAGAAAAACTTGGAAACGCAGAAAATAGAAAGAAAAATACATTTCCCAGAAAGTACCTCCCTTCCAAAAAATAATCTTTTAGCACTCAAGGAGGAAGTCCCACTTGGATACCCTGGGGGAACTGTCAGAAGAGTGGGGAACTGGGTTGGGGGAAGGCCTCCTGAACACCCGCTACCCTCTGCCCTGCTGGACCTAATGACATTGGAAGCCCTCCACCGCAGACCAGATGCACATCACCCTTGGCAAAGCCAGCCACCCTCCACCTACACCCAGGGTGGCCTGGAACTCTCCACACACTCTCCTTTCGAGGCAGAAATTGTTAAACAGTATAAGACTTTGAGACCTCAATTTCTTTTTTTTTTTTTTTAATCTCAACTTTTCTCTTCTGAAGTAAGCATCTCACTCTTTGTTCCAATTTCCAGGCATTCAGAGGAATGCCTCCCTGGTCTGGAGGGTCATAAAACCTTCAAATCCAGGACAAGACAATCATTAACTCCTGTCCAGTTTATCAAGGAAAAAACTCCAGGTAGACAATTAGCTCCTAAACATACTTCTAGCCCTTAAATAATGGTCTGGGGTCTTGAGAAAGGGTTGAGGGATGGTGCTGAAATGTCTGGAAAAACTGAGAACCTGAGGGATCCAAGAAAGCTATAAAAATGACAAACTGGAC
>SJYQ01096300.1:45212-122230 GCA_006410935.1 Redunca redunca | reverse complement strand
GGAGATCCAACCAGTCCATCCTGAAGGAGATCAGCCCTGGGATTTCTTTGGAAGGAATGATGCTAAAGCTGAAACTCCAGTATTTTGGCCACCTCATGTGAAAAGTTGACTCATTGGAAAAGACTCTGATGCTGGGAGGGATTGGGGACAGGAGGAGAAGGGGACGACAGAGGATGAGATGGCTGGATGGTATCGCTGACTCGATGGATGCGAGTCTGAGTGAACTCCGGGAGTTGGTGATGGACAGGGAGGCCTGGCGTGCTGCAATTCATGGGGTCGCAAAGAGTTGGACACAACTGAGTGACTGAACTGAACTGAACTGAATGCCAAAAGTGGAGGTTTTTAGGGAGAAGTTGATTTGCCAGATGGGTGAGAAGTAGCCAAAATAGGAAAGATCTTCAACATACACCATGGAGTTTGGGCTTGATTCTACAGATCACTGGAAAGAACCACCAGTGCTTTCTGAGCAGGGGAAGAAGAGAAGTGGCTGAAGGGGTGGGTGAAGAAAATTAGCCCAGGGGCCTGATCTTACTTACTGCTCCTGGAAGATTCCTTGGAGGAGGGTGTCACAATCCACTCCAGTATTCATGCTTGGAGAATCCCATGGACAGAGGAGCCTGGCGGGCTACAGTCCAGAGGGTTAAAGAGTCAGACACGACTGAAGCGACTGAGTATGCCTGCATGTACACCCCTGAGGGGAGGTCTTACCATCTGCTTTCTGCTGCTAAGGACCTTGTGACTTCAGAGGCTGTATACCTGCCAAAGACATTCAGCTGCAAAGCAGGAGGAGTGAGATTCGAATCCGGGTCTATCTGAAACCCAAATCTGTGCCTTTCTATGACAACATGTTGATGGGTTTTTGTGAGACTTAAATTCTCCAACATGCCAGGTTTTCTAAGTGAGTATCTTGAAAGTAAAAGTGAAAGTGTTAGTCTCAGTGGTGTCAACTCTTTGCAACTCCAGACACTATAGCCCTCCAGGCTCCTCTGTCCATGGAATTCTCCAAGCAAAAATACTGAAGTAGGTTGCCGTTTTCTTCTCCAGGGGATCTTCCTGACCCATGAATCAAACCCGGGTTTCCCACATTGCAGGCAGATTCTTTACAATCTGAGCCACCAGGGAACCTAAGGGCCATCATATGTATGACCACAGAGTCAGTAGATTCTCTTATGGCTCTGGAGGCTAGAAGTACACTTTCTATCTGCAGATTCCAGTGGAGAGTCTTCCTTGCCTCTCCTGGCTTCCTGTGGCTCCAGAAATTCCATGGCTCATGCAGCATCCCTGGGATCTCTGCCTCCATCTTCACAAGGACGTAACCTCTGAGGGAGAGAGGATCTGCTGGCCAAGACCTTGATTTCAGACTTCTGGCTCCAGGCTGTGAGCGTACACATTTCTATTGTTTAAAATTTCTGAGATTGTGCTGACTTCTTGCAGCAGCTATAGAAAACTAACACAGTGTGTTCAAGCAGGGCATTGTGCCCACTAGTAAGGGTGTCTCCAGAGGAATCTGAGAATCAGAAAAGGAGGCCATGGACTTGTCTGGAAGTCCAGTGGTTAAGACTCCAGGTTTCCAATGCAGGGGGCAAGGGTTTGATCCCTAGTCTGGGAGCTAATACTCCACATGTCGTGTGGCATGGACAAAAAAAATAAAAACACGTAAGTGGGTCATTTGGCTGTGTTCAGGGTTATTTCTAATCCTCAGATTTTATAACTCAGAGGGTTTTTACTCAACTGCAATATGTGCTTATAATTTAACTTTCTGCTTTTATATTTAATATAATTTTATAGGCTACACATACAATTTCACTTATTTGTCTGTAACGACTACTTAATATGCCATCAAATGAAAGTATCACCATTTCCTAACATTTGCATGCTGATGATGCAAATGATTTAAATATTTTTTACTATTATAAATAATGCCACTGCAGACCTCCCTAGTCAAGTGACTATTTTTCACTTGATGTCCTTTGACAGTGTTGCTGCCAAAGCCTTGGCTTTCTCTGCCCACTGAAGCCGAATAAAAAAATATAGAGACAGAGTTTGGAGGAAATAGAAAGGTGGCTTTAATGCTCAGCTGCTGGAGGGGAGAAACACAGTAGGCTAATTCCTCCAGAACTGTGACCCCTCCCATGAGGAGTCCCATCAGTTCAGTTGCTCAGTCGTGTCCGACTCTTTGTGACCCCATGAATCACAGCACGCCAGGTCTCCTTGTCCATCAGCATCTCCCGGAGTTCACTCAGACTCACGTCCATCGAGTCCGTGATGCCATCCAGCCATCTCATCCTCCGCTGTCCCCTTCTCCTCCTGCCCCCAATCCCTCCCAGCATCAGAGTCTTTTCCAATGAGTCAGCTCTTCGCATGAGGTGACCAAAGTACTGGAGCTTCGGCTTTAGCATCATTCCTTCTAAAGAAATCCCAGGGTTGATCTCCTTCAGAATGGACTGGTTGGATCTCCTTGCAGTCCAAGGGACTCTCAAGAGTCTTCTCCAACACCACAGTTCAAAGCATCAATTCTTCAGTGCTCAGCCTTCTTCACAGTCCAACTCTCACATCCATACATGACCACAGGAAAAACCATAGCCTTGACTAGATGGACCTTAGTCGGCAAAGTAATGTCTCTGCTTTTGAGTATACTATCTAGGTTGGTCATAACTTCTCTTCCAAGGAGTAAGTCTCTGCTTTTGAATATACTATCTAGGTTGGTCATAACTTCTCTTCCAAGGAGTAAGTCTCAGGGCTTCTATAAGATGAAGGCTCTCGATCAAGGGTCAGTGATGAGAAACAAAGGTTTCAGGATCTTGTATTCTTCTTCCTCTTACTTGTTTCAGAAACAGTCATAAGCTGGCATCGGGTAGCCAGATAAACTGGGTCTGGCAGTCCGGTAGCCCATAGTTGGGTCCATTGTCTTCCATGTATTGTATTGTGGCCTTCTTTCTATAATGCAAAAAGAGAAAAAAGCTACAAGGGCTGGTGTGCAAAGAGAGTTCGGTAAAGGTGAGCACCAGACACAGGATGTGATGAACATAGAGTCGAAGGGTTATAGGTGCGGAATGTAGCTCCGGCAGAGTTAGGGGCAGAAAAGCCAACTTAGCTACCGGCTACAGGATGTTTCACCTGGTGGCTCAGATGGTAAAGAATCTGCCCAAAGTGCAGGAGATCTGGGTTCCATGGATCCCTGAGTCAGAAAGATCCCCTGGAGAAGGGAATGGCAACCCATTCCAGTACTCTTGCCCAGAGAATCCCATGGACAGAGGAGCCTGGCAGGCTATGGTCTATGGGGTTGCAAAGAATCGAGCACAACTGAGCGACTAACACTTTAATTGATTGTTGTTCCATTGTTCAATCGTGTCTGACTCTTCGCAGTCTTATGGACTGCAGCATGCCGGGCTTCCATAAAAGCTAGGAGTGATCAGCCTTTGTCGTCGTCTTTGTTCTCAGGAAAGAAAAGTAAAATCCCTCATTCCTCTTTTTTCCTTTTCACTGCAGTAACAGGAATTCTCAACTGGGGGTGAGACATTTGGCAAGGTCTGAAGACTTTAGCAATCAGTTGTTGGGAGGTGCGTTACTATCAGCTAGAGGCTAGGGATGCTGCTAAACTTCCTACTTACGGGGCATCTTTCCACAGCTAATGCTTTCTGGTCCAAAACGTCAATAGTGATGTAACTGGCAAAACATGCCTTAGGATAAACTCTTGGGATGGAATCAATAGGCCCTTGGGTTTGGCTTTTTTTTTTTAATTAATTAATTTATTTCGTTTTTGGCTGTGTGTGCTGTCACTGCTTTGCTCAGCCTTTCTCTAGTTGAGGCGAGCAGGGGCTAATCTCTAGTTGCTGCGTGCGGGCTTCTCATGGCAGCAGCTTCTCTCTAGGCACTTGGGCTTCAGTAGTTGCGGTTCCCAGGGTCTAGAGCACAGGCTCAGTAGTCGTGGCGCACAGGCTGTTGCCCCGCAGCACGTGGGTTCTTCCCGGNTGCCCAAAGTGCAGGAGATCTGGGTTCCATGGATCCCTGAGTCAGAAAGATCCCCTGGAGAAGGGAATGGCAACCCATTCCAGTACTCTTGCCCAGAGAATCCCATGGACAGAGGAGCCTGGCAGGCTATGGTCTATGGGGTTGCAAAGAATCGAGCACAACTGAGCGACTAACACTTTAATTGATTGTTGTTCCATTGTTCAATCGTGTCTGACTCTTCGCAGTCTTATGGACTGCAGCATGCCGGGCTTCCATAAAAGCTAGGAGTGATCAGCCTTTGTCGTCGTCTTTGTTCTCAGGAAAGAAAAGTAAAATCCCTCATTCCTCTTTTTTCCTTTTCACTGCAGTAACAGGAATTCTCAACTGGGGGTGAGACATTTGGCAAGGTCTGAAGACTTTAGCAATCAGTTGTTGGGAGGTGCGTTACTATCAGCTAGAGGCTAGGGATGCTGCTAAACTTCCTACTTACGGGGCATCTTTCCACAGCTAATGCTTTCTGGTCCAAAACGTCAATAGTGATGTAACTGGCAAAACATGCCTTAGGATAAACTCTTGGGATGGAATCAATAGGCCCTTGGGTTTGGCTTTTTTTTTTTAATTAATTTATTTATTTCGTTTTTGGCTGTGTGTGCTGTCACTGCTTTGCTCAGCCTTTCTCTAGTTGAGGCGAGCAGGGGCTAATCTCTAGTTGCTGCGTGCGGGCTTCTCATGGCAGCGGCTTCTCTCTAGGCACTTGGGCTTCAGTAGTTGCGGTTCCCAGGGTCTAGAGCACAGGCTCAGTAGTCGTGGCGCACAGGCTGTTGCCCCGCAGCACGTGGGTTCTTCCCGGATCAGGGATGGAACCCGTGTCTCCTCCAGTGGCAGGCGGATTCTTCACCCCCGAGCCACCAGGGGAGCCCTGGGTTTGACTCTTGACGTGTGTTGGAGGAGTGTGAGCATCTGCCTGGCAGTGACGTGCTGGCCGGCACAGAGCCGGGTCCACAGCTAGGACAGACTGTTGTCATCACAGTCCAGCTGTCTCTCCTTCACAGTCTGAAGCCAGAAAAACATCCAACAGGGTGTTCCAGGACTGAAACTGACAAAAGATAAATATGCCTGGGCCTTCAGTGCTCAGGCTCTTGATGACTTTGGGGAAATGAAGTTTACCCCTCTTCTGGACAGACTCTCAGTTCCCACTGTGTTAGGAAGACTTCCCTAAACACTCTAGTCCACACTGCCTGTCTCATCATGAATGACCCTCACTGCCTACACTGCTCGAGAAATCAGTTTAAATATTCTGGCACATGGTAGGAACTTAGGAGATGCTTGGCAAATGTCAGAATGATGATCACTTTAATGTGTGTGTGTGTGTTAGTCACTCAGTCATATCTGACTCTTTGTGACCCCGTGGACTGTAGCCCACCAGGTCCCAGGTTCCTCTGTTGGTGAGCTTCTCCAGGCAAGAATACTGGAGTGGGTTGCCATTCCTTTCTCCATGGGATCTTTCTGACCCAGGGATCGAACCTGGGTTTCCTGCTTTGCAGGCAGATTCTTTAACATCTGAGCCACAGGGAAGCCTGATCAGCTTAACAGCTTTCTGTAAACTACCCTGAGTATGAACAGAGTCTGATCTGTAATAGGGACCATGAGAAAATACACGCTCATTGAAACTTCAAATGGCCCAGGCAGAACTTCCAGCCTCTGGTCCCCATCAGATTGTGGAGGAACCCATTCTATCTATCCATGCTCTCTGAGCACCGACCAGAGGTGGGCCTCTTCCAGGTCACCTGGAAGCTCATTAACAATGCAGGAGGCTACTTCACAGGTTTGTAATCCACCACCTAAAGCCCAGAGCTGGGGTATCTATGTGGATGGATGAAGAGGGTCTCCCCTCCTCCTACCAGAGTCACAAATGGAGCTGGAGCATTCAAGAGAAGTGATCTGGGCAAGACACTCTTCCTTGTCACTGAATATGATGAAGTCATGTAGTAAAACACAGGTTGAGGAAGGGGCTCCTCAAAAGAAGGTGATGGTTGGTATCTTGCTAGCAACATGAAACAAACATAGATTTCTCACGAAGACCCGACAAGAGTCTTGTGAACAACATTAATCCTCATCATGGGGATGACACACTACTTTCAGATCCTTTCTAGGGAAAAATCGTCAGAGTGCAGAGAACCGCCTTTTGCCCTCGTTTTTCTCCCTCTGCCCTCAAGCATCATCCAGAACTCGCTCCCCTCCCCACCCCCCATCCTCTGGTCATCTAACAGGTATAAACCACACCCTCTTCACGGATTATTGGGTGGCAAGAAGTATTTGTCCTCAGACTATGAACCAACTGGAAAAACCATAAATAAAATAGTCCTTAAGTGGCACCACTCTCTGTGAGAAAGTAAACTAGGGTCTTCCATGCAGATTATATTAAGATAAGAAAACTGAGACCCAAAAGTTCTACTAATGGCATTATGGTAAAATAGAATTTTGGATCTGGAACAGTAAGTGTGTGTTCCTCCTTATACAGGACTGTCTCCGTGCTCCTGGGAGGAGAGAGGAAATCCACCTGTATGGTCTCTGGGGCTTGGTGGTAGGTGCCAAGCAAGGGATGTGTGTACTCAGTCTCTCAATCCTAGCTGACTCTTTGTGACTCTGTGGGCTGTAGCCACCAGGCTCTGTCCGTGGGATTCTCAAGCAAGAATACTGGAGTGGGTTGCCATTTCCTACTCCAGGGGATCTCCTGACCCAGGGATTATACCCACGTCTCTTGCATGTCCTGCATTGGCAGGTGGATTCTCTACCACTGTGCCACCTAGGAAGCCCGCTGGTCCATGAAGCCAAAGAAGAGGATGTGACCTCCCACTCTGTGTACCATACAGTTCCTGCATCCTAGCTTGTGATTTATTGCTCTTAACTTCTCCCTTCCCTGTTGCGGTGAAACTGAGAGGGGGTTTGCTCTCCAGTAAGCATCCGGAAGTCTTTGAAAGACATCGATCATTTCAGAGCAGGCAAGTGCCTCCCTGAAGGACAGTTGGGTTGCAATGGAGCAGTGATTTTGGAAGGAAGATGAGATGTTCAGTCTTGGAAATAGTGGTGTGTCAGCCCACGGGGCTATGGAAGTGGGGATGTACAGCAGCTATTTTTTCTGTAATTGCAAGGTTGAAGTTTCAGAACCAAGAGTCTTTAGAAGAGATTCTAATTAGAGCAATCAACCTGGCTAGTTTGTCAAAAACAAGTCTAGGGAAAGAAGAGGAGAAGAATGGAGTAGAAAAGAAAGGAGTGGGGAGGTCAGATCTTTAGATAAGCTATGGTTTAAAGGCAAAAAAAAAAAGGAAGTTAAAGAGAAGGGAAATTGGAGAAGATAAGGAGGAGAAGGAGGAGGAGGCGGGATCAAAAGGGGGTAATTTGAGAAGCTTGAGGACAAAGAGCACTACAGTTCATTGGAAGTTGAATCAGACACGATATGATTAGGTTTGCTGGATAAAATGGAAAACCAGAATAACAATGGTTTAAAATTTTAGAGATGTTTTCCTTTCATTGAGGAGAAATCTGAAATAAACAATCGGCTGACGTGGCTGCTCTGTGTTTTCATCAAGACTCATTCTGTGCTTCTGTTCCATAAGTGAAAGTGAAAGTCGCTCAGTCGTGTCCAACTCTTTTGCACCCCCATGGACTATAGGGTCCATGGAATTCTCCAGGCCAGAATACTGGAGTGGGTAGCCTTTCCCTTCCCAACCTAGGGACTGAATCCAGGTCTCCCACATTGCAGGCGGATTTTTTTACCAGCTGAGCTATCAGGGAAGCCCTGTTCCATAATGTGTATATTATCTGTCCCATAGATGTTGGTGCTGCACGGCTTTCCTGTTAAAGTTTGCCTCATGGTCCAAGATGGCTGTTGGTGCTCCAGCTGTCACGTCCATGTTGCATTAAAGAAAGAAAGAGGGAAGGGCAAAAATGCTTGTGTCATCTTTTGGATGACACTGCTTTTACACATTGCAGTGCTTTTAGATATACTCCTACAAGTCCATTCAGACAACTTCTGCTTCCGTATTATTGGCTGCATTTAGCAGCAGTGAACCTGGGAAACATAGCATTTGCATTTCTGCCTGGAATAAAATCAGAGTCTGTTTGTGAGTAAAAGAGGAAATGGATATTGGATAAGCAATCAGGAGTGTCTACCATGGAAGCCAAATGTAGACAGTCTTTCATACAGTCCAGAATAGTCAATAGCAGTGGATTTAAAAGTGTGGTCACTAAACCAGTAGTTTCAACATCACTTGTGAACTTGTTGGAAATGCAAGCTCTTGGGCTCTGCCTTCAGCCTACTAAATCAGAAACCCTTCGGATAGTTTTGTTGTTGTTCAGTCACTCAGTTGTGTCCGGCTCTTTGTGACCCATGGACTGCAGCACGCCAGGCTCCCCTTCACTATCCTTCACTATTTCCCAGAGTTTGCCCACATTCATGTCCACTGAATAGGTGATGCTATCTAACCATCTCATCCTCTGCCGCCGTCTTCTCCTTTTGCCTTCAATCTTTCCCATTATCAAGGTCTTTTTCAATGAGCTGGCTCTTCCCATCAGGTGGCCAAAGTATTGGAGCTTTAGCTTCAGCATCAGTGCTTCACAATTAATTAACAAGCAGTTGGCTTCTTAATAATCCCTCCAGGTGATTCTGATGCTCCTTAACTTGAAATCCATTAAGCTACCCTAGTGGCTCAGACGGTAAAGTGTCTGTCTACACGTACTCCTTTTCCTATTTGGAACCAGTCTCTTGTTCCATGTCCAGTTCTAACTGTTGCTTCCTGACCTGCATACAGGTTTCTCAAGAGGCAGGTCAGGTGGTCTGGTATTCCCATCTCTTTCAGAATTTTCCACAGTTTCTTGTGATCCACACAGTCAAAGGCTTTGGCATAGTCAATAAAGCAGAAATAGATGTTTTTCTTGAACTCTCCTGCTTTTTTGATGACCCAGTGGATGTTGGCAATTTGATCTCTGGTTCCTCTGCCTTTTCTAAAACCAGCTTGAACATCTGGAAGTTGTCCGTTAGTTAGATTATATTATTTAATGGACCATGAGAGAAAAAAAATAAAACTTAAAATTATACTAAAATAGTTAAAAGTTTATTTGATGAGTGAAAAAGGCCTTACTATAACCCTAAAGATATTCTTCTGAATATTGCTTCTTATTTCACAGGACTAAGCAAAATCTTGGCTGTGACCATTCTGTGTATCTGAAATTTTTAGATAGAATATTGACAAAATGAACCTACTTGAATATCTGGTCATGTGTAGACGGTTCAGTCAGTGTGAGATGGTTCCCAACAGAAAACATAATTATTTGTTACTAAATTAAGGAAGAGGGGACCTGCTTATTGCTCTAATGGTTAAGACTCTGCGCTTCTACTGCAGGTAGAAGCATAGGTACAGTCCCTGGTCAAGGAACTAAAAGATCCCACATGCTATACAGCAAGGCCAATAATAATAATAAATAAATAAATGGAGAAAGGGAAAAGGCATATTGTAAACCTAAAACTCACCAGTAATCTCATCACTGTAAGATGATATGACCATGGGCACTTACCTCTCCCTGTAGCTTCTGGGCACTGACCTCTCCCTGTAGCTTCAATGAGCTGTGAACAGATAGAAACAGACTGGTTACAGTTTTTCTCAGTTCCCATTCCCCTTACAAAGAGACAAATAAATTAGCAAATGATCTCAAAGATGGTTAGAAAATTGAGGTAAGAAAGACCACAGCTCCAGATAATCTTCCTATCAAATAACCAGAAGAGTTACTGAAGTTTATTCTCATTCATTCATTCATTTATTTAAGGAGTTTCTAAGTTTCTACTTGGAGAAGGACATGGCTACATCAAGCATGGCACCGAGGATGGGGTCAAGGCCAAGGAGACCAGTATCCACTCTCCAGGAGTGCATGTATGCTCTGTAAGGGGGGAAGATGGGTCAGAGAAACACACACCATCAACAGCTGTAAGGGTGACATGGATGCAAGCTTCCTTAGGGGCACAAAGGCCAATTCTTCCTAGAGAGATAGGATCCAGGATTCACTCTGTCAATTGACTTCTGTCCTAGCTATGAAGTTTTTCAGGGGTAGGCATGAATTTATCTCTGTATTACAGAAAATCTTCCTCTCTTCTATTATTAATCAGTAAGCCCTGTAAGGGCTTCCCAAGTGGCTAAGTCCGTGAAGAATCCGCCTGCCAAGGAGACGTGGGTTTGATCCCTGGATTGGGAAGATCCCCTGGAGGAGGGCATGGCAACACTCCAGTATTCTTGCCTGGAGAGAATCCATGGGGTGGCAAAGAGTCAGACATGACTGGAGTGACTGAGCATGCACAGAAGCCTGGTAAGCCTCAATTGCTGACCATCCAGCTGCAGCCAATGAATGCCCAGATAGCAGTGTCTTGAGTATTCAGAATATTGAATGTTTGCTCAATATTCAATATATTCCATTTCGTGCTTACTCTAGATTTGCAGACCCTTATCCAAGAGTTAACCCTGAATCATAACTATTGTTTTGGTCCTCTGTGTGTGCGTAAAACAACTGGAGATCATTAAAAAATTCTAAAACCCCAATCGCATCAGAAGGCTGAAACACACCATTGTTATTAAACCCAGTTACCCCATAAAATTTTTCTTTGACTTAGAAAGGAAATGTTTGCTCCTACACCTGCTGCTGGCTGTTACCAAGCAACTTCCTATGGTCTTTGGTCAAATGCATTTTCTGCCCCTATATTTTGACATTTTCCTCCCTGAGGCCATCCTGAACTCCTCCGAGACACTGTTCATACCCGTTCGAAATGTGGTGAGATGGTCCCATGTCACTGAGGGCCTGTGCAGACCATTCCCAGGGGTGGCAATTTCCACCGCTTCTTCTATTCCCATTGTAGAAATATCTACCAAGGGAGTTGTACTTCAATCTAGCTAACCAGCCTATGAGGGGATGAAAAAGAGAAGACCTATAGGATGACAGTGTGGTGCTGTGAGCGGGACAGTAAAGAGCCTAGTGTGCTGGAACACAGTGAGAGGTGGATGGAAAGCCAGAAATAGTGCAAGGATTTGGTATCTTAGGCAGAAGAGTCTGGACTTCCTCTGTCCTAACCACCCACATGACCTTGAACCAATGTTGTCCATCTCTCAACCTCAGTTTCCTCTGTAAAAGGAAAGAGGTTAGATTAGAAGCCTCCTCTCACGGGTGATAAAGAGGTGGCATCTAAACCATTCAGTGGTGTGTTGGAAGGGCTTTTAGGGAAGATTCATCTGAACTGGTAGAATGGATGGCCCAGAGGAAGTGTGAGATGCAGGGAATCACTGAGAAGTTATTTTAGGATGCCAGGCTGCTTCCATTTGGTACTGATCCCTGGGCCTGTAGCAAGAGACATTGTCTCCTCATCCTTATCTCTCTGTCCCCTCCCTCCGCTGCTAGGAATTTCAAGTCAAGGGTAAGGGTGACTGGCCGGTGGAGTTTTCCCGCGGTCCCCCACACAGCTTAGCGTAACTTCGCCTAGACAGCTGCAGGACAGGCTCTCAGAGGCAGTAGGGTCCGTGTGCCATCTTCCCCTCTGGTTCTCCAACAGCCAGTTAGAGCACTGGGCAGAAGCAGGTCACTGCCATCAGCCAGAAGAATGGGCCGTAGTTCATCCCTAGACTCAGTTTCACAATCAGACAGGCAGCTTCAAGAGATAAGGAGGGGAGAGGGGACAGCTCTGCCCTCTCTGGGCGTCTTGGCTCCTCTCCTGCACAAGGGCCTGAAGCCTCCCCTGAGTTTGCCATCTGTATCCACGGATGATGGTGGTTTAGTCGCTCAGTCATGCCCGGCTCTTTGCGACCCCATGGACTGTTACCTGCCAGGCTCCTCTGTCCTTGGAATTCTCCCGGCACGGATATTGGAATGGGTTGCCATTCCCTTCTCCAGGGAATCTTACTGACCCAGGGGGAACCCACACCTTCTGTGGCTCCTGCATTGACGGGCAGATTCTTTACTGCTAGTGCCTCCTGAGAAGCTATAGAGGTGATGCTACAATGAAGGGCAGAGAGCGGATCTGGAGGGGCAAAGAGAGGCTCCATAGCACACCAGGCAGCTCATGTTTACTTCCACCATTGCACATGTACAGATAGCAGTTTGCACTGAGAAATGGCATCCTCAAGCTGCCAGGTTTTATTTTTAATTAATTACTCAAATTTTGGCTGCACTGGGTCTTCGTTGCTGTGCGCAGGCCTTCTCTAGTCATGGTGAGCAGGGGCTTCTTTCATTGCAGAGCACAGGATCTAGAGCGCGGGCTCAGTAGTTGTGGTGCACGGGCTTAATTGCACGGGAAATCTTCCCGGACCAAGGATCGAACCTGTGTACCCTGCATTGGAAGGCGGATTCTTATCCACTGCGTCACCAGGGAAGTCCAGCTACCAGTATTTAGTGCCTGCTCCTCTAGGGTAGAAGTTCATAATCTTCTCTGATGGAATTCAGGGGATCAGTGAACTTGAGTTGGGAAAAAATGACATTCTTTGCTTTCACTAAGCTCTAATTGAAATTTAGCATTTCCTTCAATTATGAAATAGGCAAAAAGCCAAGGTAGAATTAACAGTAACTCTGACATTGCCATCCATAAGATATTTTTATGTATATTACAGATTTTGCAGATATCTGGAAAGATGCTTTACATTCTTCACTACTTCAAAATTTTAGTAATTTTTAGACCTGGCTGTAGATCATGTTATTTAATGTGTTATTTAAAAAAAAAAAAAAAAGCACATCTATTATTGTATCACACATTTGGTTTTTTAAAATTATTTTGACAACTGTATCTCAATAAAACCCATGTGTTGTATGCACTTAGAAATGTTAAATCTCATGTAATATATTCATTTAAAGTTTTTTTTCTGAGTTCAGAGGTTCGTCAAACTCCCAGAGGGGTCTATGTCACAAATAAGTTTTAGGAATCTCTAGTCTTAATCATCAGTGGGGCTGTATTTGGAGACACGGCATTTAGGAGGTAATTAAGGTTAAATGACAGAGAAGGCAATGGCACCCCACTCCAGTACTCTTGCCTGGAAAATCCCATGGACAGGGGAGCCTGGTAGGCTGCAGTCCATGAGGTCGCTAAGAGTCGGACACAACTGAGCGACTTCAATTTCACTTTTCACTTTCATGCATTGGAGAAGGAAATGGCAACCCACTCCAGTGTTCTTGCCTGGAGAATCCCAGGGACTCGGGAGGCTGGTAGGAGGCCGTCTCTGGGGTCGCACAGAGTTGGACATGACTGAAGTGACTTAGCAGCAGCGGCAGCAGCAAGGTTAAATGAAGTTGTAAGAGGCTTCGCAGGTGGCGCTAGTGGTAAAGAACCTGCCCAGTCAGGAAGATCCCCTGGAGGAGGGCGTGGCAGTCCACTCCAGTATTCTTGCCTGGAGAATCCCCATGGACAGAGGAACCTGGGAGTCGGACACAACTTTGTGACTAGACAGCAACAACAACTCTCTAGGCTATAACAGAACTCCTGGGACAGGGGTCCAGGGAAGTCCTGGAAGACTGATTCTGTTAAGAAAAACTCCTTAACACATCTCTGGTTATAGGTCAGATCCTATTCAGGAATGGAAAAATGATGTCTGTGAGCTGAACTGTTTAGCATGGATTGTCCAGAGGCACAGACATAACCATAACGTTGAAGTGTTGCTTCTCTGGGGATTTAGGGTCCCGGGCTGAGGAGTGAGGGCAGAAAAGGGGTGACTAAGGTGGGAAGTCACAGCCTAGGACTGGAGGGGGTGGTGGATACACTTGGGCAGGTGTGGTCACCACTATCGACGCCATGCTGTCCATTTCTGCTCCGCCCTCTGGACATGTCTGTTAAACCCCCAAGTCAGATCTCGCTTGGGACATGAAGGGCAAAGTGGGGAGGCAGGAGTAGCAAGCTGAGAAGCAACGCTGAGCCCCCAGTAGGCAGAGAGAACCCAGACAGAGGTGGCAAGTTGATCCCTGGGGTGTTCCAGAAACCCTCAGGAAGAGACCTGACAAAGCCTGGATTCCCACAGACAGCAGCTTGGGGCTGGGCTGGGTTACCATCCTAGTGCACGCGTGCTCAGGCCTGTGACCCCACGGACTGTAGCTCTCCAGGCTTCTCCGCCCATGGGATTCTCCAGGCAAGGATACTGGAGTGGGTTGCCATTTCCTTCTCCAGGGGATCTTCTCAACCCAAGGATCGAACCTGCATCTCTTGCATCGACAAGGGGATTGTTTAATTGAACCTGCTTCTCTTGAATTGACAGGTAGATTGTTTATCTCTTTGTCACCTGGGAAGCCTGTTACCATCCTACCTTGACTGTAAAAAGCCGAATGATTGCAAGAGACCACAGCTCTGTGCACCAATAGGAAAGAAAAATGCTGCCAGTTATAGTGGTGAGACATCAACTGTATGGTGGATTCTGATTTCAGACATCTTAAACGTGTGAATAAATGTGTCACTCAGAATTGATGAAATATGGTACTTCAATATTGAACTGAAGAGTGACTCTCCCCTCCAAGGCCGGTGGGTCCAGGGACCTGGATGTTTTCTGTCATAGCTGTTGATAGCCTTGACCATCTCCCCCATCCTGTGAGCCCACCAAGAACCAGTACTGTGTCCCAGCCGTTTCTGTGTCTGCAGCATCAAGCACCATGTCTTTCTCCTGTAGAAGCTCCTAAAGTGTTTGTATGAATCACTGACTGGCTGAGTGCATTGATGAAAGGATGAAAGGAAGAATGTTGTTCAGAGACATCTTGAGGTGAGGTGGGGAGTGAAGAAAGACACCCACTCCAGCCACCTGGAAGGATTGTCTTATCACTGAACCTTTTTTTTTTTTAATCTCCTTTCATTCATTTATTTTGTTCTTTTGGCCAGGCCTCAAAGCATGTGGGATCTTAGTTCCCAGACTAGGAATTGAACCCTTGCCTCTTGCAATGGAAACCTGGAGTCTTAACCACTGGACTGCCAGGGAAATCCCCCTTTTTTTCTTTTTAATCTTTTAATTTTATCCTGGAGTATAGTTGATTAACAATGTGTTGGTTTCAGGTGTACAGCAAAGTGCTTCAGTTATGCATATGCTTGCATCTATTCTGTTTCAAATTCTTTTCCCATTTAGGTTATTATGTAATATTGAGCAGAGTACCCTGTGCTATACAGTAGGTCCTTGCTGGTTATCCATTTTAAACATAGCAGAGTGTATCACTGAGCTTTTTTGATTGCTTAGTTCATGGCAGTAGTAAAAAGCAGATTGACTTTTGATCCATTTTATGATTAATTTTAAATCCTCTGCCTACAGTGTGTCCCCTTACTGCCTGCACCCAGGACAGACCACTACCTCCAGCCCTTTCTGCATGCTTCATGCAAACCTATGAAGTGCTAAAGCTCTGATTCACTGCACAATGAATCAAGTCAGGACAAATGTGCCTGGACATCTCTGGTTGCCCACTTAAGAAGTCACAGCCTTGCTTTATTTGAGATTTTGCCCTGAAGCCCTGCAGGCACTGAGGAGCATTGAGAAGACGTGCTGATCACAGGACTGAACCACTGAATGGACAAATGGATGATGTGTGTTAAGTGGTTTCCACTGTACTCCAGATTCTCCCCCCACCCTGTCCTGCTCCTCCATCTCATTGTGGCTGAATCAGCACCATGATCCCCCTAAGGTTGCCATTCGCCTAAGGAATGGCTCTCCAAGGGAGCCACTGAACATTTGCTTAATGAGTTTTGAAGTAACCTCTGCTTTGGGCACCATGGATCGGGAGAGGGGAGTGTCCACATGGAGGGCCACCCCTGCAGGCTCTCTGTCTCTCAGCTGGCAAGCTTGCTGAAGGGATGAGGGGATGGGGAGAGATACTGACTGCAGTCCTGTGGCTTGTTGAGATGACTTGTGGGGCCTGGGACGGCTCTGTGTTCATGAGTCACTTCGGCTAAGTTTAGTGCTGGCTCCAGTGACAGAACAGATGGACAGTCAGAGCAAAGACGTTCTGCTGGACTCCAGCCCGGCATGACCCCATCCGATCGGTCAGCCAGATCTGAGCTGACACAGGCTCCCGGGTCCTGGCGATGGCAGGCGGGGGACAGCAATCAGTGACTGCCCATCGCTCATTTGCTATTCCTTCATTCAGAAACTTCCAGTGAGTACCCAGTAGACAAAGGGAAATGCAAGCCCCCCCAGCCCCTGCAAAGAGCGTGGAATCTAAACAACCACAGTTACAGCAACGAGATCAAATAGATAGAAAAGGGCAGGAAATAACCAGTGACGGCAACTTGGACAGTGTTTTACAGGGAATGGTGCTCCTCACAAATCTATCATTGTATTTGCTTCAAACTCATCATGGGAGTTGTGTTATCCCCAGGTGTTGGATCAACACCCTGAGATGTGAAGCAAGTTGCCCAGGGAAACAGAGTGGGGAGCTGGGCATCCAGACCTCCTCCTTTATTTCCCAGTTCAGAGTCCTCTTCATACCACTCTGCCATTGCTCTTGTGGCTGTTAGGCCAGGGTTTTTAGAATGGGAAACCTCATTTCCCATAAAATGGGAAACCTCCTCATTTGCTCCGTGAGGAGGGAGTGTGGCTTGAGTCCTAGCTCAGGACAGTATTGGCGATTTCATGATCTTGGTGTCTCCTGGCTTTAGTGTTCTTCCAGCCTCTGTCAACCACTTGACATTTCACTGCTNAAAATGCTTAGTTGTTTAGTCATGTCCAGTTCTTTGTGACTTTTCAGACTATAGCCCACCAGGCTTCTCTATCCATGGGATTTCCCAGGCAAGAATACTGGGGGAGGCGGGGTTGTCATTTCCTTCTCCAGGGTATCTTCCCAACCTAGGGATCAAACTCGTATCTCCTGTGTCTTCTGCATTGAAGGTGGATTCTTTACTTGCTGAGTCATTGTGGAAGCCCCAATATAATAATATATTGTTTGCATAATATATAGCATATATTATATATATTGATTCTTTTCCATTATAGGTTATTACGAGATGTAGAATATAGTTTCCTGTGCCATATATCCTTTTTTAGTATGAAATATAATTTTATTGCTTTTGTATCATAGAGCATCTCTACTAATAAAAAGGTGAAGGTGGGAATACATTTGATTACTTAGTAACTCTAATGCAGACAGGTAATAGACAAATGTAGATATACAGTAGTATCCTGTCTTATTACAACTACCCAATAATTAGAAAATAAAAAACACAGTGATTATCACATGTAATAGCATGTGGCTTAACAACAATATTTGTATACAATGATTTTCCAAGAGGTCTCCATGCTTATACTGTTTTAATTTTTAAAATTTTTGTCTCATTTTTTATTGAGGTATGATTTTTAAAATATTTTAATTTATTTATTTGTTTTGCCAGGTCTTAGTTGTGGCATGGGAACACTTTGTCATGGCATGTGGGATCTAGTTCCCTGACCAGGGATGGAACCTGGGTCCCCTCATTGGGAACATGGAGTCTTAACCATTGGACCACTGGGGAAGTCCCTACTGAGATACAGTTGACATAATGGGGCTTCCCTGGTGGCTCAGATGGTAAAGAATCTGCCTGCAGTGCAGGAGACTGGGATTCGATCCCTGGATTGGGAAGATCCCCTGGTGGAGGTAATGGCTACCCACTCCAATAGTCTTGCCTGGAGAATCCAATGGACAGAGGAGCCTGGCGGGCTATAGTCTATGGGGTGACATAGTCGGACACGACTGAGCAAGTAACACTTTCACTGACATATAACATAACATTGTATTAATTTCAGGTGTACAATAATGATTCAATATCTGCTTTTATTTACAAAATGATCACCACAATAGGTCTAGTTAACATCCATCACCATATGTAGTTCCCTTTTTTTCCCCCCTGTGTCGGGGACTTTTAGAATCTACTCTCTTAACGAGGTACACATGTATAATACGGTATTATTAATACAGCCACCATGCTGTGCATATATCCCCACCGCTTGGTTAAATTAAACTGGAAATTTGTTTCAACTCCCTTCTCTCACTTTGTATTTTATCCTTTTAATACCTTCCTGCTTTATCCTTTTCCTGCTTCCTCAAGAATTACACTTCTCTCCCTCTCTAGAAGGGCACTGTCCTGGACAAGGGGAATAGGTGAGTGGGTGGGAAGGGGTGGACGTGACATTTATGGAGGGGCTGGAACAGTACTCAGATACACTCCTGGATGCCTCTATGGAATCTTTAACTCCTGTCCAGTATCTCTTGGGATTACGGTTAGAAATCAGCCCGGGGCAGTCAATTCACTCTGCAGCCCAGGAACTCAAGCCCACATGCAGTTTCTTCAGGGAAACCCACTCTGCCACCATGTAGGGAAGTCCCAGGATGAGTCACTTGGGTTGGAATACAGAGACCAGGCCTCTTTCAAGTCAATGATATACGTTTTCAGGCAAGACATGAGATCTGTTGTTCTAGGGCCTGTTACGATTCTCTGATGGCCGTTCTGTGGGATTTCTAGCCTGAACTCAAACATGCTCTCCGGTTTCCCTTTAGACATGTATCCTACCATTTCCAAATTCCAGCTTTTAACACAAAGCCTCAGCATCTGTAAGACAAGCTTTGGCCATGTTTCTGATCAGGAGCAATGAATCCTGCTGGGCGTCACTTCCTAACAAGATGATCTGGGGATGTGAGGGGATGTAGCAGAGAGAGTGGAGTGGGGGGAGGGGAAGCATGGTGGGGTTTATCGATAGTCGGCAGGATGACATTCTTGTTTCATCACATGATGAGTGTTTTCAAGGCACTGAGCCAACACCCACCATAAACCTGTCAGGGGAAACATCTCCGTGAAATATTCTCGCGCTCACAAAGCGGATGTCCACAGCGGCAGCGGGCTCACCTGATTCACTCCTGGAGGCAGACACAAAGCACAGGATCTGAGAAGGTGGAGGTGTGTGGGCACCCAGGAGGGGAACCCAAATCTAATGAACCCAAGTTCATGGTCTATTCAGAGCCCCGGAGTATAAATGTGATAGTCATTCTGGTTCTAACTCTGTCAGCAATTAGTGTCATGCCTTGGTTATGTTATAATACTCCTCCCCTCTGGCCTTTAGTTTCCTCCTTTGTAATGTGTAGTTTTGGAGAAATTGACCTGTGGCTCCCTAGGGGTAGGGACTATGTCCCCTGGTTATTAAGTGCCACCTAGCACTCAGGAAGTGCAACATGAATATATAGAGAAAATAAACCAAAATACTAAGATTCTAGGAATGACCGTTCTCACATGAGCTCTGTGAGTGAGGAATGCTGCTGCCATGTCAGTAAACCAAGGGTGTTGTACCCATTAAGCCGTCACATTTCAGCTGACCTGATGGTGAGCCCTGATGGAACTCAGGATGGGAAAGGATGCCCACCATTAAGCCATCAGCCCCTCGTTCCTTTGTTCCTACCCAAATGTTGAATCTTACTGAATTCCCAATTCAGGAAATTCCAGTGTGGTCCAAGGAGTGAACTGCACTGGAGTTGTAAAAGAGTGTCTGGGGGTCTGTGTGCTGAAGGGACAAGGGAGATGGTGGGAAGAGCTCAATTTCTGACTCTGAATTTAGCACTTGTTGACAGTGCTGCACTGTCTGCTTCATTCAGGGCCATCCAGCTTAGCACTGGATTATTCTCGAATGCTTTTGCACATTAGTTCCTTTCCCTTTGAAAACAGGAAGCACACCTCATACTCTTGAACCTCTCAAGCACCTAGCTCAGAGAAAAAGAAAAGGGCTTACCAACTCCCATGGATTGACACATTTTTCACTCACTAGATGTGGTACTATGCAGCTGTTAGATGCAGGCAGGACTCAGCATAAACATCACTTTTGAGAAGGAGTTGACTTAGCCCCTAGCAATTTCTGGCATTTATGACTTTTTATTTTTGTCCTTGGCAAGGAGAAATACTATGGAGGCAAGCCCACTGGGCTGTCAACAGGAGCCAGGGGGAATGGGACATGAAAGCAGAAGTTATAAGTGTTGGAGGAATTTGGGTACACATCTTTGTAGGGTCAGTATTTTGAAGAAAGGATAGAAATATTGTGTGTACATGTAGGCATCAGAAAAAAATGTGTTTAGGGGCCTATGCTGGTGACTTCCAGATTAAAAAAAAAAAATGTGGAAAGAAAATAAAACCTTGGAGCATATAATTTTTTTGCAATGTCATATTTTTAAAGGAAAAAGATATGAGAATTCTACTCCCTTTGGACAGTTTTTCTTTTTCAGTAGTCAGAGCATCTTTTTTGCAGCACCTAACCATGTCTTTAGGCAACAGGAATGTCAATATTCAGAGAGGAGACCACCGAGTAGACTTGGGTACTTCACTGACACCACCACCAGCACTCCAACCTCAAGATCCAAAGACCATTCAGTTAAAGCTTGGCCCAATATGGCACCATGGAATTACCAGCCAAAGGTTTCTCTCACCTCAGATGGCATGATGGTTGGTATTGGACCATCTAAGTAAGGCTGCTGCTGCTGCTAAGTCGCTTCAGTCATGTCCGACTCTTTGTGACCCCATAGACGGCAGCCCACCAGGCTCCACCGTCCCTCGGATTCTCCAGGCAAGAACACTGGAGTAGGATGCCATTTCCTTCTCCAATGCATGAAAGTGAAAAGTGAAAGTGAGGTCGCTCAGTCGTGTCCAACTCATCGTGACCCCATGGACTGTAGCCTACCAGGCTTTTCCGTCCATGGGATTTTCCAGGCAAGAGTACTGGAGTGGGTTGCCATTGCCTTCTCCCATCTAAGTAAGGAGAGCAAATAAAATTCCAGAACAAGATCACACAGTAGATACCACACCATGTTCTTAAAACCAACTAGCATCTTTTACAGGAAAGACTGAGGTTGAAGCTGAAGCTCCAATACTTTGGCCACCTGAGGTGAAGAGCTGACTCATTGGAAAAGACCTGATGTTGGGAAAAATTGACAGCAAAAGGAGAAGGAGTGGCAGAGGATAAGATGGTTAGATAATATAACCAACTCAGTGGATGTGAATTGGAGCAAATTTCAGGAGATAGTGAAGGACAGGGGAGCCTGGCGTGCTGCGGTCCACGGTTTGCAAAGAGTCAAAAATGACTTAGTGAATGAACAATAACAATAGCATCCTTCAGAGGATTATATATGGTTGATATTTGATTTTTTTGTTTTATCACCCTTTTAGAGCATTCTTCTTCTCAGTGGTCCATGCTTATAGAAATGGTAATGCTCTAGACAGCCAACTGACATGTTGATAAAACACCAGGAGTCTGTGTGCATGTGTCATCTTGCGTGTGTGTGACGGTGGAACACACAAACATGGACTCTGAATAGAGAAGAAATCCCTACAACTGATTTTGAAGAACGTTCAATAATGCTGATCAAGCTACTTAACTTCTTGGGCTCTCGTAACTACAGGATCAAATTTTTTCCTCTGGATTTTTTGATCATTGCGGAACCCTTTTCTCTGAGAAAGAAAAGATGCAAGCTTAGGTTCAGTTCAGATTTTATGATTTCATAATTGATCCAGACAAAAGGGGAAATTTTTAAACTAGGCTTCACATAATGAAGCAGAATTTATGAAATGCCCCCCTTGGATCTATCACCAGATACTTTTAAGAGAGAATTAATCATAGACCCCAGAGAAAACAGGAGTCTGGAGGGGAAGCCTGGGGGAGGGAGACGTGGCTGAGCTTGGCAGGGAGAAAGGAGGAGAGAAAGTAGGTGGAGAAGGAGGCTGAGGGCTACATTACCTCATCCCTGTGGTCCTGAATTCCTTTACCGCCTCTGTTCTGCTTTCCAGAGGGACGGGGCCAGGTTTTCCCTCTTCCCATCTGTCCTGAGCACCACGGTCCCATCCGTCCCCCTAAATCATGGCTCACTTCTCATCACTCCCCTTCTAAGGAGTCAGAGGGGACACCCTATTGCCTGCTAAATCAAAGCTGTCTTCTCTGCCTCACTTGCACCGACCCTCAGAACTCAGTCCTTCCCATCCACTCCAACATCATCTCGTTCCTTCCAGCAGCCCAGCCTCCTCACTGCTTCCTGCACAGACCCAGCCTTCCCTACTTCTGTGCCTTTGCTCCTGCTGTTATATTGTAGGGGGACGAGGAGCAGCTCAGCGGTAGAGCCTTGACTGAAAACAGGAATATGATGCTGTTTCCCCTCCCATCAAAGTCCCACCTCCTCCATAAATGTGCCCTTCCTGACCACTCTGGTCCTTTCTTTCCTTTTTATAAAATTATTTGTTTATTTGGCTGTGTTGGGTCTTAGTTGCCACATGTGGGATCTTTCACTGGGGTGCACAGACTCTCTAGTAGTGGTACATGGTGTGTGGGCTTAGCTGCCCCACAGCATGTGAGTTCTTAGTTCCCTGACCAGGGATCAACCCTGCATTCCCTGCACTGCAAGGCAGATTCTTAATCACTGGACCTCCAGAGAAGTCCCTATTCCAGTTCTTCTAAAGTCTCCCTCCTCTGAATCCAGTGATAGGATGGTAGACATTTAGGAACAAGTTCTCCAGGGATGGAACTAAGGACGCTCACCATATACCTGAGCTTATTATACTTTTAACTGATATGAAGAATGGGTAGTATAGAATTTACATGTAATAATAAAATATATAATATTCTTTATGACCAACCTAGACAGCATGTTGAAAAGCAGAGACATTACTTTGTCAACAAAGGTCCATCTAGTCAATGCTATGGTTTTTCCTATGGTCATGTATGGATGTGAGAGTTGGACTGTGAAGAAAGNGGTCCCATCCGTCCCCCTAAATCATGGCTCACTTCTCATCACTCCCCTTCTAAGGAGTCAGAGGGGACACCCTATTGCCTGCTAAATCAAAGCTGTCTTCTCTGCCTCACTTGCACCGACCCTCAGAACTCAGTCCTTCCCATCCACTCCAACATCATCTCGTTCCTTCCAGCAGCCCAGCCTCCTCACTGCTTCCTGCACAGACCCAGCCTTCCCTACTTCTGTGCCTTTGCTCCTGCTGTTATATTGTAGGGGGACGAGGAGCAGCTCAGCGGTAGAGCCTTGACTGAAAACAGGAATATGATGCTGTTTCCCCTCCCATCAAAGTCCCACCTCCTCCATAAATGTGCCCTTCCTGACCACTCTGGTCCTTTCTTTCCTTTTTATAAAATTATTTGTTTATTTGGCTGTGTTGGGTCTTAGTTGCCACATGTGGGATCTTTCACTGGGGTGCACAGACTCTCTAGTAGTGGTACATGGTGTGTGGGCTTAGCTGCCCCACAGCATGTGAGTTCTTAGTTCCCTGACCAGGGATCAACCCTGCATTCCCTGCACTGCAAGGCAGATTCTTAATCACTGGACCTCCAGAGAAGTCCCTATTCCAGTTCTTCTAAAGTCTCCCTCCTCTGAATCCAGTGATAGGATGGTAGACATTTAGGAACAAGTTCTCCAGGGATGGAACTAAGGACGCTCACCACATACCTGAGCTTATTATACTTTTAACTTATATGAAGAATGGGTAGTATAGAATTTACATGTAATAATAAAATATATAATACTCTTTATGACCAACCTAGACAGCATATTGAAAAGCAGAGACATTACTTTGTCAACAAAGGTCCATCTAGTCAAGGCTATGGTTTTTCCAGCGGTCATGTATGGATGTGNAAGAATTGATGCTTTTGAACTGTGGTGTTGGAGAAGACTCTTGAGAGTCCCTTGGACTGCAAGGAGATCCAACCAGTCCATCCTTAAGGAGATCAGTCTTGACTATTCATTGGAAGGACTGATGCGAAGAGCTGACTCATTTGAAAAGACCCTGATGCTGGGAAAGATTGAGGGCAGGAGGAGAAGGGGATGGCAGAGGATGAGATGGTTGGATGGTATCACTGACTCAATGGACATGGGTTTGGGTGAACTCCGGAAGTTGGTGATGGACAGGGAGGCCTGGCATGCTGCGGTTCATGAGGTCACAAAGAGTTGGACATGACTGAGCGACTGAACTGAACTGAACTGTAAGTTTTCTGTAGCTGAAGATCATGAAGCGCTTTCGTTCATGTTCACCAGACTCTTGTATCTATAGACAAACTATGATTGCAGCTGACAAACGTGTTGTTCTGATAGGAATTCTGGTCGATCTTTAAATGAATAAAATGAAAGTGAAACAACAAGGACACGCCACAGTTTCACGTGTTCATCCATGACATGAGAGGCTATTTTGCTGAGTTGGAAAACAATTTTCAGATACTCAGGGTTTGTGTCTCTGTGTGTGAGTCACAAGGTAACAGTTACACATACCATACACTCCTAATTTAGCTTTCATTAATAACATTTTCTCCATCACTTTGTTAAGTCTAGATAGTCAATAATATGATAAACCAAGCCCTGATTATTAGTGTTCCAAAACTCGGCCTTTGTTCACCAGTGCTGAATAGAAATGTGAAGACAGGGTTTTGGATGAAGTGGAAGAGTGGCTTTTATTACACTTCCAGGCAAAGGGGGCCACAGTGGGCTAATGCCCTCAAGACTTTATGCCCCACCCTGGAGGGAGCAGTGAGGAGTTTTATAGCATTCAAGGAACAAGGTGTGATCTGCTCATGGACAATTCTTGGATTGGTTGGCATCAGGGTAAAGTTGCAAGCATCATCAGCTTTCTGGTTTCAGCCAGCCTAGGGTCTACCTTCCCACAATCAGCAGTTTTCATCTGGAGGGGTATATCAGGCTTTTGTCTGTATCTTTCAGGGAACTGAGAGATCAGATTCTGCTATGTGGCAGAATTACAGGCTAAATTGTTACCAGTTTCACAGCCCAACATCTATTCGTTGTTTCTACCTCTTCACGTTTCCCGATCATTATGTCTTGGGTCAACGTTTTATTTTGAAAGATGAGGACATGGGAAGTTGTACATGGTTTCAGTAGCAGCAGTGGGTTTTGGCATGGACCTAAGTTCTCATCTCATTTGAGTAAACACCAAATGAGCTGAAGCACATTCTTAAGAGTATGTTAAGCTTTGTAAGAAACCGCCAGTCTTCCAAGCAGTTCTACCATTTTCCATTCCTACCAGCAATGAATGAAGGTGAATTCATTTAATCAATACTTTTTAAATAAGCAGATTGTCTTAGCAACACTTCCCACTTCTGAACTTATTCTTCATATCACCTTCTTCCAACCTCCTTTTCTTGGTGAATGGCCCCACTCTTCACCCAGGCACTCATGTGTGTCCTCTTCGCTCCTTCACACAAATGAATTAACTGCTAAGTTCGGTTGACTCTCACACTTGCAGTTCTCTGAGATTTGTTCCTCTTCTCTATCTTTTCAGCCTTTATGAAACAATCTCCTTCTGGTTTGCCCCTCCTCCACACTGCAGGCAGTTGTCTTCCAAAATACCATGTTGCTTCCTCATTACAAACAAAACAAAACAAAACCTTGAAATTCTCCCATTGACTTCAGGTTAAACTCCCAACTACCCTGGATGGACTATGAGGTCTTCAGGATCTGTGCTCTGCTAACTGCCCACCCCAGCTCCCTGTCAACTAGCAGGACCATTTTCAGTGTTTGTGGTCCCCTAAACTCACAGAACCGTTGAAAACCATTGCATGCTCTGTTCCATGGCTTTTTCTCCCTGGAGAATTTCTACTCAATTTCACGACTCAACTCAAAATCCCCCCGCTTGACCACTGGGAGGGTAAAGACGTCCTTCTCTTTTCGGTCCCCACTGACTTCTCTGGTCTCTGAGTTATATTCATCTCACCAATAGGCATTTATTTGTTTATGAGTGTGTCTTCCCCTCTCACTCCCAAGGCTGTGAATTTCTACATCCTTCAAACCTGGCCCACTTAGTGTGACATCCCTTATATGCAGAATCTAAAAAGAAAGAATACAGAACAATGTATTTACAAAACAGAAACAGACTCAGAGACTTAGAGAAGGAACTCATGATCACCAAGATGGAAGGGATAGTTAGGGAGCTTGGGATGGACATTTGCACACTCCTACATTCAAACGGATAACCAACAAGGACCCACTGTATAGCACAGGGAACTCTGCTCAATTTTATGTGCCAATGTGGAGAGCAATAGAGTTTGGGGGAGAATGGATACATGTATATGTGTGGCTGAGTCCCTTCATTGTCCACCTGAAACTATCACAACATTGTTAATCAGTTCGACGCCACTATAAAATAAAAAGTTAAAAAAAATCTGGTCTGCTTATGGAAATTTGCTGAAATGAATTTTGAAAAGGGCAACCTCAGAGTTGAGGGTGGGGAAAGGCTAACTGTGCCTCCAGTAGAGCCCAGGCATCTCAGCCATGTCCAGCTGTCTGTGACCTTATGGACTGCAGCCTGCCAGGCTCTTCAGTCCACGGGGATTCACCAGGCAAGGATACTGAAGCGGGTGGTAGCCGCTCCCTTCTCCATTTCAGAGAATGCGTATAGTCTTAACCCACACTGGCTGATTAAACCACACAAGACATGGGGGGAAAAGCAGGAGAAAACACTCTGTAGCCTCCAGCTACATTTCCCCCCCCTTCTAACAATTTTGAATAGGTTTTGAGGAAGAAGAGGCCAAGGTCATCGCTAACTACTACTCTTGTACCAATGGGGGAGGCAAAATGATGAAATGCGAGATATGCAATTAGTTAGATGGCTGTAGAAAGACCATAAAAATTACTCATTGTCATGGAAAGGATTTATTCTGGCTCCTGAAAATGATCCTGCTTCAGAGAACAGGTTTGCAAGTCATTGGCAAGAACTCTGCCTGGGTCTCCGTGGACTCCTGGCCCTACAGAGGATCTCTTGCAGGTGCCTTTGTGTACAGATGAGGGAGAGGGGGGCTCTGGGAGCATCTATTGGGTGGGATAGAGCCATCTAGGTTCTGGGTCTTCCCGACTTTCTTGATTACTGGTGAAACTATCACATTTAGCCAGTTAGCTTTTTGTCCGGCAGGACTGAGCAACTATAGTTACCTTAGAAGGCGTTCTCTGTTTCTCTCACTGAAATTGCTGCAAGGAGAAGTCAATTCTGACTCCATGTTAGAACTATTTCTTTGACGTTGCTTTTTTATTATTGCCTGTTTGTGCTCAGTCATATCCAACTCTTTGCAGCTCCATGGACTGTACCTGCCAGGCTCCTCTGTCCATGGCATTTCCCAGGCAAGAATACTGCAGTGGGTTGCCCTTTCCTACTCTAAGGGATCTTCCTGAGCCAGGGATTGAACTTGCATCTCCTGGTCTCCAGCACTGCACATGAATTCTTCACTGCTGAGCCATCAGGGAATCACACTTGATGGCCTGCCTCAGAGAATCTTGCCCCTCTGACTGTTAAAGTGCCTTTGTTAAGAACCCTCTCCACCTGAGGATAGCAGGAAGGAAGAAATGAACACATCCCTCTCCCCGAGGCTTGCCGTTCTAAGGGATACTTGCAAGAGTAAATAGCCTTTTTACTTTGTTTCCTCACTTCCCTGCCCCCGTCTCTGATCCAAAAGAGCTCCTGGCATCCAGACCCCAACAAAACGGTTGTTTATTCAACTTTCTGAATAAAGTTGTGTTCCTTGCCTCAACACCTGGTCTATTGGATTCATTGTCTTGTCATGAGACAAGTGGCAAGCAGAGCAAGGTTGGACTCAGTAAGAAATGCATTTTGTAATCTTGGAAATCGTGGCCCCTTCCCCTACTGGGTTTCCTAAGGAAAGTTCTCGGAAAGTGATTACTTGGCCACTCAGCCTGTCTGCACAAGGCTTCAACTCTGAGATTTTCCTGTAAGAAGTGTTTGTCCTTTCTTACAAGCCTCCTCCCAGCTCTTGAACCTATGCCCAGAAGGATTCTAAGCTATCTGTTGTATGCTTCCTTATTGCCCATCTTTTCAGCTGCTTGGAAGTCATCTCTTTGAGTCAAAGGGATCTGAGTTGAAATCCTGGTTCTGTCAGTTGCTGGAACGGGACACAGAAGTCCTTGACATGGTTCTGGGGAGCATATTCAGGAAATGAACATATTTTTCCTTCAACAGGGATGGGTTGAGATAAAATGGTTCTGGTGCCTTGTGATCAGATGGGAAGATTTCCTCTGAAGGAATTCACAGTTTGACTGCAGAGCAAGGAGGTGCCATAGGTGAGTCCCAGGCGAGAGGATCCTGGGACACGGTCCCCCACACCTCTCCTGGAACAACCCTCAGCTTTGGCTGCCTGTCCCCCTGTGGGACCCCAGAGCCCCTGACCTGGTAATCCGGGAATCTCATTCTGCAGCAACTACACGCTTTTTTGGCCCTTCAGTGACTTCTAAAGATACTAGGTGGGCTGAGAAACCGTGATCCACTGGGTCCACTCTGCTTCAGCCTTGTACGCCCAGACCTCATCCTGAATCTCATTGTCACTTGGAATTACTGTCAGATTTTTTTTTTTTCCAAAAAGGAGAGTTGTTTTTTTTTTTAAGAGAAAATACTTGAAGCCTTAAAACATAGGATTCTTATTCCAAAGCTAAAATCCTATACTTTTATGATCTACTGTATACATATTTGGGAATGGGATTGTCAGAAACTAAAGTCACCCAAAGGAAATTTAACTCAGGTGCTCTGCCTTAAAATTTTTAAATAAGAATTTACAGGACTATTGTTTTTATTTAATTTAATATCCATAGCACCAAGGGTGAGCTCATAGAATGTTATGGTAAAAGATTAATCTTCACGTTTTGAATAGTGAATATAGGCGTTGAATGTAGATGGTAACTCAAACAGGATTTGGATTCTAAGGATAAAGAGCTGAGAGAGGCTATGTGTTTTGGAGTACTTTCTCTACGAAGATTATAGTTGCTGTTGTTCAGTCACTAAATTATGTCATACTCTTTGTGACCCCATGGACTATAGCCCGACAGGCTCCTTGGTCCACGAGATTTCCCAGGCTAGAATACTGGAGTGAGTTCCCATTTCCTCCAGGGGATCTTTCCCACTGAGATTATGAGCTGCCCTCAGACTGATTTCCTATTTTGGCAATTTTTTTTTTCTAACTGCTCATAGTAGATCCTCATTGTATGGCTCCTCGGTATACATTTCAACTCTTCTCTTTCATTTGGTAACGGTATTGGGAATTTCCTCTCTCAGTTGGGAAACTCCTAGTGGGGCCCCCTCCTTGGTACATGGGTGACATAGGCTGGCCAATCACGTGTTTCATTGGCTAAAGTGATTAGATTAGTGATGAACATGTGACTCAATCAGTCATATGAGATTTTTGCTAGGATTAAAAAAAAATCTTATTTATTTATTTTTGCCTGTGTCAGTTTTCAGTTGTGGCATGAGGGATCTTTCAATGTGACATGCAGGCATAGTTGCCCCGAGGCATGTGTGATCTTGGTTACCCCACCAGGGATCCGTCCTCTGCATTGGAAAGCAAATTTTTGACTACTGGAAAGCCAGGGAAGTTCCTTTTCTAGGACTTTTGAGAAAGGCAGGGAAATTTCCCCTAGACACCGGAACCCAAGGCTGTTGCTGTCAAGGTTTAAGAATGAAACCAACACAAGGGGAGCAGAAGGCCTGCCAGAATCATTCGAGATAAGTCACTCTTGAAGCCCTAGACCTTTGTTCTATGAGCTGACAAATCATGGACCTTTTGTTGGTTAAGTAAGTTAATGGAGTTTCTGTTACTTGTAATCAAAAGAGTCCTACTTCACTGATACAACATTCTTCGAAATAGAAAGAAGGTATTTTAAATACATAGCATATTTGAAGAGTGAATTTGTACAATGAAGGGGTTTTTAGTGTACACAGTTGTGCAACCGTCACCACTATCTGATTCTAGTCTGATTCTATCTGATTCTAGTTTGTTTTCATCACCCCAAAGCAAAATCCTGTGCTCACTATCAGTTACTCCTCATTCACCTCTCCTCCCAGACCCTGGGGACCAATTATCTGCTTTCTGTCTCTATAAAGCTGTCTATTCTAGACACTGTGGACAAATGGGATCATACAATACGTGGTATTGTGTGTCTAGTTCTTTCACTCAGAATCATACTTTCAAAGTTCCTCTATGTATCGTGTATCAGTACCGCATTCCTGTTCCTAGCTGAAAAATATTCCACTGTATGGATATATTACATTTTGTTTATCCATTCTTGGATTGATTGACATTTGAGTGTCTCCTTTTCCATTTTTTGTCGATTATGAGTAATACTGCTATGAACATTTGTATACAAGTTTTTGTGTGGGCATATGTTTTCATTTCGCCAGGAGTGGAATTTTTGGATCATACGGTAAATTTGTGTTTATCTTTTTGAGGAACTGACAAACAATTTTTAAAGCTGGCTGTACCATATTACCATTGTGCCAAAAACGAATGACGTTTCCAGTTTTACATCCTCATCAACACTTGCTATTGTACAGCTTTTTTGTTATAGCCATTCTAGAGAGTGTGAAATGCTATCTCATTGCGCTTGTTATTTGCATTTCTGTAATGGTTAAAGATGTTGATTTTTGCATGTTCTTTTTGGTCATTTGTATTTCTTTTGTGTAGAAATATTCAAATCCTTTGTCAGTTTAAAACATAGGTTATTTGCCCTTTTATTATTGATTTGTTAAACCTATATATCTATCTGTCCGTTGCCAGGATACATATGATTCAAAAATATTTTCTCTCAGTCTGTTGTTATCTTTTCATTTTTTGATAGTGTCCTTTAAAGGACAATTTTTTCATTTTGAAGAAAACTAATATATTTATTTTTTCCTTTTGTTGCTTGTACTTTTTGTGTAACAACTAAGATATCATTCAAGGACTAATTCAAGGTCATAAAGATAAATTGCATTGTTTTCTTTCTAGAGTTTTAATGTTGCAATTCTTACATTTATACCAATGATCCACTTCAAGTTAATTTTTGTATATGATGCAAGGAAGGGATCCAAATACATTATTTTGCATGTGCTAGATATCCCAGCACCGTGTGTCGAAAAGACTCTTATTTCCCCATTGAGTCATCTTGGCACTTTTGTTGAATATCAGTTGACCATAGATACATGAGTTTATTTTGAGGATTTCAGTTCTTTCCATTGACATATATGTCTGTTCTTATGTTGGTACCTGTACCATTGCTTTGAAGTAAGTGTTTAAATTGAGCACCCTAAGTCTTTTTGATTTTCTTCTGATTTAAGAGTGTTTTGGTTACTCAAGCTCCCTTGAATTTTCATAGGAATTTTGGGATCTGCTTGTTAATTTCTGCAAAAAAAGCAGTGGTATTTTGATTGGGATTGTGTTGGATTGTAAATCACCTTGGGGGAATATTGCCACCTTAACAATATTAAGTTTTCTGATCTGTGGACATTGGATGTCTTCCTATTTATCTCAGTTTTCTTTAGTTTCTTTCAGCAATATTTTTGCATTTTTCAGTCAACTGAATTTTATTTCTTTTTAATTAAAAAAAATATTTTTGGCTGCCCTGGGTCTTAGCTGAGGCATGGACTTCTCTAGGTGTGGTGCCCCATGTAGTTGTGGCATGAGGGCTAATTTCCACAACTCCTGAGCTTGAGGGGCACCGCAACCAGATGGTCCGAGGTGTGTGGGCTCTTAATTTCCCAACCAGGGATCAAACTCGTATCCTCTGCTTTGGAAGGCAGATTCCTAACCACTGGATCATGAGGGAAGTCCCAACCTAATTTTATTAGTACACAAAGACTTTGCTTCTTTCGTCCATCCTCTCCTTATATGTCGACTTGATGCTAGCAAAGTAATGTTCAAAATTCTCCAAGCCAGGCTTCAACAATACGTGAACCATGAACTTCCTGATGTTCAACCTGGTTTTAGAAAAGGCAGAGGAACCAGAGATCAAATTGCCAACATTCGCTGGGTCATGGAAAAAGCAAGACAGTTCCAGAAAAACATCTATTTCTGCTTTATTGACTATGCCAAAGCCTTTGTGATCCACAATCAACTGTGAAAAATTCTGAAAGAGATGGGAATACCAGACCACCTGACCTGCCTCTTGAGAAATCTGTATGCAGGTCAGAAAGCAACAGTTAGAATTGGACATGGAACAACAGACTGGTTCCAGATAGGAAAAGGAGTATGTCAAGGCTGTATATTGTCACCCTGCTAATTTAACTGCTATACAGAGTACATCATGAGAAACGCTGGACTGGAAGAAACACAAGCTGGAATCAAGATTGCCAGGAGAAATATCAATAACCTCAGATATGCAGATGACACCACCCTTATGGCAGAAAGTGAAGAGGAACTAAAAAGGCTCTTGATGAAAGTGAAAGTGGAGAGTGAAAAAGTTGGCTTAAAGCTCAACATTCAGAAAACAAAGATCATGGCATCCCATGATCGTCCCATGGAGTCCCATCACTTCATGGGAAATAGATGGGGAAACAGTGGAAACAGTGTCAGACTATTTTTGGGGGCTCCAAAATCACTGCAGATGGTGACTGCAGCCATGAAATTAAAAGACGCTTACTCCTTGGAAGAAAAGAGACATTACTTTGCTGACTAAGGTCCGTCTAGTCAAGGCTATGGTTTTTCCTGTGGTCATGTATGGATGTGAGAGTTGGACTGTGAAGAAAGTTGAGCGCCGAAGAATTGATGCTTTTGAACTGTGGTGTTGGAGAAGACTCTTGAGAGTCCCTTGGACTGCAAGATCCAACCAGTCCATTCTGAAGGAGATCAGCCCTGGGATTCCTTTGGAAGGAATGATGCTAAAGCTGAAACTCCAGTACTTTGGCCACCTCATGCAAAGAGTTGACTCATTGGAAAAGACTCTGATGCTGGGAGGGATTGGGGGCAGGAGGAGAAGGGGATGACAGAGGATGAGATGGTTGGATGGCATCACTGACTCGATGAACGCGAGTCTGAGTGAACTCAGGGAGTTGGTGATGGACAAGGAGGCCTGGCGTGCTGCAGTTCATGGGGTCACAAAGAGTCGGACACGACTGAGTCACTGAACTGAACTGAACTGATGGCATGACATCTTTATGCAGTGGGGGTCCATCAGCACAGATTAATAATTGTTGTTTTTGCAATTGTCTTTTAAATCAGATAAGAGAAGAAAAGTTATAAATAATATTTTTTAAAATGCCTTTATAGATGGCTACTCACAAGTTCAACAGTGACAGTGAATTCCTCCTGAGATCTTGCTCTCAAAGCATGTCACTTAACTCACCCTAATCTCAACTCTGTTGTTCATTTCATCCTCCCCTGTGCGTACGGGTATTCTAAGTCACTCAGTCATGTCCAATTCTTTGCAGTCCACAGATTGTAGCCCATCAGGCTCCTCTGTCAATGGGATTCTCCAGAGAAGCATACTGGAGTAGGTTGCCATGTTCTCCTCCAGGGAATATTCCCAATCTAGGGATCGAACCAGAGTGCATCCTCCCTCACCCCCTCCTTGAATGGCAATGTTTTTTAATTTTCTTTGTTTTTCATGAGTGTGGGTGATGGTGGCCAGATGTAAATGACTGAAGCAGTTCAGTGGCTCTCAATGCCACGTACCTGCTGCGGGTTCCTAGGAGACATCGCCCGCCCTCTAAGCATCCCTAGTGCACTGCCTGCCCACCAGCCCGGGCCAGTGGCTGCTGCAAACAAAGGAGGGTGTGGAGTGGCAGGGGGAGGAGGTTATGCTGGGAGGGGGTTCTGTTGGAGCAGAGTCCAACAAAGGGACTCCTTCTGGGAATTCAGCGCTATGGAACCACAGGTATGCACAAACAGGGAAAAAAGAAATCAATGAATGCCTGGTCTGTGTTTGGGCTTGTGGAAAATGATTGCATTTCCTTTCCTTTTGTCTATTCATAGACTCTCAGACCACTAATTCCTTTAATCAATAGCGAAGATTTGGACCAGGTGTCTCAGAGATGCCGGCATTCACTTGTCGGGTTAATGCCACTTAATCCCCTGTCTTGCAGAGCCTGCTCGGGGACCCCAAGTAGAACCACCACCCCACCCCACCCCACNCAAGTAGAACCCACCAGGGGGCTGGCTTCTCCAGAGCAGTTCAGATGCCCTGGGTCCAGGGACTGGGGGAGGCCAACAGCACCCTCTGTTTTACTAGCGGCTGCTTCTTTTGTACATGCTCCCAGTTTGCAAGCTCTTTTATATTCACATTTCAGCAGGAGGACAGGTCAGAGGTTACCAAGTTTCCTAGAAACCAAGGAAGAAAACTGCTACGGCACATTGTGGGTGATAAGATATATTCCAACCTCAGAGACATTAAGATGTGATTAAATAAATATGTGTGTGTTTATGTGTGTCTGTGTAACAGGAGTCCCCAACCTCTGGGATCTAATGCCTGACGATCTGAGGTGGAGCTGATGTAATAATAATAAGAATAAAGTGCACAATAAATGCAATGCCCTTGAATCATTCCAAAACCATCTCCCAAAACCCTCTGGCCCAGTAAAAAATTGTCTTCCACAAAACTGGTTCCTGGTGCCAAAAAGGTTGGGGACCTCTGTCCCAGAATCATTGAAATTTATTATTTTTAATTTAATTTTTATTTTTTAGCACCAAAAACATCTTGTATTGGGGGTATAGCCAATTAACAATGTTGTGACAGTTTCAGGTGAACAGCAAAGGGACTCAGCCATGCATATACATGTATCCATTCTCCCCCAAAGTCCCCTCCCCTCCAGGCTGCCACATAACATTGAGCAGAGTTCCTTGTGCTATCGGAATCACTGAAATTTAGTTCCTCACCTATTTAACAGGCAAGAAAAACTAGGGTCCAGAGAAATTAAATGACAAAGCTAGGCTTCTAGTTCATTGGATCCTGGTCTTATCAGCTCACTGCAGTGTTGAATACAAAGTCTGTTAACATAGCATTTACGGGAACTGGGGCAAACCATATAGTACTCTGGGCTTCACTTCTCTCACCTGTGAAATCAAGGTAAGACTATTCGGTTTCTCTGCCCCAGAAGGTTATTAAGAGCCTCAAATTGGACAGTATAGTTGCTTCTCTTCCTTTTTCAACAATTGGCTAAAGTTTACTGAGTGTCTCCTATGTGGTGAGCATTGTGTCAGGTTCGAGGAGATGAATGGAGATAGCGAAGGCCCCTACATTTGTGAATTTTCAACTACAGCACTTTGCCGAGGTCTGTACAATTATAAGGGCTTCCCCCATGACCCAGTACTAAATAATAGTCCACGTGCCAATGCAAGAGATCAAGGTTCGATCCCCGGGTTGAAAGATCCCCTGCTGAAGGACATGGCAACACTCTCCAGTATTCTTGCCTGGAGAGTTCCATGGACAGAGGAGCCTGGTGGGCTACAGTCCATGGGGTTCCGGAGAGTTCGACATGATGTAGTGACCGAACAGCACTAACCTCCAATTACCAGGACTTATGGTTGCTGTTGTTAGCATAGGTGATGCTGGCAGAAAAACCCTTGAGTGGAGCCTAATGGGGTTGACAATGAAAGAGCAGAAGGCGGTGGCCCAGCTTTGCCTAAGGGAAACCTCAGATATGATACATAGCATTTTCCTGGGTCCAATGCTAACACTGAAACGTCTAAAATTGGAACTCTAGCCCCAGTGCTCTTCTCCAGCCCTCTCTTGTTCTGCGACTCCATGTTCCCTCTCTAGTCCCTTGCCCTTGCTGTGGGCTTTCTCATCCACACGTGTTATTCCCATCCTTTCATCTTCTCCACTCACTCTGGAAAAATCCTGCTCACCCTCAAGCCCAGGTTTTATGAATATTTTTCTAATCACCTCTGACCACAGTGATTTCCTTTTTCTCAATTCCTTCCTCATGTTTTTGCAGCCCCTTCACGATGTTTTAATTAACAGATGCACTCTCTTTGCATGTCTTCCTACCTAAGGAAAGGACCCTGTCCTCTCATAGAATCCATGTGTTGATTCATTTATTGCTGGTTGCACTTTATTCCTCATTTTCAACCGCCTCAGCATCCTTATCATTGAATGCCGTGAAGTTGGCAGTGAAGTCTGCCTTTTATAAAATGGCACAGTGGATTCTAGCAAAGGTTATCAGTGGTGAAACCAAAGCTAGAAACTGGTAAAGCATCTCTCCCCCAAACATTCTCCAAATTGAAAGCTGAGGACAAATGACAGATGAACTCCTTAAGGCATGCATGAAAGGCCCGTCACACTCTGCTTTTTGTTGTATTTTCCTAGCACTCTCCGCATTCTGACCCTAAGAAGAGAAAGGAATTGATATTTAATCCTAGGAGAGAGTGAAGTTAGTAAGAAAAGCTCTCTAATGCCTGGCAGTATGTTCAGTTCAGTTCAGTCGCTCAGTCATGTCCAACTCTTTGCGACCCCATGAATCGCAGCACGCCAGGCCTCCCTGTCCATCACCAACTCCTGGAGTTCACTCAGACTCAAGTCCATTGAGTCAGTGATGTCATCCAGGCATCTCATCCTCTGTCATCCCCTTCTCCTCCTGCCTCCAAGCCCTCCCAGCATCACAGTCTTTTCCAATGAGTCAACTCTTCGCATGAGGTGGCCAAAGTACTGGAGTTTCAGCTTTAGCATCATTCCTTCCAAAGAAATCCCAGGGCTGATCTCCTTCAGAATGGACTGGTTGGATCTCCTTGCAGTCCAAGGGACTCTCAAGAGTCTTCTCCAACACCACAGTTCAAAAGCATCAATTCTTCAGCGCTCAGCCTTCTTCACAGTCCAACTCTCACATCCATACATGACCACAGGAAAATCCATACCTTTAACTAGATGGACCTTAGTCGGCAAGGTAATGTCTCTGCTTTTGAATATGCTATCTAGGTTGGTCATAACTTTTCTTCCAAGGAGTAAGTGTCTTTTAATTTCGTGGCTGCCGTGATTTTGGAGCCCTCAAAAATAAAGTCTGACACTGTTTCCACTGTTTCCCCATCTATTTGCCATGAAGTGATGGGACCGGATGCCATGATCTTCGTTTTCTGAATGTTGAGCTTTAAGCCAGCTTTTTCACTCTCCTCTTTCACTTTCATCAAGAGGCTTTTTCGTTCCTCTTCACTTTCTGCCATAACGGTGGTGTCATCTGCATATCTGAGTGCTTGCTAAATATTTGTTAAGGGAATGAATGAATGAGTAAACAAGAGCTGGGTGGCCCTGTGAGAGGGTGGCCAGGGGAGTGTACTGGCACCTGTGGCTACGAGGTCTCATTCCTTCTTCTGCTAATGGGCTGCTGGTCCCTGGGGGGCTCAGTGGTAAAGAATCCACCTGCCAATGCAGAAGACACAGGAGATGTGGGTTCAATCCCTGGGTCGGGAAGATCCCCTGGAGGAGGAAATGGCAACCCATTCCAGTATTCTTGCCTGGTAAATCCCACGGATAGAGGAGCCTGGCAGGGTATAGTCCATGGGGTCACAAAGAGTCGGATGGGACTTAGTGACTGAGCATGAATGCATTATGGTCCCATGGCTGTCTGGGAGACTGCTGTAGGATTATAGCATCTTAGAGCCTAATATAAGCCATGCCCACTCCCACCTCAGTGTCCCACCATCCAGACAGTGTTCTCGGGCATTCTAACGCTTTCAACATATGTATTAATCACTCAGTCACGTCCAACTCTTTGTGGCCCCATGGACTTGTAGCCCAGCAGTCTCCTCTGTCCATGGAATTCTTCAGGCAAGAATACTGAAGTGGGAAGCCATTCCCTTCTCCAGGGGATCTTCCCCACCCAGGCATCAAACCTGGGTCTCCTGCATTTCAGGAAGATTATTTACTGTCTGAGCCACCATAAACACTTTCTTGTCTCCAAAGGCAAATAAATATTATTGTCCCCTTGGACTGAAGAGACAATAATGATCTTACCTACAGTCTATTCTCCCATCTCCAGGCAAGACTACAGGGTCCCCAAGCATCATCCTTTTTATAATCCAGATGTGCCTGGATCTGAGACTGGTGTTGTCCCAATGGATCCGTTCCCATAAAGACTTTTGGTCAATGGAGTTTGATTTTAAAAACACTGAATAAAAAGACAACCCAGTTAAGAAGTGAGCAAAGGATTTGATTAAATGGCTCTCCAAAGAAGATATACAAATGGTCAATAGCACATGAGAAGAGGCTCAACATCCTTAGCCTGCAGGGAAATGTAATCAAAACCACAAAGAGAACCACTTCACACCCACTAAGATGGCTATAGTCAAAGAGAAAATAACAAGCCTTGGTGAAGATGTGTACTTTCACACATGACTGAGTGTATTTTAAATGGTTTATGCCATTTAACATGCATAATAAACAAAACGTGGGCACAACTCAAATGTCCATCGATTGACAAATGGATAAATCAAACATAATGTCATATAAGCATACAATGGAATATTGTTTGGTCATAAAAAGGAATTCAGTACTAACACATGCTATAACATAGGTGAAACTTGAAAGCATTCATCTAGGTGAGCTTGTCACAAAAGACTATATCTTGAATGTGTGTGTGTGTGTGTGTGCACACGTGCGCACTCAGTCATGTCTAACTCTTTGTGACCTCATTTGGACTGCAACTCTCCAGGCTCCTCTGTCCAAGGGATTTTCCAGTCAAGAACACCAGAGCGGGTTGCCATTTCCTACTCCAGGAGATCTTCCTGACCCAGCGATGAATCTGAATCTCCTGTGTCTTCTGCACTGACTGGCAGATTCTTTACCACTAGCACCACCTGGAAAGCCCCATATCTTGTATAAATATTTCCATTTGTGTGAAATGTCAAGAATAGGCAAATCCAGAGATGATAGTAGATTAGTGGTTGCCCATGGCTGGGAGGAATGGGGTAAAGGGAAGTGACTACTCATGGATAGGGGTTTCCTTTTGAGGTTATAAAGATATTCTGCAGAGGTGATGACTGCAGGACTCTGGATGTACTAAGTCACTGAATGCTACACTTTCATGTGCATTTTATGGTGTGTGAGTTATATCTCAGTAAAGCTGCCTATCCTTCCTTGTACTTTAAATCATCTCTAGATTACTAAGAACTCATAATACGTAAATGTGGGCTTCCCTGGTGGCTCAGAGGTTAAAGTGTCTGCCTGCAAGGTGGGAGACCCAGGTGCAATCCCTGGGTCAGGAAGATCCCCTGGAGAAGCAAATGGCAACCCACTCCAGTATTCTTGCCTGGAGAATCCCATGGACGGAGAAGCCTGGTAGATTACAGTCCACGGGGTCGCAAAGAGTCGGACACGACTGAGCGACTTCACTTATGTAAATAGTTGTAAATACAATGTAAAGTGAAAGTATTAGTCTCTCAGTCATGACTGACTCTTTGCAACCCCATGTAACCTGCTAGGCTCCTCTGGCCATGAAAGTCTCCAGGCAAGAATACTCAAGTGGGTATCCATTCCCTTCTCCACGGGATCTTTCCAACCCAGGGATTAAACATGGTTCTCCCTAATTGGCAACATGCAACAAATTCAATTTCGCTTTTTTGTATTTTTTATTTTTTCCGGTATTTTTGATTCTCAGATGGTTGAATCTGTGGCTGGGGAATCAGTGGATATGGAGTGCTGACTGTATTTCTGTTTTGTTTCTTTGTTCTTTTTTTAAATTTATTTTTTGCTTATGCTAGATCAATGTGTTTTTTTCCCTTGGAACAGTCCTTCCAATCCTAGATAATCTAAGAACAGAGCTAAAATGATGCTAAGGAGCTGAATAAAAGTGGATACTGAGGCCAGCAGAGGTTTAATCATTTATTTGAAGCTATACTACAGTCATTGAGGAAACAATGAGTTTTTTAAAAGTGTTTTTTCATTTATTTTCCTTTTGTAAAACTTTATCCTTTTCTCTTTTTCCCTATTTTTTAATTTAAATATTTTTGCAACTCTGTTTTGGTTTCTGACATACAACAACAATGAGCTTTTAACTTGCCCCAGGGCCATAAAGAATGGGCAAAGGGATACAAATTGGTTAAGCAGAGAAATGTGAGGGCTAGTGGTATTTGTGAAGACGTGAATGATTTTATGAAGCATATATGGAGCAATTGCTTTAATGAAACAGAAGGAATTCTGGAGGGAGGACATGAACGTTATACCTCAGGTCATCAAATATCTGAACAGTCTACAGCGACTCCCCCTGGGAACTTCAGATGAGACTAGAAACCCATGACCCTGGATGGTGAGACACTCAGCACCTCTTCTGAACACCTGTTACACATCTAGCAACAAGAAACACCATACACAACCCTGCCCATAAGAAGCAAACAATATAAGGCAGCAAATGATTAATTTTCCCAAGGCGTGGTACGGATCTACCCATTACAAGAAATCAGTAAAGGAAAAGTCAGCACGGTCTGGAATTGCTGGGAAAGGCTTCAAGAACAAGTCTGAACCTGAGCTGATGTATGGAAGTATGAAAAAGATTTCAGTATCTCTCGTGATAGGAAGATAAGAAGAGATAGAAAAGAGGGAAGGAAGGCAGGTGGGAGAAAGTGCATTAGGAGAGGCTTCAGTGTAAGACCCAAACAATGAAATTAGCCCCCTTGGCATGAGGAAGTGAGCTTGGTTGAAGACCACCTTTCTCATCTCCCTCCTCTTTGGTCGTGCTCTATCTGCTCTTCCACTAAACCCCTCCTAACACTAGAACTCTCTGAATTCCTGCAATACTCTCATCCCTCTTGTATGTTTTAATAGCCTTGTCTTAACAATGTCTAGATCATTTAACATTTTTATCTTTGCAATAGGAGAGTAGTGCCTTGAGAATAAGGCTTACGTCCAGAATGTTTTGGCATTCACCCAGGACTCAATGAAGAAAGTTGAATTTTAAGTTCTTAGAATAAATAACTGGATGAGGTGGAATCTGGGTATCATTTCTGGCTCTAGCCTTCTGGAGCTGCTGTCTCTTGCATTCTTAATTCTTCATCCCAAGGCTTTGCTGAGTGTTGACATCAGGTGGTAGGTGGGTGAAAGAGGAGTTGGAGACACAGGCCCCCTGGACTGTGCTTCTCTTTCTGTGGTGGTGACAGCCATCTCAGCTCCACTTTAGGTAGTAACTAAGCCCAGTTCTAGAATCCAGACCTTGAGTATAAATTAGGTACACTCAACAAGAAGTCAGGAAGCAAGTGAACATTTACATGAAATCGGAAGGAAGGACCCCTGTTTCTCCCACTGTCTACTGACATCGCTTCATGAAGATGCCAAGTCTTGAATGAATAGGGCAAGTGGTACAGAATTGTTGTTTGGTAAGTTGTGTCTGACTCTTTGACACCCCATGGACTGCAGCATGCCAGGCTCCCGTCCTCCACTATCTCCTGGAGTTTTCTCAGCTTCATGTCCATTGAGTTGGTGATGCCATGTAAACATCTCATCCTCTGCTGCCCTCTTCTCCTTTTGCCTTCAATCTTTCCCAGCATCAAGGTCTTCTCCAGTGAGTTGGCTCTTTGCATTAGGTGGCCAGAGTATCAGAGCTTCAGCTCCACCAGTCCTTCCAATGAATTTTCAGGGTTGATTTATTTTAGGATTGACTGGTTTGATCTCACAGTCCAAGGAACTCTTAAGAGAATTAGTATAGAACATTAGTATCCAAAAGGACCTCCCCTTTGGAGCCATGTAGGAAGTACTGAGATTGCCCCCATCACATCTATCCTGATGGTCTTCTCTCCTTTGCAAACCAAACATCTTGGTGAGAAGGCACCCAGAGATTAAATGCATTTGCCTCTAGAAGTGAAAACATCTGGAATCTTATGACAAAGCCGATCTATATTATCTGCTGGTCGTTATTTCTTTTCTGGATTTGAGAACCCTTGGGCCCTACTGTGAGCCTGGTTGCAGATCCCTGTGGCCATGTAGACCCTGGGAGCACTGCTGGTGGCCCAGCTCAGCCAAGATGGAGAAGAATGAGCTTCCAGGGAGAGGAGTTTAATGGAAAGCCTAGCTGCTTTGGATGTACAGCCTGTTGGGTTCCATGCTCACTGTGCCATTTGTTAGGTGTGTGCCCTTGGGCAAATTAGTTAGTCTGAGTCTCAGTTTCCTCATCTTTAAAATGAGAATAATAACAAAAGCCAAGGTGAATGGGTGGCTGCAAGGATGAGATGAGACCACGTGTACACGAAGCCTTATGCACAACAGCTGGGCAGAGTCAGGACTTGGTTGCTTGTTGTTTAGTTACTAAGTTGTGTCCAATTCTTTGAGATCCCATGAACTGTAGCTCACCAGGCTCCTCTGTCCATGGGATTTTCCAGGCAAGAATACCGGAGTGAGTTACCATTGCCTTCTCCGGGGGATCTTCCTGACCCAGGGATCAACCCATATCTCTTTCATTGACAGATTCTTTACCACAGAGTCACCTGGGAAGCCCAAGGACTTGCTAAGTGATAGCTATTATAGTTATTATCCCTCAGTGCATCACTCAAGACATCCTCCCCTGCTCAGTCCTGCTTGGGATTGGATAGAGCAGACAAGAAGCAATGGGTCTGAGTGTGGCTGGTTTGTGTGTTGGTCAAGAAGAATAGGTGTGTCCCAAGATCATGACAATATCATGGGTGTGTCTCAAACCAATTCAGGTTGGAGCATCTCTGACAAAGATACATCACAAGTCTGAGCCACGTGAGATGCTCAGGTCCTGGGCAAAGCCTGTTTCCCAGGTCTTCCTACTGGACAGTTCCCACAGGAAAGGATGTAGCAGCCACACACCCTTAATTTCGTACATCTCTCTTTCTCTCAGTCTCTTCTCAATCTATAGGCTCAACGGAAGAGCTAGGGCCACTTCAGGGACCTCACTTTATCACTTAAAAGAGATGAGCATAACCTGTGCTTGACATACCTACTTGGACCTCCTGGTAAATGACCAGATGCCATTCCTTGTTAGGGGGATCAGCGTTGGACGAGCACAGACTGTTCTGTGTTCACCCATCCATCAGGTCTGACCTGTGAGAGAACCACAAAGAGTCACTCAGTTGTGTCCGACTCTTTGTGACCCCATGGACTGTAGTCTGCCAGGTCCCTCTGTCCGTGGGATTTCCTAGGCAAGAACACTGGAGTACACAGCCATTCCCTTCTCCAGGGGATCTTCTCAACACAGGGATCAAACCTGGGTCTCCTGCATTGCAGGTGGATTCTTTACTGTCTGAGCCACCAGGGAAGCCCAAGAGTACAACAAGCCTTATCCAAAACATCATGTCATTCACCTACTCTAGAGGCAGAAGTTCTACCCTACGAGAATCCTCATTTGGCATGATAGCTTTGTAAGGCTAAAAATACTGCTCTGGGAGTGGGGTGATTCCTTAAGTCAAAAGCAATCATTATCTTCTCCTTAAGTATAATTGTATTTATTTATTTTGGCTGTGCTGCGCCTTCGTTGCTGTGTGGTTTTTCTCCAGCTGGGGTGAGTGAGGTCTGCTCTCTAGCTGCCCTGTGCCAGCTTCTCTCGTTGCAGAGCACTGGTTCTAGGGCACGTAGGCTTCAGTAGTCGTGGCTTTCAGGCTCTCGAGCAGAGTCTCAATAGTTGTAGTGCACTGGCTTAGTTGCTCCGTGCCATGTGGCATCTTTCTGGACCAGGGATCGAACCTGCATCTCCTGCAGCAGCAGGTGGATTCTTTACCACTGAGCCACCAAGGAAGCCCAGTCATTATCTTCTTGATGTGAGTTGTTCACAGGGGTTTCACTCATTGTAGCAAGAAAATATTATGAGACTACAAGAAATTGAAGCATTGAGTGGGAAGACAAATGGTTGAGAGGCAGCCAAGGACTTCACTCTGGCGTGTGGAGCCCTGGGCAATGGGAAGAGGTTGACTTCATCTGTTGGAAGGGAGGCGGGGGAGCAGGGACCAAGCTTTCACCTACTTCACAGCTCTGCCAAGATTCTGCCGCATCATTCTTTCTGCCCTGTCTGGAATGGAGAAGTCAAGTGTGGAGACAGGAGGCAGACCCTTATCAAAGAGTGAACACATGTAGTGGGATTAGGGCCCATGGACACGAATAACTCCAGCAGGCTGGCCCCAATATCTTCCTGATCTGTTTGAAGGGAGGGATCCTCGGGCTGAGACATAACCTCACCCCCAAAGCCAAAGTATGTCATGGAGCTTTTAATAACCCTGCCTGGGCTGGCCTCCCCCACAAAGGGGAACAGCTGGCCTCACCCTCCCTTCTTTTCATTGTCACTTGTCCTCTGTGATTCCAGGACATTGTCTTAGAATGGGTGTCCCCACTCTGAGAAGCATGCATCAAGGGTATTAGCAGCAATCATTTGATAATTTCTTGAATGCTATTGTTTCTGGGATTGTCTGTCTACGTGATGGTTACAAAAGGCATTTGGGGAGATTTGGTCTAATTAGGGGCCCATGAGACGTTTCACCTGCCTGCAGTTTCAGTCCCACCCATGTTTGCCTGGGCCACCCAGGCCCCATGACACCTCCTGCTCTCAGTGCTGGAGGAGAAGCCCCAACAGTCTGGGAGCACTTCAGACCAGCGCCATGGGCCGGGTCTACTTTTGGGGACCTCCTGTCTCCCCGTTCGGTGCCTCTCCACCTACTCATGGGGACCCACAGCAAGCCCACACTCACCCAGCAGCAAATGCCAGTCAATTGTTCATTTCTAGGAATTTGGGGAGCTAGCTGACATTACATTGTTGTTACTGTTTAGTTGCTAAGTTGTGTCCAACTCTGTGCAACTCCATGGACTGTAGCTCACCAAGCTCCTCTATTCATGGGATTTACCAGGCAAGAATACTGGAGAGGGTTGCCATTTCCTACTCCAGGGGATCTTCCCGACCTAGGATCCAACCCATGTCTCTTGTGTCTCTTGCATTCGCAAGTGGTTCTCTACCACTAAGTCACCTGGGAAGCCCTGGCAAATCATGGTTGCTAAGTAAATACTTATGAAATGGCCTTAAGATCTTTCTCAACAAACTAGAACTTCTTCCCCTATTTTGAATTTTCACTTGTTTTCCTTCCTATAGTATAGCAACCTGAACTTAATGGCATTGAAGTGCTATTTAATCAGGAAGTTCAGTTCAGTGGCTCAATCGTGTCCAACTCTTTGTGACCCCATGAATCACAGCACACCAAGCCTCCCTGTCCATCACCAACTCCTAGAGTTCACTCAGACTCACATCCATCGAGTCAGTGATGCCATCCAGCCATCTCATCATCTGTCGTCCCCTTCTCCTCCTGCCCCCAATCCCTCCCAGCATCAGAGTCTTTTCTAATGAGTCAACTCTTCTCATGAGGTGGCCAAAGTATTGGAGTTTCAGCTTTAGCATCATTCCTTCCAAAGAAATCCCAGGGCTGATCTCCTTCAGAATGGACTGGTTGGATCTCCTTGCAGTCCAAGGGACTCTCAAGAGTCTTCTCCAACACCACAGTTCAAACACATCAATTCTTCAGCACTCAGCCTTCTTCACAGGAGAAGTAGAGGGGTCTAAAAGCACAAATCTTCTGACAGCTTCTACTTCTTGGTTCTAAAGTAATTCCATTGGAGAATCCAGTTGCTAAGCCCAATTCAAGAATGTAAGCCCCCACCATGACCTCGCAAAGAGTCGGACCCAACTGAGCGACTTCACTTTCACTTTTCATGACCTTTAATCAAGTTGTTAACACTTTTTCTGACCCAGTTAGCTAGGCTGCTTAGACCAGGTTATTAAGGAGGCTGTGGTTAGAATGAAGCTGAATAGGGGAATAGAACTATGTCTTGAACCATGGGCTTCCTCAATGGCTCAGTGGGTAAAGAAAAAAAAGGTAAAGTCTGCCTGCAATGCAGGAAACCTGGGTTCGATCCTTGGGTTACCAAGATCCCCTGGAGAAGGAAATGGCAACCCACTCCAGTATTCTTGACTGGAGAATCCCATGGCCTGGAGAGAGAAACCTGGAGAGCTACAGTCCATGGGGTTGCAAAGAGTCAGACATAACTGAGTGACTAACACTTTAACTTGAACTTCATCAATTTCTTGGTTATTCAAGGCTTCTGGGAAGAGACTGTACATGTGGCTGTACACATATCTATCCACCTTGCTGAAAATACCTCTTATCTTTGATGCGTCAACAAAGGCAAGTGATTCCCCATCCCTCTCTAAGGCAGAGTAAGTGTCCTCTGCTCCAGGACTGTCTCAAGGTGCTAAGATAAAGAGTATGAAAGTCCTTTAACAAGAAAAGGCACCATGGCGAGCTGTCCTTTATGTAGAGAGATGATACTGATCTACTTTTTTTTTTAATTGATACAACAATGTGATAGTTAGAGGTGTAAATATGCATATACATATAACTACTCTTTTTTAGATTCTTTTTCCATGTAGGTTATTATAGAGTATTGAGGAGAGTTCCCTGTGTTCTACATACAGTAGGCATGACCACTAACTTGTTGGTTATCTATTTTACATACTAATGTGTATCTGTTATAGTAGTTTGTTTTATACTGATATGCTTTCAACAGGGCATGGGCTGAAAGGTGTTTTCTCAATAGCAGAACTGGGGCTTCTCCAGATAAATTATTCTCTATAACGAGGTTTTCTTGAGCACAGTGGATCTGAATGGCCAGGATGGAGTTATAGACATTCTATACTTCTGCTATACTGTGGCATTTTCTTAAATTCTGATGACATTTTTCAAGGTGCAGTTATAGACTTCTGACTTTTCCTCTTCGCAATCCCCAGCTCCTGCATGGGGCATATCTAAATCTGGGTGCAGTCCCCAGGTTTTCTCTTGCTCACTAACCCCCTGCCTTTTTTTTTTTTTTTTTTTTGGCCACACCACATGGCTTGCAGAATCTTGAGATCTTAGTTCCCCAAACAGAGACTGAACTTGGACCCCCAGCAGGGGAAGCACTGAGTCTTAACCATCAGACCATTAGGGAATTTCCTTGTTAATCAGTCCTTAAGTCAGACCTGTAGATAACTATTTCCTAAGCATGAGCATTAACCTGCTGGGAGTTCATCTGGTTTGGATAGAGGTTCTCAAACTATGGTCTATAAATCAGCAATAGCAGCAGCATCACCCAGGAATGTGTTAGGAATGTAAACTCTGAGGGTCCACCATAGATCAATGAGCTCAGTTGCTCAGTCAAGTCCAAGTTTTTGTGACCTCATAAGTCTGCCAGGCTCCTCTGTCCATGGGATTTCCCAGGCTAGGATGCTGGAGTGGGTTACCATTTCCTCCTCCTAGGGATCTTCCTGACTCAAGGATCAAACTGGCATCTCTTGCACTGGAGGCAGATTCTCACCTGGGAAGCCCATAGATCAATGAATTGGGGCCCCTAAATCTAAGTTTTAACAAACTCTCCAGTTAATTCACATTCCAGCTGATCTCAAGTTGAGAACCACTGGTCAGTATTTTAGACCATATTTTAGCCTCAATATTCTCCAAATTAGAACTTGGAATGGAATTATAAAACAGGAAGTCTTCTAAAATAAATATTGTTCACCCACCTCATTTTCCAGGTGGGTCAGTTGAGGCTGGAACAATTTGTCCAAAGACATGGTAAGTTCCTCACAGTACTTGGGTCTCCTGGGTTCATATTCAGAACTCAAAGAGCACAGATCAGAGTGTTCCCAGAAGGTTTGGTCTTGGAAATGTATTCATTTCTCTCCTGTCAGGGCAGAAACTGACATTTCTTGGGCTTTGACCTTCTGGGCTGAGATACAAACCTTTCCCTCCCGCTTTTACTCTTTCCTCCTAATTTCTGAAGGGCTTCTAGATGGTACTAGTGGTAAAGAACCTACCTGCCAATGCAGGAGACATAATAGACGAGTTCGATCCCTGGGCCAGGAAGATCTCCTGGAGGAGGGCATGGCAACCCACCCCAGTATTCTTGCCTGGAGAATCCCATAGATAGAGGAGCTTGGCGGGCTACAGTACATAGGACTGTAAAGAGTTGGACAGGACTGAAGCGACTGAGCATGCAAGCATGCATGCAATCTCTAACCACACCCCAAAGCAGAACCGTCTTGCAGGAGAAAAAAAAATCTCCAAAGTCTTGGTGCAGAAGTGTGGCCTGCCTTCCGGAGCTCCAACAGGTGATTCCCAAATGTAATTGTCACCCAGATTCCTTGCGTGCCTGAGAACAGATGGGCAGCCTATAGAGGACTCCCTCCTGGAATTTTGGGAAAACGTATTCACAGAGGTGGGGGAGGGGCTGCAAAATGTCTCCCAACAGGTCGGCTGCAAATGCACAAGGCCTGGCAACCTTCACTGCCCTTAAAAAGGAAAGAACTCGCTGTGTTTGGGGCTGGTCCATTATCACTTGGGCAAAACAAAACAAAACAAAACCCTAAACCTCCTTTCCAGCCTCTGCTGCCTATGTCCTTCCAACTCAGGACCATTGCCAGCTTTAAATTTCATCTATCATTTGAGACCATATGTGGAAATTCTGATCACTGACATTTTTATTTTTATCTCTCAGACTGAGAAGGCTTGTCTCTCTTCCAAACCATCTTATTAAAAAGGGTAGAGTTGACTCCAAGTGCTGCAGGCAGAATGGTGACAAGTGAAGGCAGGGGTGGGGGGGCATGGGGGATGTGGGGGGAGTTGGGTGCTTTGGGAAGGACAGGGCTGGTGCAAATCCCAGCTTGTCTCAGGCTCTCCTGCATCGTTCATGAAGCCTCCACTCACTCTCTTCCCAAGACCTTCAAAAGCCTTGACTTATACAATCTGCCCATCTCCTCTCCCCTAAACACAGTGCTGTGCGTTCCTCTATCAAAAGAGGTTGAAACAGTAAATTGTTGGAAGAACACTGGTTCTTCTCCTTCCAAAAATTTCTTTTTTCCCCCCTAGCTTTGGCATTAAGTTTTTGGCATTGGGTACCCCAGCTCTTTGCCTTCAGGAGATCTGTAAGTTAATATCTGCAAAGAAATGATCGCTAAAAGCCAGTAAGGGTTCACTGAGAACTGGCCATGTGGAACTAACCCCATTTCCTCTTTTTTTAAATGGTTACCAGGCAGCAAGTCAGAAGAATGCTATCATTATGTAGAATATCTTCATTTCAGAAGGGCATTTAATGGTCTTTCATGGTAGCCATGCTAAAACAAATAAAAAACAGAGAAATAAAGATTATATCCAAGTACTGCATATGAATTCACAGTGGTCCTCATTCAACTTGGATGAAGGTCTTTTGTGCCCTGACCTCTGCCAACCCCACATGCCTTGCTTGTCTTCAGTAATTTCTACAAAAGCAGAGAAGGGTTGTTTATCAAATTTATGTAAGGTATATCACAGAGAAAGATGGATGCTTTGGATAACAAGATGAGGATTCAAACATTCTCAAAAGATAAGAGTGTATAACTAAAAGCCAAAAAAGTAGAATTCTTAACCCCACATCCTGCAATTAATTACATAAAAAGAAAATGAGGGCAACCAGGCGGGCATAATAGTCACTGGCCAAAGCAAACAAAAAAATAAACAAAGACTTAGTGGTCCCATTCAACTTAAGCTCTGACATGCAGCTGCCAAGAAAGCCAGACACTTCGGGGTTCTATTAATAGAAGCATATGCAGCAGATCAAAGGGGCCGATGGCCCCGCCGCACCCTGCATGGGACAGAGCGCAGCTGGACTCCTGCCTTGCCCTCTTATGCCCACCACACTCTGGAGGGACACTGACAGATAGGAGGCTATGCGGAGGGCCGGACGCAGGACAGCTCACCACCTGGGACCTGATTCATGGACGCGCCAAGAAATGGGCAAGTTCAAGAGGCTCCGGAAGTTATAAAAAGCCAGTTTCAGCATGACAAAAGGAAGATTTTCTGATAATCAAAGCTACTCAATAATGGTCTTTTTCTCCCAAATTAATGAACTACTTTTCATACAGAAGGCTTCAACTCAACTTGTAAGATACATCATATATATATATATATATACACACATATATATATGTACATATATATATATACACACACACACATTTATATAGATATAGATATATATCTGGCAGCACCATGTCTTAGTTGCAGAATAGAGTCTAGTTCCCTGACCAGGAACCAAACCAAACCTGCATGTGCCCCTGCACTGGGAACATGGAGTCTTAGCCACTTGATCACCAGGGACGTCCTGATACATCTGATATTTTGTTGGAAGGATGTCTCTTTAGCGTGAATATGATTCTAGGTCTTTTCTAAGACTATTTTCAATTCAAAGAGTCTGTATTTGGCCTAGGTTTTTTCACCACATCAGCACCCTGGATTGGGTACCATGAGATTTGGTTTTCATATATGATTTTGATAAGACCCAGCTGGGCAAGTAACTTCTCTCTAGGTTTCAGTTTTTTGTTTTTTGTTTTTTTTTTTTTTAATTTGAAAAGTAGGAGGAATAAATTATATGATTTCTAAGGTCACTCTTAGGAAAAATATTCAATTTATTATATTTTTTAAATTATAAAGAGTTTTTGCTGTTGTTCAGTCACTAAGTCGTGTCTGACTCTTTGTGACCCCATGGACTACAGCACACCAGGCTCCCCTGTCCTCCATTATCTCTTGGAGTTAGCTCTAGTTCATGTCCATTGAGTCAGTGATGCCATCCAAGCATCTCATCCTCTGCCATCCTCTTCTTTTGCTTTCAGTCTTTCCCAGCATAAGGATCTTTTCCAGTGAGTCAGCTCTTCGCATCAGGTGGCCAAAGTATTGGAATTTCAGCTTCAGCATCAGTCCTTCCAATGAACAGTCATGGTTGGTTTTCTTTAGGAATGGCTGCTTTGATCTCCTTGCAGTCCAAGGGACTCACAAGAGTCTTTGCCAATTCCACAAGGTGAAAGCATCAATTTTTTGGCACCTGCCTTCTTCATGGTCCACCTCTCACATTTGTACATGACTACTGGAAAAGCCATAGCTTTGATTATATGACCTTAGTTTGCAAAGTGATGTACTTGCTATTTTAAGATGCTATCGGTTTGTCATAGCTTTTCTTCCAAGGAGCAAACATCTTTTAATTTCATGGCTGCAGTCACCATCCACAGTGATTTTGGAGCCCAAGAAAAGAAAATCTGTCATTGCTTCCACTTTTTCCCCATCTATTTGCCATGAAGTGATGGGACCAGATACCATGATCTTAATTTTTTGAGCTGAGTTTCATTATATTTTTTAAATTGCAAAGTTACTGAGTTAGAGAAGTGATCACTAACTAGGTAGAATAGACTCTTGGAAAACTTATCTTGCAAAATGAATATTTCAAGATCTGCTTAAGAAATCATTTCATCTTTAATTCCCCTTTCCTAGCCTCTGACAGAGGATGTCTAAGAAGGTAGTCCATAAATTTCTGCAAATGGATATTTTTTAGTGATGGTGGCTACAGGGCTTTTTTCCAAAAATGAAATTCTCTTATGCCCTTAGGAACTATTCAGTGCTTTTCTATAGCATTGCAACACTAAAAAGCTGTAAAAAAAAACTCTTGACACCAAGCCTCATAAGCACTGTAGAGATGCCTTTGGTCCCAGCTGGTAGAGACCTAACTACCTACAACCACTTCAAAGAGTGATTTAAATGTTTCTATTAAAGTTTAAAACTGTCTTACTCCCTGACCAGTGATTCCTTTTCTTAGTTCAACCCTACAGAAATATACTTACATGTGTGAAGAGGGCTGTATATGGGTGGTCATTATAGATCTGTTTTGTAACAGCAGAAGCCTGAGGACATCTAATTGATCCTGAACACAGGAAAAGCTAACCAAGACACTGGGCATCCATCCAAGGAACACCATGCTTGTGATTGATCACTAAGTCATGTTGGACTCCTTGTGACCCCATGGACTATAGCCCACCATGCTCCTCTGTCCGTGGGGTTCTCTCAGCAAGAGTACTGGAGTGGATTCCATTTCCTCCTCCAGGGGATCTTCCCAGACCAGGGATTGAACCTGTATCTCTTGCATTGGCAGGTGGGTTCTTTACCACTCAGCCACCAGGGAAGCCCTAAGGAACATTGTACAGCAGCTAAAGAGAGGGGACTGATGAATGAAGAATTATATGACTCATGCTAGTAAGTGAAAACAAAATAAGTTGCAGATAATATAATATAATATTCAATTATTTAATATTCATAATATTCAACATAATATTCAACTACATTGCTTGACCTGTATATAATGGGCTCTGCACTTTGCCTTTGATTTTTATGAATTGGTGACTCATATTCTAAATTGAGAAGTTTTACATTAAAATACAGATTTATTCTTTAAAAGAAAATAGGCTTTTGAGAATTCCCTGGTGGGCAAGTGGTTAGGACTCCAAGCTTCCAGTGCAGGGGCAAAGGAACTAAGATCCTATAAGACGTGTGGGGCCAAAAAACAAAATGGCTTTTAAATCTAAGCTGATAATTTATTGTGTATAAAATATGCATAGAAATAAAATATCTAACAGCAATTGCACAAAAGGTTGAGGGGGCAAAATGGAAACATAACGCTAAAATATTCTGAGAGTACGCATTAAATGATATAATGTTATTTGAAAATAGGCTCTAACAATTTAAAGATAATTATTGTGAACTCTTTAAAGTTCATCTCTTAAAAAATTAAAGCAAAAAGGGGTAGCTAATAAGCCAACATTGTAATTGAAATAATAAATTTTAATCATTTATTATAGGAATAAAAAAGATACCCAATGAACCCCAAAGAAGAACAAAGATAGAAGAGAAAAGGGACAAAAGATAGATGGCATAAATTAAAAAATATATCAAGATAATCAATTTATATCCAAATATTAAATACATTAAACACAGAAGTTATCAGTTCAGTCAATTCAGTTCAGTTGCTCAGTCATGTCCCACTCTTGGTGACCCCATGAACCACAGCACGCCAGGCCTCCCTGTCCATCACCAACTCCTGGAGTCTACCCAAACCCATGTCCATTGAGTCAGTGATGCCATCCAACCATCTCATCCTCTGTTGTCCCCTTCTCCTCCTGCCCTCAATCTTTCCCAGCATCAGGATCTTTTCAAATGAGGCAGCTCTTCGCATCAGGTGGCCAAAGTATTGGAGTTTCAGCTTCAACATCAGTCCTTCCAATGAACACCCAGGACTGATCTCCTTTAGGATGGACTGGTTGGATCTCCTTGCAGTCCAAGGGACTCTCAAGAGTCTTCTCCAACACCACAGTTCAAAAGCATCAATTCTTCGGTGTTCAACTTTCTTTATAGTCCAACTCTCGCATCCATACATGACTACTGAAAAAACCATTGCCTTGACTAGATGGACCTTTGGCAAAGTCTCTGCTTTTTAATATGCTGTCTAGGTTGGTCATAACTTTCCTTCCAAGGAGTAAATGTCTTTTAATTTCATGGTTGCAGTCACCATCTGTAGTGATTTTGGAGCCCCCAAAAATAAAGCCTGAAACTGTTTCCACTGTTTCCCCGTCTATTTGCCATGAAGTGATGGGACCGGATGACATGATCTTAGTTTTCTGAATGTAGAGCTTTAAGCCAACTTTTCCACTCTCCCCTTTCACTTTCATCAAGAAGCTCTTTAGTTCTTCACTTTCTGCCATAAGGGTAATGTCATCTGCATATCTGAGGTTATTGATATTTCTCCTGGCAATCTTGATTCCAGCCTGTGCTTCATCCAGTCCAGCATTTCTCATGATGTACTCTGCATATAAGTTAAATAAGTTAAGTTGCTCAGTCATGTCTGACTCTTTGCGACCCCATGGACTGTAGCCCACCAGGCTTCTCCGTCCATGGGATTCTCCAGGCAAGAATACTGGAGTGGATTGCCATTTCCAGGATCGAACCCAGGTCTCCCGCATTGCAGGCAGAACAGGGTAACAATATACAGCCTTGTGGTACTCCTTTTCCTATTTGGAACCAGTCCATTGTTCCACGTCCAGTTCTAACTGTTGCTTCCTGACCTGCATACAGGTTTCTCAAGAGGCAGGTCAGGTGGTCTGGTATTCCCATCTCTTTCAGAATTTTCCACAGTTAATATTTCAATTATAAAACAGACATGGAAAAGAAAACAAGTCTAAGATAAATATACTATTTAAGGAGTTCAAATATAATGACAAAGATAAGTTAAAAGGACAGAAAATATATGCCAATATATTTTTTCTTACCAACCATCAGAAAGATAGAGTAGCTATGTTAATGTCAAAAACTAGACTTCATTAAAAGGATCACAACCAAGACAAGGGACATTTAATAATAATAAATAAATGAATTCCTTAAGAAGTTGTAGTAACCTTGAAAATGTATGTACTCAATAACAGGGTTTCAAATGTAGGAAGCAAAAACTAATAGATCTTAAAGGAGAGACAGAACAACCCACAACTGTAACTAGATATTTCAACACTCTTCTCTCAGCAATTGATATAATGAGTAGGAAAAAAAAAAAAAGAAAATTGACGAAAGAACACTATTAACCAACTTGACCTAATTAAAATTTCTAAAACACTCTGCCCCAAAATAGCAGAATATACGTTCAGTACACTTAAACATTCACCAATATAAATCATATTCTGGGCCGTATGACAAGTCTCAATGTACTTAGGAAGGTTAAAATAGTACACAATATGATTTCAATCACAATGGAATTAAATTGTAAAGTAGCTTTTAAGAATTTTTAATTAATTATAAATGTATTAGAGTGTGGATGGGAGAATCCTGAAATATATTTGCTTCAAATTTTCAAAAGTGTGGAGCTGAACTTATTGACTTTTAAGCCTGAACAAAGCATGATTGATTCTCTTACTCTTTTCAATTCCTTCAAGGCCACAGACCCTCTCAAGACTTCCCTAGTCACCAAAATAGTAGGCAGCAATGTCTTTTCATAGAAGCAAAGTAGCAGTTGCCCATATATGTTCTGAACACATCCTGAAAAGCCCCTACCCATTGCCCCCAGTTTCTCCCTCTCCTCTCTGTTGTGGTGACCACATGCAAAGTTGTGTTTGGGCATTTGCCCAAGTAGGAAACACTGTAAAACCCAAAAGAGCTGTGAGTGTCAGTACTGGACATTTTTGAGTAGATCACTTTATCGTAGGTAGACTACTCAAGCTGTTAAGGAACCAATGCATTTTTATGGAGGGAAATGAGAAAGCATCAAAGTGTCCAGATTATGGTCCTATCTTAGCTGAACAATCCCAGAAAGGAGGCTTCTACAGATGACCTGAAGAATCTTACGGGGTGAACATTATCAGGAGAAAAGGGGAGGGGGGCAGAGATCGGGACACAGTGAAAGGCAAAGCTGATTAGTGACAGCCAACCGGCTCCTGCCTCTGCTGTAGTACTGTCATAGACCCATAGATCTAAGGAGAGTGAAGACTTGCTCCCTCACGTTCCTGTGCCTTCCTAGAGGATGCAAATGCCTGAAACAGATCCTGGCAGGCACCCCCATGGAGACAAGGCCTTTACCATGGAATGTTCCATGACGTGGATTCAGATGGCCCCAAAGGGAACATTTCCCAAGAGGTCCTGGCTAAAAGATTTATTTCATTGGATCATATTCCTTTGTTTCCCAGGGTCTAACTATATGTCCTTGCTTTACCCACGTCTCTAACTGTAAGATCATCTTTTGAGCTTGTTGTGATCATGGATAACCTCTTCTTCTGCATCAGGGAAAAGCCAAGAGAATCTGGCAGGTGAGACGACCAGTCATCCAGTGTGATTTGAGGAGTCAACCCTTCAAGGCCATTTCCTTTCTCCAAATCTCCCTTCTCACAGTTGCAGACTCATTTTTTGGACTGAGGCCAGTTGGTTTTATGTTTCTACAGGGCAAAATTCAAACCTTATCCATCTTTGAATCCATTAAAAGCAAGAGAGGCAATTCTTTGTTCCGGACTCTGCACAGGCAAGAGAGCTCCATCAACATAGCTTGCACTGTGTTGCGTTCAGTTCAGTTCAGTCGCTCAGTTGTGTCTGACTCTTAGCGACCCTATGGACTGCAGCATGCCAGGCTTCCCTGTCCATACCAACTCCTGGAGCTTGCTCAAACTCATGTCCATCAAGTTGGTGATGACATCCAACCATCTCTTCCTCTGTCATTCCCTTCTCCCGCCTTCAGTCTTTCCCAGCGTCAGGGTCTTTTCAAATGAGTCAGTTCTTTGCATCACATGGCCAAAGTATTGGAGCGTCAGCTTCAGCATCAGTCCTTTAGGATCTCCTTTAGGACTGACTGGCTAGATCTCCTCGCAGTCCAAGGGACTCTCAAGAGTCTTCTCCAACACCGCAGTTCAAAAGCATCAATTCTTCAGCATTCAGCTTTCTTTATAGTCCAACTCTCACATCCATACATGACCACAGGAAAAACCATAGCCTTGACTAGATGGACCTTTGTCAGCAAAGTAATGTCTCTGCTTTATAGTATGCTATTGAGGTTGGTTGTAGCTTTTTCTCCCAAGGAGCAAGTGTCTTTTAATTTCGTGGCTGCAGTCACCATCTGCAGTGATTTTGGAGCCTAAGAAAATAAAGTATGTCACTGTTTCCACTGTTTCCCCATCTATGTCCCATGAAGTGATGGGACCGGATGACATAATCTTAGTTTTCTGAATGTTGAGCTTTAAGCCAACTTTTTCACTCTCCTCTTTCACTTTCATCAAGAGGCTTTTTTGTTCCTCTTCACTTTCTGCCTTAAGGGTGGTGTCATCAACAATAATGCAGATGTTATTGCTATTTCTCCCAGCAATCTTGATTTCAGCTTGTGCTTCATCCAGCCTGGCATTTCACATGATGTACTCTGCATATAAGTTAAATAAGCAGGGTGACAATATACAGCCTTGATGTAGTCCTTCCCCAATTTGGAACCAGTCTGTTGTTCCATGTCTGGTTCTAACTGTTGCTTCTTGACCTGCATGCAGATTTCTCAGGAGGCAGGTAAGGTGGTGCATTAAGGTCTCTTAAAATGCAAAGCCTCTTGAAGGTGGCAGCCTTGACTCTTACCAGTTAGACCAGGAGTTAGGTTTAGAGAATTCTCTCCCAAGGGAAGTTTGGTGGGAGGGAAAGATATAAGTTGGTATGTGGTGGTAGTTTAGTCCCTAAGTTATGTCCGATTCTTTCCGACCCCATGGACTGGAGTCCACCAAGCTCCTCTGGCCATGGGACTTTCCAGGCAAGAATACTGGAATGTGTTTCCATTTCCTTCTCCAGGGTATCCTCCTGACCCAAGGACTGAACCTGCATCTCCTGTATCTTCTACACTGGCAGGCAGATTCTTTATCACTAGCACCACCTGGAAAGCCCCACCTAGCAGGGGCACTGCTACCCTTTTGAGTGGGATCATTTTTCATTATGGATGAGGAAGTGGCAACCCAGTACAGTTTTATTTCCTGGAGAATCCCATGGACAGAGGAGCCTGGCAAGCTACAGTCCATGGGGTTGCAAAGAGTTGGACACCACTGAGCGACTGAGCATGATCACAAGGATTCAGTTCTAGGAAATGTACTTAAAAGGAAACATTTTGGTAGCATTTACTTACAGTATTTGGGGCTGTGAAGGTGATAAAATTTTTTCTAGCATCAGATTTTTAGGTGAGTACTGAATGGAATTCAAAGTAGAAAGTCAAGAAACACCTGGAGTAACAGGCAAATTTGGCCTTGGAGTACAGAATGAAGCAGAGAAAAGGCTAATAAGAGTTTTGTCAAGAGAACGCCCTGGTCATAGCAAACACCCTCTTTCAACAACACAAGGGAAAACTCTACACATGGACATCACCAGATTGATTATATTCTCTGCAGCCAAAGGTGCAGAAGCTCTATACAGTCAGCAAAAACAAGACCAGGAGCTGACTGTGGCTCAGATTATGAACTTCTTATTTCCAAATTCAGACTTAAATTGATGAAAGTAGGGAAAACCACTAGACCATTCAGGTATGACTTAAATCAAATCCCTTATGATTATAGAGTGAAAGTGACAAATAGATTTAAGGGACTAGATCTGATAGACAGAATGCCTGATGAGCTATGGATGGAGGTTCATGACATTGTACAGGAGACAGGGATCAAGACCATCCCCAAGAAAAAGAAATGCAAAAAAGCAAAATGACTGTCTAATGAGGCCTTACAAATAGCTGTGAAAAGAAGGGAAGTGAAAAGCAAAGGAGAAAAGGAAAGATATACCCATTTGAATGCAGAGTTCCACAGAATAGCAAGGAGAGATAAAGCTTTCCTCAGTGATCAATGCAAAGAAGTAGAGGAAAGCAATAGAATGGGAAAGACTAGAGATCTCTTCAAGAAAAGTAGAGATACCAAGGGAACATTTCATGCAAAGATGGGCACAATAAAGGTATGGACCTAAAAGAAGCAGAAGATATTAAGAAGAGATCCCTCATGGAATGTGAAGTCAAGTGGGCCTTAGAAAGCATCACTACAAACAAAGCTAGTGGAGGTGATGGAATTCTAGTTGAGCTATTTCAAATCCTGAAAGATGATGCTGTGAAAGTGCTGCACTCAATATGCCAGCAAACTTGGAAAACTCAGCAGTGGCCACAGGACTGGAAAAGGTCAGTTTTCATTCCAGTCCCAAAGAAAGGCAATGCCAAAAAATGCTCAAACTACTGCACAGTTGCACTCATCTCACATGCTAGTAAAGTAATGCTCAAAATTCTCCAAGCCAGGCTTCAGCAATACCTGAACCATGAACTTCCAGATGTTCAAGCTGGTTTTAGAAAAGGCAGAGGAACCAGAGATCAAATTGTCAACATCTGCTGGATCATGGAAAAAGGAAGAGAGTTCCAGAAAAACATCTATTTCTGCTTTATTGACTATGCCAAAGCCTTGACTGTGTAGATCAGAATAAACTGTGGAAAATTCTGAAAGAGATGGGAATACCAGACCACCTGACCTGCCTCCTGAAAAACCTGTATGCAGGTCAGGAAGCAACAGTTAGAACTGGACATGGAACAACAGACTGGTTCTGAATAGGAAAAGGAGTACCTCAAGGCAGTATATTGTCACCCTGCTTATTTAACTTATATGTAGAGTACATCATGAGAAACGCTGGGCTGGAAGAAGCACAAGCTGGAATCAAGATTGCTGGGAGAAATATCACTAACCTCCGAGATGCAGATGACACCACCCTTATGGCAGAAAGTGAAGAAGAACTAAAGAGTCTCTTGATGAAAGTAAAAGGGGAGAGTGAAAAAGTTGGCTTAAAGCTCAACATTCAGAAAACTAAGATCATGGCCTCTGGTCCCATCACTTCATGGCAATATATGTAGAAACAGTGGAAACAGTGACAGACTTTATCTTTTTGGGCTCCAAAATCACTGCAGATGGTGACTGCAGCCATGAAATTAAAAGACACTTACTCCTTGGAGGAAAGTTATGACCAACATAGACAGCATATTATAAAGCAGAGAGATTACTTTGCCAACAAAGGTCCATCTATTGAAGGCTATGGTTTTTCCAGTAGTCACGTATGGCTGGGAGAACTGGAGTATAAAGAAAGCTGAGTGCCGAAGAATTGATGCTTCTGAACTGTGGTGTTGGAGAAGACTCCTGAGAGTTCCTTGGACTACAAGGAGATCCAACCAGTCAGTCCTAAAGGAAATGCCCCGAATATTCATTGGAAGGACTGATATTGAAGCTGAAACTCCAATACTTTAGCCTCCTGATGTGGAGAGCTGACTTATTTGAAAAGACCCTGATGCTAGGAAAGATTGAAGGCAGGAGGAGAAGGGGACAACAGAGGAAGAGATGGTTGGATGGCATCACCGACTCAAGGGACATGAGTCTGAGTAAACTCTGGGAGATGGTGATGGACAGGGAGGCCTGGCGTGCTGCAGTCCATGGGGTCGCAGAGTTGGACATGACTGAATGGAAAGCTGCAGGAATATTTATTGAGCTCCTGAAAGTGAAAATAGCTCATTCATTTCTGACTCTTTGTGATAGTCCATGGAACTCTCCAGGCCAGAATACTGGAGTGGGTAGCCTTCTCCAGCAGATCTTCCCAACCCAGGAATCGAATTGGGGTCTCCTGCATTACAGGCGAATTTTTTACTAACTGAGCTATCAGGGAAGCCATGGAGCTACTCAGTGTCCCCAAACATTCTTGCTCTGACAGTCAGAATCAAAACAAATGCCTCCAACAAATGCTTTAAACATTTCCTGGTATGATGAACATTTCCCTTTATTTAGAAGAAGAAATAGTTTGAGTTGTGAAGCTGCACTTATATAGTGCTTTGAAAGAACACACATTTTATTTAGAACTGCTTTTTAGAAGCAAGAATAGATGACTTAATTTTTCAACCTTTAAAAATCTGTGGAGAAAAATGTAGAAATGGTATTTCCTTTTTCACAAAGCTATTTTGAAACTTAATGAATTAATGCTTATTAAGAGCTTGGCTGAAAGGTGAGATGAAAAATATCAGTCATCTATATTCTTCTCTTCCAAATGTTCATCTGCCAGCAATAAAAGCCTGGGCCCCAGGCACCGTCTCTTGTACTCTTGTCTTTGGAGAGATCCGCCTACAAGTTTCCTTTATCCTGGTGAAACATTATAATTAATAATTCATCCATTATACTATGGCAGACACCAGGCCAAAGATGCACCACCCTGAGTGCTGGCAGGCTCAGCACCACTCTCTCCTGCTCAACTGCCTGATATTTGTTTGCAGTGGAGAGTCATGGCCATGGCAAAGGCCCATGAGGCCTGAGCGGGAGGCCGAAGGTGCTCTCTCTCTTAATCCGTGACTTTGACTGACGCTTTTGGCACCTTGCATGGAGATGGCTGGTCTCCCCTGGTGGCTCAGACATTAAAGAATCTGCCTGCAATGCAGAAGACCATCTGTAATGCAGGAGACATGCTTTTGATCCCTGGGTTGGGAAGATGTCCTGGAGAAGAAAATGGCAAAAATGGCCTGGAGAATCCCATGGACAGAGGAGCCTGGCAGGCTACAAATCAAGGGATTGTAAGAGTTGGACGTGACTTAGTGACTAAATCACCTATCACCACTATGGAGAAGGCCACCAGTCATGGACTCAGAAGATTGCAAGGGGCCAGGAGGATTCAATGGCAGGGACTTGGGTCAAACTGGTACCAGGTCTGGAGACTGCTCAGTGGCTCAGTTGTATCTGACTCTTTGCCACCCTATAGACTATAGCCCGCCAGGCTCCTCTGTCCAAGGGATTTTCCCAGCAAGAATGCTGGAGTGAGGTGCCACCCCCTCCTCCAGCCCAGGGGTTAAACCTATGTCTCCTGCATTGGCAGGCAGATTCTTTACCACTAGCGCCACTTGGGAAGCCAGATTTGGATACAACTTTTCCTAACTCCTCCTCTCTGGCTTAGACTGGAGTTATTTCACCTGGAATGTCAGTGAGTCCCTATTGGACCTTGCCCATGGACCCCTCACTCAGCAGAAACTCACATGATAGATTTCAACTGGAGATACTGACCAATGTCAGAACTTCACTATAAGAAACCACCTCCCTCCTTCCAGAGTTTACTACATATAGGAAATCCTAGGGAATCATCATCTCTCTCTTCTGCCACCACAACCCTACATATTCCAACCTTGGCCATAAGGAAATGTCAGCTAGTAGGCCAGGATTAACAACTGGATGTACTAAGACACATGAAAACGGAAGCAGTCAGGGGCTAAAGAAACCATCTACTAATCCAGGACTGAACAGGCAACAGGAACACCCTACTGAATCTGTCTGCTCGCGTCTGTCAGATGCTGGTCAGTGGCCAAACCTCTCTAGACAAACAGGGCAAGATTCCATATCATGGTACTTTCTTTTTAGGGTCCATGTCATGAATTGGTAACCACTCTAGCATATTCCATCATGACATATTTAAAGCAGAATAATAGGCTGGCTGGGTTGTGACACTGATTTTAAAAAGGTATCATTTCAGTTTTAAATTTCATGGGATCTGGGAGACTATTCAGTGTAAATGACTTGTTTTATGGATGAGAAAACAAAAAGCTCATAAAATGATTCACCCAATTAAGAGCTTTATGCCAGGAAAGAAGGCAGTAGTTGTACATTTGCCTCACTGCCTACCACTACACTCCATCCTGAGTATTCTGTTCCTTTTCATTCAACTCAGGATGAAATACTGGAACAGCACATCATTGTAGAGGCCACCGTGGGTCTTCTTCAATTTATAGCTAAAATAAACAATTTGCTTGCAAAAGTTGGTACCTTTTTCTTTTAATTTTTATTGAAGTATAATTGATTTACAATGTTGTGTTAATTTCAGGTGTACAGCAAAGTGAATCACTTATACATACACATATATCCACTTTTTTCTTAATAGATTGCATTCCCTATATAGGTCATTATAGAATAATGAATAGAGTTCCCTGTGCTATAGAGTAGGTCCTTCTTAGTTACCTATTTTTATATATAGTAGTCTGTATATGTCAACCCCAATCTCCCAGTTTATCTCCCCTTCCCTCTTGGTAACCTTAAGTTTGCTCACTACATCTGTGGCTCTATTTCTGTTTTGTAAACAAGTTCATTTTTAAGATTTCACATATAAGCTGTATCATATGGAGTTTCTCTGACTTACTTCACTCAGTATGACCATCTCTAGTATGACCATGTCACTGCAGATAGCATTATTTCATTCTTTTTATGGCTGAGTAATAGTCTGGTGTGGTTCAGTTGCTCAGTCTGACTCTTTGCAACCCTATGGACTGCAGCACACTAGGCTTCCCTGTCCTTCACCATCTCCCTGAATTTGCCCAAGTTCATGTCAGTGATGATGCCATCCAACCATCTCATCCTCTGTCATCCCCTTCTCCTCCTGACCTCAGTCTTTCCCAGCATCAGGGTTTCTTCCAATGAGTCAGCTCTTCACATCAGGTGGCTTCCCAAGTAACTCAGCAGTAAAGAATCCACCTGCCAACGCAGGAGACACAAGAAACATGGGATCAACCCTGGGTTGGGAAAAGCCCCTGGAGAAGGAAATGGCAACCCACTCCTGTATTTTTGCTTGGAAAATTCCTGGTGGGCTATAGTCTATGGGGCCATATAGAGTTGGACCCAACTGAGTAACTTGAGTGCACACACACACACATATATATGCCACATCTTCTTTTTGCTTTTAGTAACGTTTTATCTTCACAGCTCACACAGCTCACACTGATCTTTGTCAGTGATCAGAGCCCTTTTCCACCAGGGCTGTGTTTGGACACACAGTCGTCTGTTGTGCTTCTTGCTACTCTTGGCAGATTCTGAAAGATTATAAACCCCATCAGGCTAAAGCCAGGTGGGGAAAAGCGTGCACTTAGCCTTGAGGACAGTTAAGGACCATGAAGTCTCATGGAGGATGGAGTCATCCCTTGTCTGTGACATGGTCAGCTACCACTAGTGAATCCAAAGCTTCTGTCCCCTGCGGCCTGTGCCTGTGCTGAGAGGCCCAAGGCTAGTGCATCTGTCCAAGGGCTCCTCTGTCCAAGTTTGGGGCTGCAGCCTCAGCATCTTGCCATCATCACTGCTCCAGTCTGGCTGCCAGCTCCCCAGAATCTCAAAATGATAACACGGAGTTGTTCTGGCCTCTTGTAGAACTGGTGAGGATCATTATTGTGCCCCAGTTACTATGGAAATCCCTTCCACAAATAAATATTTGGATAAGGATGAGGAGCAAGCCCCCTTAAAGAGTATGTAGTTGTATTTAATGCTGAAAGAATTTGAGGCCAGTGCAAAGGGAAGTTTTGCCGGCAGTCACCAGCTCTTTTCGGAAGGCACGTTGCTTCTCTTTGACTGTGTGATATCCTAACTTCTTTTCTCTCTCTTCTCCTATTTGTCTAGTTTCTCTTCTTTTTCTCTTGGTTCTTTTCTCTACATGTTCTTTCTCCTGTGCATCCCCTTGGCACCTCTTCTCCCTGTTCTCTTGCTTCTTCTCTCACTGCAAAGCAGAGTGCTTTCTGGGCAGCTGAATCTGTATGGAGCTGGTTTTGATGGGCTCTGTTCCTCAAGACCATGAATGACAGGAGTCCCTGTCCCTTGGCTGCATGTCACAGTGTAGGCCTGTGGCCAAGACCCACTTCCGGGGCTTGCTGGAGAGATGCTGAGAGGTCCTCCTGGCCCGAGCACAGATGGTGGGTGATGGAGTCCGGATGCCGAGACTTAGGGCAGGTCAAAACGATGATCGCTCAAGTGTAAACTGTGCTAATTGCTGGGGACAAAGGGAGAGCCAGACCCCAGTGGAGTGTGTTCCAGGGAGGAGTCCCCGAAGCAAGAGGTAGCTTCAGTTGCTTATACATTGCTAGTAAGAGGCTGGCCTAAGCTTCCAGATTACCTTGCTTTTAATTCTCATTTTATTGATGTTGAGACTGAGTGCTACTATTTTACCCTAGCATGCAAAACTTGATTCTGATCATTTGTAAGTCTTTCCTGATGGCAGAGATAGTTTTCTTGAAAGACATCTCATTTAAAATAGCTTAAGAATGGTAGAGATGAACCTCTTTGCAAAGCAGGAAGAGAGACATAGACGTAGAAAACAAACATATGGACACCAAGGGAGGAAAGAGAGGCTGGGTTGAACTGGGAAATTAGGATTGATATATATACACTATCAATACTATGTATAACATAGATAACTAATGAGAACCTAGTGTATAACTCAGGGAACCCTACTCAGTGTTCTGTGGTGACCTAAATGGGAAGGAAATCCAAAAAAAAGGGAATATATATATATATATATATATGGCTGATTCACTTTGCTGTACAGAAGAAACTAACACAACATTGTAAAGAAACTATACTCCAATAAAATTTTTTCAAAAATTATAGATGTATAGATGGATGGATGACAGATAGGTCAATAGAAAGCTCGCTGGATAGAAAGAATAGCTATACACACATACAGACACACACACACACACATATGAATACACAAATACATAGACACAGTACACAGACACACACCTTTGTGGGGTTTTGTTTTTGTTTTTTTTTGCTTGATTTTTGTTTGTTTCCTTTTGTTTTTTTGGCCATTAATCTTGCAAGATCTTGGTTCCAAGCTAGGAACTGGAACCAGGCCCCAGCAATGAAAGTGCTGAGTCTTAACCACTGGGCCACCAGGGAAGTCCCCCTCTCTATCTTTTTTATTTGTACCTTATCTCTTCTTTTTCTCTATTTTTTAGTATTTGTTTAATTTTGATTTCTCCCTTATGAACTTTATCCTCAGGATAGAACCCTGTTCTGTAAGGAAATCCTGGAGTTGGACTTTTGTCTCTCGGACCTGACAGCTTGACATGTGCCTTTACCTGCTATTGAAGCGAGTAACAGGGCTGCCGCTCTGAACTGCAGTTCTCAGCTGTGATCACCACCCTCTGCAGTGATCACACACTGGTGACTGGGATTCTCCTGGTTTCTGGCCTGTCAGGCATACAGTTTTGCTGGTGCTGATAACTTGCAAATCTTGTGGCTGTTGGTGGTTTGCCCCCCATCCACTTGTACATTGTCAACTAGCTTTGCTATTGATGTTGTCCTTGGGCTTTGGTCTTGCCGTCTGCTTACTTTACCTGTTTTTATTTTTTAAAATTCTTTTAATTTAAGAAAAATATTTATCTATTGTTTATTTGGCTGCGCTGGGTCTTGGTTGTGGCACACAGGATCTTCAATCTTTGTCTCAATGAGCAGGGTCTTTTATTTCCGGCACGTGACCGCTTAGTTGCGGCATCTAGTTCCCTGGCCCAGGATTGAATCCGGGCCCCCTGCATAGGGAGTGTGAAGTCTTGGCCACTGGACCATGAAGGAAGTCCCAGTGTTACCTCTTTTTAATATATGGTTTTGAAAAACTCCCCACGATACGCTGCTCTTGCCACCTCCTTCTTTCAACAGTTTATCTCTTATGCAAGAAAAGTCAGCACATCTGAATTACTGTGTGTGCACTGCGTGTGGACTTCTTGTTTAATTAAAGTATTTTATATAAAATATACATTTAATGTGTGTAAAATAACACGCACAGGCCTTACACCTCCAGTTTGATGGGTTTTGACAACTATATGCACTCCTATGACCACTACCCAAAGTTCCATCCACACAGAACAGTGGATAAGTCTCTTCACATCCCTTTTCAGCTGGTCACACTGCCTAACCCCTCCTTCCACCAGAGGCAACCGCTTTCCAATTTTATAAACCAGGTGAATTTTTACCTGTTCTTAGACTTCATACAGGGCTTCCCAGGTGGCGCTAGTGGTAAAGAACCTGCCTGCCAGTGCAGGAGACATAAGAGACACGGGTTCGATCCCTGGGTTGGGAAGATCCCCTGGAGGAGGGCATGGCAACCCACTCCAGGATTCTTGCCTGAAGAATTCCATGGACAGAGAAGTCTGGTGGGCTACGGTTCATTGGATCACAAAGAGTCGGACACGACTGAACTGACTTAGCACAGCACAGCAGAGGCTTCAAACAAATGGGACCACAATTTTGTTTCTAATTCTAGACCGCCACTGAGGATTTTTAGTCACACATCAGTGTTGAATTTTATCAGATGCATTTCTTGCCTGTGTGAAGCTGTTATCTAATTTTCTCCTCTATTCTGTTAACACCCTGAATTACATTGATTTAGTTTAAAATATTAACCATGATGGCTATTATTTCTTTAAGGAATTTTCACTTGTATTTGTAGAAAAGTATTTTTCAGGTTTCAGCTTCCAGGTTATTCTGGTCTCATACACATGAATTGGAAAGGGATATTTCTTGCACTGCTTTCTGAAAGACTTTGTATCACTGGTATTATGTAATCTGTAGACATTTCATTAGGTTCACTGTTCTGGCCTGGAGTTTATCTTGTGGGAAGATTTTCGATTATAGATTTAATTTGAAAAAATAGATACAGGGCTATTCAGAGTTTTCAGTTTCCTCCCAAGTTAGTTTAGCAAATTGTGCTTTTAAATGATTTTGCCCATTTCATTTAAGTTGTCAATTTTATTAGCATAAAATATTTGTAAATATGCCTTATTGTCCTTTATCTGTCTCTAGTATATTCAGTGTTGATTATTTTTCATTTGTGATATTGACAGTATATATATATATTTTATATATCAAATGTCTGAAATCTTTATTTAGTTGCTAAGTCATGTTTTACTCCTTTGCAACCCCATGGACTGTACCTCTGTTCACAGGATTCCCCAGGCAAGAATACTGGAGTGCATTGCCATTTCCTTCTTCAGGGGATCTTCCTGGCCCAGGATTTGAACCCCCGTCTCCTGCACTGGCAGGGGGATTCTTTTACCCCTGAGCCACCAGGGAAGTCCATGTGCAATCTAGGCAGTAGGTATTCAGTGAATCATGAGATGTAGTCTCTGGCAATCAGAGAGACTTGGGTGGGTGATACTCAGATGTCCAGGTCAATCACTTCTGGAAGTGGCATTAAAGGGATCCTGACAACCACCAAATAAGTCCCAACCCCCAACTTGTGACTCAAAACTGGCTCTGCTCCCTGGGAAGGAAAAGTCAAACACTAGGCTTGGCTGCAGTCTACACAACAGTGACATCGTAAGGCAGATGGACAAGATGGCAAAAGCGGTATACAGGTGAAGATGAATAGTGATGGACTGAATCTGAGTTCTTCCTACGCTGCTCACTAACTCTGATGTCTGTGTTAATTTATCCAACCCTTTTCATTCTTTTTCCTCCACTGTAACATGAGGATAATGTTAGACACCTCACTGGGCTTTAGGAATATCTATGAAAACAATAAATGTGAAAGCTCCCGGTTCATTACAGACATCTCTTCATCATTTCCTTCTCTTTATCTGAAAGTGCGGTACTTGGTTTTGGCTTTGATCAGCCCCAAGCTGACTGTGTATGTCTGCATCTGATATTGCCATCATCATTGTCACTATTGTGGTGGTGGTTACTGTAGCCTTCGTAGAACTGGAATGGAAACGACAACTGATAGACTACCGAAGAGTCTCCGTTCACGTTGACAAACAGCTCTGCCCACAGCTTAAGGAATGGCTTTGATACACTGTTCCTGTTAGTCGCTCAGTTGTCTCTGGCTCTTTGCGACTCCATAGACTATAGCCCGCCAGGCTCCTCTGTCCATGGGATTTCCCAGGCAAGAATACTGGAGTGGGTTGCCATTCCCTTCTCTGGGGGATCTTCCCCACCCAGGGATCGAATCTGTATTATAGGCAGATTCTTCACTGTCTAAATCACCAGGGAACTGGCTTTGATACAATTTACAGCAAATTAATTGTGGAATAATTTGCAACAAATTAAACTGATGTTTGTAAGCCTGTGGTTGTCAAAGTAAGTTTCCCAGTTCACATGCGTGCCTATGGTGTATAGGGCTTCTCTGCGTCCCCATAGCGGTGTTGATGGCCTGGGATCTCTACTCCAGGAGATAACAGGTCAGGCACCATCTTCTCAGAGCCACTGCCAGAGCACCTAAATGGAAAATCACATTATGTGCCTTGGCGATGGCAAGCAAATTAGCATTCCCATCAGCCTGCATTTGCATAGCTTGTTCTGATAGATGAATTAGATGAAAACATGGAAGGAGAACAAAGCAGTCATTCTGTATAAAGGCTGCTCTTCAAGCTCACTCATTTGTCAGACCCTGGTTTTTGAAGGCATGCAGAGGCTTCTAAACACATGTTTCCAGCTACATTATTTGTACAGAGAAAAAAACTGGCATGTTGACTAACTCATCTCTGATTTTGAGCCAATCACTGAATCAGAACCCACTTCAACACTGGGTCTCCTCCAACTCGCAGGAATTTTCTTTCGACCTTTTCCAGTTTCAAAGCCAGCAAGGGAATAAGGAAGAGGAGAGACAGTGTTATGCAATTTCTATTATGTTTGTCTCTTTGCAAGGTATCTTTTTAAAAATTAAAAAAAAATAATTTTTTAAATTGGAGGATAATTGCTTTCCAGTGTTGTTAGTCTCTGCTGTACAACAATGTGAATCTGCTATACGTGTACACATATCCCCTCCCTCTTGAGCCTACCCCCTCATCCCCCACTCTAGGTCATCACAGACCACCGAGCTGAGATCCCTGTGTTATATAACAGGTGTCCGCTAGCTATCTATATTATACATGATAGTGTGTATCTGTTAATGTTACTCTCTCAACTTGTCCCACCCTCTCCTTGCCCCCACTATGTCCATAGGTCCTAGATGCAGACATAAAGCAAGGCACTTTTAATAGAGGGTACGTGCTTATATACAATAATGTATAACTTTAAATGCAGCAAGCTATGATAATATGTATCGAATTTGCTCTTTGGGTCTAGTTAAGACAAGTGAGATCCTGGCTCCAGTCATGACTGTTGTATGAGTGCTCAGTTCTGTGCCTCCTTTAACCTGTTTCTCCATCTCACATTAGTGCATATTAAGGCTGGTCGGTGTGGTTGGCTTCTTGCTCAGAGCTACCTTCCTAAATACAGGGAGCTCTCAGCACCTCTCTCGTTCTGCATATCCTAGTATCAGTCTCTTGTCTACCGTCTTCAACAACCATATGTTGATACTTTGGGCTACTTCTGTTCCTAAGTGCTAACACACAAATTCATACAAAAACTTGAAAATCCCCTTCAACGAAAGAAATATGTCTCCTTTTGCCAACTGGGAATGCTTGCCTTTTCACCCCTCTCCACCCTCCCCACCCCCTGCTGACCTGGCAGAAAAGAGTTGGATGAACTTCCTCTACTTTAACTGAAGTCTGAGCAAATCCTGAAAGTCTCTGTCCACCATGGCTTTTATTTCCTACAACCAAACTGGTTGATTCCTAGTTTACGTTATTTTTTTTGTGAATCTCCACCCCCAATCCCAGCCCTATGGCAATATGTTAAAACTGCATCCATGGATGAATAAGTTCTGGGGACCGAACATATTGCATGCTGACTACTGTTAACAATATTGTATCATACTTGAAGGGAGCTATGAATGTAGAACTTTAATGCTCTCACCACTACCATCACAACAACAGAATAACTGTATGAGGTGAAGAATGCAATAACTAACCTTATTAGGGTAAGCAGTGTCATCGAAGGCGGCTTTCTGATTCATGAGTACTTTTTATTAACTAATTTATTTAGTTGTCTCTGCTGGGTCTTAATTGCGGCATAGAGGATCCTGGATCTTTGTTGCTGCATGTGTGATCTTTAGTTGTGGCCTGAGAAATCTTCAGTTGTGGCACGTGGGATCTAGTTTCCTGACCAGGGATCAAACCTGGGCCCCCTGAATTGGGAGCCCAGAGCCTTAGTCACTGGACGACCAGAGAAACTACACGATTCATGAGTACTTTAGTTCCACAGGGCACCTTTACCCCCAGTCACCTTCCCCTTTCCCACCCCTTCCTCCTCTCCACCAATACTCTGCTCATTACTCAGCCTATCTTAAGAGTCACTTACACATTCTAATGATTGTTGGGGATTTTCTGACCTCAGTCAACCATGTCTTCCTGTCTAGTCTCCCTCTGGTGAGAAAACTGAAAAAGTGTTTTCCCTCCCTCTTGGAAAACTGTTTTCTGTTTCTAAAATTCAAAGTCTTACAAACTCTGACTCTTGGCAAAAGGTCAGACTGGGCTATACGAATACGTCTTACTGCTGTACATAACATCTTGGAATCCAGCCTGTCTTCCTGAGCTGGGCTATCTCCTTCTGTTTCTCTTCCACATCTCCTAAGCAGAGCTGAATGGAGAGCCTGGAGACAGGACGGAAGGAAGGGCACCTTGACATGGATCCCTCCTGCCAGGCCATTCACAGCCAGCAGGCTGCCCCTCTCATACCAGGTTCATGGCCTTTTCTGAGGACAGGAAAAAATACAGAAGCTATCATGCTTATGCTGGCTGGACCAGATTCCTGGAAGCCACACAATTAAGGTGGACTCTTTACGTACTGCCAACTGCATTGCTTCATCTCTCTTGGAATTTCGGCAAATGACCACCTTTCTCCGTGAAGCCTTCCTGTCTCAACTCGACCCATTCTGTAAACCATTCACAAAGTTTCCGACTCAGTAAATCACCTTTACCATATTCTCTCCTCTCCTTCAACCCCTCTCCCTACCTGAATCTATAACATCATAATTAATTATGGGTGATCAGCCATTATGTGTATAATTTGGGTATACCTTGGAAGGACTCTAAGCTGCCACATAACAAATAAATGGCATGAGATTTTTAAAGCTGTCCATCCATCTTACCTCCAAGGCTCCACCTTGAAAGTTTCATTCTACTCTGCTTAAGGCTTTTCTCGTAATTGGCCTGTAGTTCTTTTCTTTTGGACACTCCTTATACTATGTGTGAATCTGACTTCACAGTTAGCCTGGGTGTCCCTCGGAGGGCGGGAGCCACATTAATCATCTTAGTATCCAATCTTTGCTCCTTCCCACCTACCACTTCTGATATGCACGTATTTGGTACTCACTAAATACAACTTACATAATACTTACTGCATTAGTAGGCACTAGAGTTAGAGTTTACAGAGTTTATAATTAAACTCTAATTTTATAGAGTTTAACTAGAGTTTATCATTCTCAAGGGAACAAGGTTTAGGGGGTCTTAGTGTGCTAATGGGCTTCCCAGGTGGCTCAGTGGGTAAAGAAACTGCCTACAATGCAGAAGACCCCAGACGTATGGTTTCTATTCCCGGGTTGGGACGATCCCCTGAAGAAGGGCATGGCAACCCACTTCAGTAATCTTGCCTGGAGAATCCCATGGACAGAAGAGGCTGGTGGGCTATAGCCCCTAGGTCACAGAGCTGGCCATGACTGAAATGAATGAACACATAACTCTCAAGAAAAATTTCTCCCTAACTAGCATGCATGTGCATGCTCAATCATTTCAGCTGTGTCTAACTTTTTGCCACCCTAAAGAACACAGCCCATCAGGCTCCTCTGTCCATAGGAGTCTCCAGGCAAGAATAGTAGAGTTGGTTGCCATGCCCTTCTCCAGGGGATCTTCCTTGCCCAGGGATTGAACCCCCATCTCTGGCATTGCAGGAGAATTCTTTACTGCTGAGCCATCAGGGAAGCATCACTGAGCATTCAATGTCCTCATCAAGTGGAATTCTCAGGGGTCTGATGGTGAGCACTGAGGTGTGACAGAGGATGTGGTTGCCAGAGTACAGTCTCTTGCTCCCTTTAGGTGATGGTGGAGCCCCGCCCCAACATGTGATCACAAAGCCCCGCCCCCACATGTGATCACAGAGCCCCATCCCTACAGGTGATCACAAGCTTCCTCCAGCCCTTATTTTCTGTGGATTTCAGGTTCCTCATCAATAAAGTGTTGCTATCCCCTCCTGCCCCATCACGTATTCTCTCCAGTGACTCTCCATGATTTTCTAGATTCTCGACTGAATGAATTAGAATCATTGGCATTTACCCCACCCAGCCTGGTGGTGACCACGAAAGTCTCTCCTGGAAGCCTGAAACCAGATGTGAGATAATTATCCACACAAGATCTATTTGGCCTTAGTGCAAAATGTTCATCTTTTCAGACGCTGAAGCAAAATACACTATTCATAACACTCAGTGATGGTTTTGGTTTTTTATTCCTTTCTTAAAAAAATGTTGGCTACACTAGCTCTTCATTTGTTTTTTTTTTTTTTTTTTACTAGCTCTTCATTTGTGGCACTCGGGCTTCTCTACCTATGGCTTGCAGCTCAGTAGCTGTGGGCCACAGGCTTAGTTGCCCCAGGGCATGTGGGATCTTAGCTCTCCAACCAGGGTTTGAACTCATGTCTCCTGCATTGTAAAGTGGATTCTTAACCACTTGACCACCAAGGAAGTCCCTCATGGCCTTTTGAGTTCAGCTTTCTGTCCAACCCTTCTAGATGGGTTTTAGACAATCCAACTCACATCTTATCTTCTTAGGATTTTGTTAGGAGATGAGAGGGCTGTGGGTGGAGGGACAGGTAAGCCTGCACATGTCCATAAAGGTCTTTGTCAGGATCTAGTTTGCATATGTGTTTACTGCTTTCTGCCACTAACTAATCTGTGGAATGTTCTTAGTGGAAAATATTATCGTCTCTTACTTTGGAATCCCACTTTATATCCTGTCTCCAAATCACCTTTTCTGCTCTATCAAAAGGCTTTGTATTGGAAGAAACAAAATGCTTTGCTTGACATCATATAAAAAGAATCAGTGGCCCATAAAAACACATAAGAAGTGCTGAATGATTAATTATAAATAACAACAATACATGTTAAATAGAAAGATGGGCGCAAACGTGTAGAGCAGGGTGCAGTGAAGCAGTTTTTTTTTCAGATTAAAATTTGCACTAGAGCCTCATATTTTGGTAGGGTGGTCTTTACTAAAATGAATTGAAAATTACATTTAAAAGCTTGTTAGACCCATACTTGGTCATTTTCTATCAGTTACAGATACTCTTTTTATTACTCTGCTTGGGTTGTCATACAGAATATCATAGTGGCTTAACAGAAATTTATTTTCTTAGTTAAGGAGGCTGAAAATCAAGATCAAGTAGGCCACAGTGTTGATTCCTGGTGAGACCTCTTCCCTTAGCTTACAGCCAGCCACGTTCTCCATGTCCTCACATGGGCTTCTTCTGTGTGTTCTTATTCCTGGTATCACTTCCTTTTTCTCATGAGGACACAAGTCTTATTGGATTAGGGTTTCATCCTTATGACCTAATTTAACCTTAATAGTAGTAGTGAACGTCAGTCATGTCAGACTCTTTGTGACACCATGGACTGCAGCCCACCAGGCTCCTCTGTCTATGGAATTTTCAAGATGAAAATACTGGAGTGGGTTGTCATTCCCTTCTCCAGGAGCTCTTCCCGACCCAGGATTGAACCTGAGTCTCCTGCATTGCAGGCAGATTCTCTACTGTCTGAGCCACCAGGGAAGCCCTGATTTAACCTTAATTACTTCCATAAGGGCCCTATCTCCAAATAATGTCACACAGTTGGTTAGAGCTTCCACCTGTGAATTTTGGGAGACACAATTCATTCCATCAGTTCAGTAGCTCAGTCGTATCCGAATCTGTGACCCCATGAATCACAGCATGCCAGGCCTCCCTGTCCATCACCAACTCCTGGAGTTTACTCAAACTCATGTCCATCGAGTCGCTGATACCATCAAGCCATCTCATCCTCTGTTGTCCCCTTCTCCTGCCCCCAATCCCTCCCAGCATCAGGGTCTTTTCCAATGAGTCAACTCTTCACATGAAGTGGCCAAAGTACTGGAGTTTCAGCTCCATTATAGACTTCAAATCTAGTTTCTGGGATAAAATATACATGGCAATGAAAGGCTTAGTTTTAAAGCCACCTAGGCTCAGAGTCGGACACGACTGAAGCGACTTAGCAGCAGCAGCAGCAGGCTCAATTCACCATCCTTCATTCTAGAAATCCAAAGCTCAGAGCATTCAAGAAGCCATTTGTGTTCAGCCTTAGAATGTATTTTTATTTTCCCCCTAATTTGCACCAGGTTGAATTTTGAGATTAACTCTCTGGTTTGGTTTCCAAAAGTTGTTTCCAACACTTTGCTATAAAAATGTTTGTGCACATGTCTCTCTGTATGCCTGAGTGAAGCTGTAAAGAGTATAATTTCTGGGTACCTGCACACTTGACCAAATCCTGTACATTTTACATTAAAATGGCTGCATCAGCTCACATGCCTATCTCCCAAGTGTGTGAGTTTCCATTTTCCCAGTATTTGATATTATCCCAATACTTGATATGTCTTCCTGTTTTTGTCAATATCATAAGTGGTATCTCAAATTATTATTTGATTTCATATTTTCCTGATCAGTGATCAAGTTGAACTTGATCACAGGTGCATTATCTTGTCAGCTTTTACTTTCTATAAATTGTCTCTATGTTTTCTTGACCCATTTTCCCATGGATTTCCTGGCTGCTTCTTGCAGATTTACATAAGTTTCTTATATATTCTGCATTACAATCAGTCATGTGTTTTACAACATACTTTCCCTGTCTGGCAACTGTCAGATTTGTGTAGAGAGTCTTTCTCGGAACAAAATATTTCCTCTTTTATGTGGTCAAATCCAAAGTGTTTCCCCTTATGCTATATGCACATGCATCTTGCCTAACAAAGTTTCATTCAATTAAAGAACACAGAGCTGGCCCCTGAAGTTTCTTCTAATAGTTTCACAGTTTTGTCTTTCACCTGTAGACTTTGAATCTACTTGGAAGTTATTTTTGCAAAGCAGTTTGAATTTGAGTTCTAATTTTACTTGTCTCTATGTTTTTCAAATTCACTATCACCATCTATTAAATAATTGATCCTTTTATTATTGATTTGTGAAGTCTCTTCTATGATAAACCAAATTCCTTTTTATATGTGGGTTCTGTTTCTGAATTCTCCATGGACTTATTCCCACACATTTTAGTGTTATCTTCTTCTTCAGGATTTACATTGAAATTATGTAAACTTTATATGTGATGTGAGAGAGAATTGGAATTTTTATGTGTTTCTTCATGTGGCAGTGGTATAGATATCCATTTAGCTAATTTTTTTAATGTCCTGCTGCGGCTGCTAAGTCGCTTCAGTCATGTCCGACTCTGTGCGACCCCATAGACGACAGCCCACCAGGCTCCTCCTTCCCTGGGATTCTCCAGACAAGAACACTGGAGTGGGTTGCCATTTCCTGGCTATTTTATCAATTCTTTCCATGTAGGTCTTGTGCTTTTTCATTCATTTGCAGTTTCTTTAAAGTTTTAGTTTCTATTTTAAATGGCATTTTTATTTGTGGATTCTTTGTGAGTTTATTATCTTATTATAAATGTTACTTACTTTCAAAGCCATTTTCTGGCTGGTTATTGCTCTTACAGTAGTTTGTTGGTTTTCTTGGGCTATGTAAATCATTATTTTATGTATTACGATCTCCTCTTTCTACCTTTTATGCCTCTTCTTTCTTTTTCGTATCACTTATTCATTGGCCAGGACTGTCTGTTGAATGAAGAGTGGGAAAAGCAGCAAATACCTTTATTACTTTTCCAAGTTCTCTGACAAATAAAAAGATCAAGTCTGAAATGCTTAAAAGATATTTTAGAGGTTTAACGGGAAAATGTGGCTTGTCTACTGTTGTTAGAATGAGATTTATCAAGCGTTAAAAGATGGTATACAGATTAGAATTGAATAGTTTCTCCTTGATTTTATCAGAAGAATCAAAAGAACTGAATCAATCAATAGAGTTGCTGGCTATGGAAATTAGTGTTAATTTGGTTTTAAGTGCTAAAATCTTCTGTGTCCCACATTTTGGTAACCTTTCTAAGAAAATGGGTATTTTTTAAAGAGCGTTTTGAGCAAAGAAATGACATGAGGTGATAAACATTGGCAGACGTGTGGACTGCTAAAGAATATTCAGATCCATCCAGTCATCTCTATGCAAAATGCCCAATGCCCCTGACCTTGATCCTAGGACAAGCCTCCTCGACTTCCCTCCTCTCCTGGACTCCAAGTCGGGCATCTACAGAAGGGCCCTGCCATCCTACTTCACTTTGAGGCTGGGGTCACTGACTCTGTGATAGGGTTTGCCATTCACCTTTCAGGGTGGGAACAGTAAGGGCGGAGCGTCTACAAGGCTCTGAAATTCCGAGGGTAGGCTCTTAGGGGGTCGGTGGTCTATTAACAGAAACAGGGAAGGAAGGAGGAGGTGACCTTGAGGAAAAGCCACCTTGGCTTTGATGTCCTCTAGGACTGTACAGTTGCAAAGTCCTTCCAGTGTGAGTCCAGTGTTGGGAACGGAGATGCAACACAGACCAGGGAGAGGTAACTGCTGACTGTGTGGGGAGGACTGGAGACATCACTATGGGTGTGAGGACAGAGAGCGGAGAAGACACACTCGGAAAATGCTCTGCTGGAGACACAAAGGGAAGAAAATCAGGACACAGGGGAGGAAGAGGAGGAAAGAGAAAGGGCCAGAAAGTGGGCATGGACCAGGAGGGTGTCCGGGGGCAGACGCTAAGAGGGAAGAATTCCAGACAGTGAAAGGTCAGCGATATCAAGTTCTACACAGAAGATGGGGCTGAAGAAGAGGCCATGGGAGGACCTTGGTGACCTTCACGAGAGCCCTTTCCTGAGCAGAGGAGGGGGCAGGGACGCTGCCGGATGTGCGGGAGAAGGTGGGCGGGAGGAAGCGGAGGGGGCAGGTGCTGCCGGGTCTCTGGGAGGTTTGGCAGCGGGGAGGGACAGGCTGGAAGGGCTGGGATGTGTTGTTTGCATCGGGTCTAGCTCCAGACTGTGTCCGACTGTCTCCTCATCTCCGTTCCTGCAGCCATCCTCTCTGGCCTGGTTTTGAGAACAACCTGCAGGTTTTTCTCTTCCCATTTCTCTTCACTCCATGGCTTCCTCCATGCTGGGGGCTAAGTCTTCTCCAAGCATTTTTCTGGTCCAGTTTCTCCTAGGATCAAAGATGAAATGAAGCCTGGTACTTCATCCAGCTGCATCAGATTCTCCAAACTTGGACCTTGACCTCTTTATAGAATCCCCTCCCTTGCAGT
>SJYQ01096300.1:33505-43989 GCA_006410935.1 Redunca redunca | reverse complement strand
CCCCCCGCCCCCAGAGCCGCTGGGGGTGAAGGGCGCCTGTCATGCGCTCAGGTTGGCACCTGGTGATGTTTAATTCAGTGCCGTATCACAGACTGTCTCGCTGTTTGTTCCCCGTGGGGGTGTGTTTTCACTGCAACAAGACTCAACAACAACAGCGACTGTATATCTACTTACTTACCGTGTGCCAGCCGCTTTCACATAGGTTTCATATTTAAGACTCACAAAAGCTCTGCGTGGTAGGTATTATTATTATCTCAGCTTTTCTGGGGGAGAAATTGAGTTTCATAGGCTTGCTGAAGGTCATGTGACTAAGAATTCGGACCAGCATAAGCCAAGCCCCTGTCCCCCTTTTCACTCTTTGAGGGCTGGACAGGGCTTTAACCTCCTCCCTTCCACCTGGAGCCAGCCCTTCCACCCATCCCCACAGCAACCTCAGTCCAAAGCTCAACAGGCATCCTTCCCCTTAACTGACACGAGGAGGGAAGACAGCTTGAGGCCGGTCTATGTTCTGCGCTTGCGCAGAACCGGGCTCCAGGCTCGGGCCCTGCAGGTGTGAAGGCAGAGCTATAAATACTTGCTGCATTGTCCCCCGTCAGGGCCAAACATTCAGTCAGCGCGCCTTCCCTAGGGGAGCTGATGAATAAATGAGAGATGTCATTCACACAAAGGCAGCCCTGCCTCTGGCTGAGCCTGGTGATTCCAGCTGAATTGTTAAGGGCTGTGAATCTATTTTACGACCTTTATGATGAACCGGAGATCATTACGGTCTCCACTGAGTATACAGTGACCCTGTGCCAGGGTGGGAGGGAAAGCGGGCCCAAACACATCTGTTTTCCTGTAGCTGTACTCATCCTCCCGCCCCGCCCCCACACCTGGCGCCTGGTGATGGGGAAAACGCAGCCAGCTCGCTGCTCCTTCCTTCCGCTCTGAAACGTCACAGTATCATCCCTGCAACAATCTAGGCGGCAAGATCTTTTGTTAGAAACCTAGGGAATTCCCTGGAGATCCAGCAATTAGGAGTCCATGCTTCTACTTCTGGGGCACGGGTTTGGTCCCTGGTTGGGGAACTAAGGTCCCAAGAACTTCGGGGCACACACACACAAAATAAAGAATGTAAAAGTCACTGGTGTTTAAACATAACTTGAGAGTTTACAAAGAACTTGCGAGCCAGCTGATGAGGGCATGTATACTGAGCCTCCCTGTCTCAAGCAGTTAATCAAGACTCAGAGAGGAGAGATGCTCTCCCTAAAGACACCCAGCAAGTTCAGTTCAGTCGCTCAGTCATGTCCTACTCTCTGTGACCCCATGGACTGCAGCACACCAGGCTTCCCTGTCCATCACCAACTGCCAGAGCTTGCTCAAACTCATGTCCATTGAGTCGGTGATGCCATCCAACCATCTCATCCTCTTTCGTCCCCTTTTCCTCCCGCCTACAGTCTTTCCCAGCATCAGGGTCTTTTCCAATGAGACAGTTCTTCCCATCAGGTGGCCAAAGTATTGGAGTTTCAGCTTCAGCATTAGTTCTTCCCAGTGAATATTCAGGACTGATTTCCTTTAGGATGGACTGGTTGGATCACCAGTTGTAGGGGAAGCACACTGACTGAAACCAACCACCCTGGCCAGGCACCATAGTAACTATTTGCATGGGTTGTTTTATGACAGGAAGTCCTGCTAAGGAACACGGAACTAATAGGCCACCACCAAGGGGAAGAGTTCAGGAAGGTCAAAAGGAGACACCACATGTCTGACCACCTCCCAGAATCCTTCTCTCTGGCATCCATCTTGGCTGAACAAGGCATGCACCACCAGGAAGGACTCTGAGTCAGAATGACCGGCTAAAGACAACCCAGAAACTAATCCCATCACCATCAAACCTGAGACTGCAAGCCATGTGGCAGAGCTGTTCTCCTGGGTTCCCTTACCCTCCTGCTCTCCACCCAGGTGCCAGAGATTTCCTAATAAAATCTCTTGCTTTGTTGGCACATGTGTCTCCTTGGACAATTAATTTCCGAGTGTTAGACAAGAGCCCAGTTTCAGGCCCTGGAAGGAGTCCTGCTTCCTGCAACACTTGCAGTCCCAGGCGTTCAAGTACCCGGAAACAAATGCAGGTCTCCTGGCTACAGTTTCAGGACCTGCAACTGGCTAGTCCCAGGAAGAAACGCTCTTGTTGCTGTGCCTTCCTGTACCTTGTTCCTTCCGATCTGCCACCAGGGGACAAGGGAAGGGTTTTGAGACCAACAGGCCTGGCCTCTGCTGGCACTGGTGTGAGGACATCCTCCTTCTTGCCCATGTATGGATTCTATATGTAAGTCTCAGAACCTCCAGCTTGCCCTCTGTCTCGGGCCTAGTCAAGAAGTCTCAGAAGCTAGTCAAGAAATCAGAGGGGAATCTGTGTAATCGCATCCTCCTTCTTGCCCATGTATGGATTCTATATGTAAGTCTCAGAACCTCCAGCTTGCCCTCTGTCTCAGGCCTAGTCAAGAAGTCTCAGAAGCTAGTCAAGAAGTCAGAGGGGAATCTGTGTGATTAGGGTTTGGAGGCCCTGTCTAAGGATGTGCGTGTTTAGTGTTTAGTCACTCAGTCATATCCGACTCTTTGTGACCCTATGGACTGTAGCCCACCAGGCTCCTCTGTCCATAGGATTTCCTAGGCAAGAATACTGGTGTGGGTTGCCATGCCCTTCTCCAGGGGCCCTTCCTGACCCAGAGATCAAACCAGTGTCTCCTGCATTGGCAGGCAGGTTTTAACCACTGTGCCACCCGGGAAGCCATCTAAGGACAGCCCTGCATATATAGGCATTTTTTTTCCTTCAGTCTCTTCTCCTTTCAAGGTAGAAAAAGGCCTTGTTTTCATTCATTCATTCATACCTCCTATTTTTTGGGTGCCTACAGAGTACCAGGAATTGTTCTCCATGCTGGGAATACAATGGTGAATCAAACACAAAAACTTCTTCCCTTGTGACACTGACATTCTACTGGGAGAGGCTTTTGTGGAGTATTTCCTATCTACAGACCAAGAAAGACAGATAATGAAATATACAATACGTTACCTGATGATAAGTGCTGAACAGTCTAGGAGACACACAGCCACTTGGGGATACTGGGACTTTCAAAGTGGATGCTTAATTCCAAGTGGAAAGAATCAGAAAGCCTTACCAAGAGGGTGACCTTTGAATAAAAACATTGGAGACTGGAAAATGTTAATTGCTACTCTTCGGCTGTGTCCTGATCCTGTAGGAATTCGAGCACTATTTACTGAGCGGGTTGGGGAGTGATGTTTATAACCATCTGGGCAAGAAGAACTGGGGGCAGAGGGGACAGCTGGAGACAGTCCCAAGAGGGAAGTATAACCAATGAAACAGATGACAACTGGGATCTTAGGGAATCTCCTCTTCATGGGCTGTGTGGACCATTGCAAGGACCTTGACTTTCCTTACAGAGAAACCCGACATCATGGGAGGTGGCCTCCTGACCAGGCATCTGTGTTAACACTGTCGTGCTGAGGGCAGCATTGGGAATGGGCTCTTGGGAGCAATGGTAGATGCGTGGAGACCGTATAGAAAATTTCCAGGACTTCCGGGGCAAAGCTGGCTTTGATCAGGTTGGTGACAGTGGGCGAGGCAAGGCGTGTCATGATCTATTTGGGAGGTGGAGCCAGTGGGGCTGGATGCAGAGAGTGTGAGAGACAGAGAGAGAGGTCAAGGTCATCCTGAGTACTGGAAGAAAGGAATTGGCACCTTGGAATCAGGAAGACTATGAGTAGACCAGCTAGGGAGGCAGAATGGAAGCTCCATTTCAGACTTGATTTCTGAGAGGCAAAATGGCACAGTGAGAATATTCTGGCTCCAAGCTTACTAGCTGGATGACCCTGGGAAAGTCACCTCACCTCTCTGATTCTCCATCTCTTGATCAACTAAAGGGAGATAGCACCAATGCTGCCCACTTAAGGGAAGTGATACAGGACTCAGAGTCCCATAAGGGTGAGCGTAGCACCTAGCACATACCTGGGCTCAGTAAACAGTGGTCGAGGTTATTATTCCTACAGGACCAGGGCAGAGCCCAAGAGTGGCGATCAACATTTTCCAGCCTCCAAAACGCAGTCTGTAGGTGATGACGGGGGCAGGTGCTTCCTTTGAAGTCTTAAAGGTCAGGGCTTTACCATCTGCCAGCTGGAGACAAAGACAGCCTGATTTTCCCCCTTGATGCTCTTTGTTTCTTCCCTGTCTACCTCAAACCAACCGCCTGAGGCCAGCTCCCCATGGCGGGGGCGAAGGACAATCCCACCCGAGACGCCTTGCTGCCGGCTGATTTCACAACCTTCCTCGCCAAGCGAGGGCTGGCCCCTGCCACCCTTCTGCAGTCCTTCCCCCAAAACCCGCCTCTTGGAAAAGAACATTGCTTCAACCCCACTAACTGGATAGGCAGCTGCTGGTAAAGCTGTTGTGCCTTCTTGGGCTCGTTTTTCTCTTCTGTAGAATGGAATACTATGACACTCTCCCCAGGGTTGTTGTTCTGGCATCCACGCCCTAGGCCATGGTTTGAATTTGGACTTTCTTGTGAGTTCTTGCAGAGCTGTGTTGGTGATATAGTGGTGAGCATAGCTGCCTTCCAAGCAGTTGTCCCGGGTTTGATTCCTGGCCAATGCATAGCGTTGGACTACCCTGTTGGCTCAGATGGTAAAGAGCCACCTGCAATGTGGGAAACCCAGGTTTCATCCCTGGGTCAGGAAGATCCCTTGGAGAAGGAAATGGCAACCTGCTCCAGTATTCTGGCCAGGGGAATCCCATGGACAGAGGCTCCTGGTGGGCTACAGTCCATGGGATTGCATATAGTCAGGCAGGACTGAGCAACTTTCACTTGTGAATTCTGGCATAAGTTCCTTAAAATTTCGATGCCTTGGTGTCCATGTTTTATTGTTTTTGACTTTGTTTTCTAATTTACTGACCATAGCATGTGGGATCTCAGGTTCCCCATCACAGATTGAACCCACATCCTGCAGTGGAAACACAGAGTCTTAACCAGGACCACCGGGAAGTCCTCAGTGTCCACATTTTACAGCAGAAGTTATAATAACACACATCTACCTCATAGGGTTGCTGTGAGAAGCAGTGTGAGTAGAAATGTTTAAATTAAGAGTCTCACACATGGTAGGTTCTCGAAAATGTGAGCTGTTATAATTGTGTGAAGAATACTGATAAGTACTTCAAAATGCACTTTAAACATATGGCTTCATGATTTTACATTTGTCTGGAATTTATGATGTTCCTAAGCCCATCCTCTTTCTACACTGTTACACAGAAGTGCTGAGATAGATTAAAAACATTAAACTTGTTTTTTTTTTTTTTTTAATGAAAACCTGCCTGACATATTGGAAAAGGAAATGTCAACCTACCCCAGTATTCTTGCCTGGAGAATTCCGTGGAGAGAGTAGCCTGGCAGATTGCGGTCCATGGGGTCACAAAGAGTCAGACACGACTGAACAATTTTCACTTCACTTCACTGCCTGACATATATTAACTCATCTCGATATTCAGAACAATTTTGCTGGTAATTCTTCAACAGAATGGAAAAAAAAAAAAAAATGCTTCCAGGTGATTTGAGTTGTTGTTTTCATCATTGAGTTTTCTTAGTTCAAAGTCCGTCATCTCTTTCCTGGGTCCACGGGCTGTGATTGACCCAAAGTCAGGCTTCGGGTTTCCTGGGAGGTCTGGTGTGTGTGCAAACTGAGGTCTGCAAATGGTATCTGCAAACTGAGCACAGAAGATACATGGGCCTGTGTCAGAATGCATTTTAAAAAGATGGGAGAAATATCTGAGTGACCTGAGGTTTATACTAATGAGGACACACTGAAGCATCAGGTCAACATGTTTGCTAAGACAGTCCTCAATGGTTGCCAACTATGTGTCCGAAGGCCAGATTAATCCCTGCTCCAGACAGACATTCACGGCCCTGCTCGAAGGCAAGGCTCTGGGATGCAGCTGCCCCTCTGTTCCACTCAAAAATGTATCCTCAGCTACCCTCAGCCTCCCTTCACCAAGCCCTTCCACTGGTGGGCCAAACCCACCCTAGAGCGGTCAGGTCAAGAAGCAACAGTTAGAACTGAACACGGAACAACAGACTGGTTCCAAATCGGAAAAGGAGTACATCAAAGCTGTATATTGTCACCCTGCTTATTTAACTTATATGCAGAGTACATCTTGCTAAATGCCAGGCTAGGTGAAGCACAAGCTGGAATCAACATTGCCAGGAGAAATATCAATAACTTCAGATATGCAGATGACACCACCCTTATGGCAGAAAGCAAAGAAAAACTAAAGAACCTCTTGATGAAAGTGAAAGAGGAGAGGGAAAAAGCTGGCTTAAAACTCAACATTCAGAAAACTAAGGTCATAGCATCCAGTCCCATCACTTCATGGCAAATAGATGGGGAAACAATGGAAACAGTGACTGACTTTATTGTTCTGGTCTCCAGAATCACCACAGATGATGACTGCAGCCATGAAATTAAAAGACAGGTGCTCTTAGGGAAAAAAGCTATGACCAATCTTGATAGAATGTTAAAAAGCAGAGACATTACTCTGCTGATAAAGGTCCACCTAATCAAAGCTACAAAGAAGGCAATGGCATCCCACTCCAGTACTCTTGCCTGGAAAATCCCATGGACAGAGGAGCCTGGTAGGCTGCAGTCCATGGGGTCGCGAAGAGTCGGACACAACTGAGCGACTTCACTTTCACTTTTCACTTTCCTACATTGGAGAAGGAAATGGCAACCCACTCCAGTGTTCTTGCCTGGAGAATCCCAGGGACGGGGAGCCTGGTGGGCTGCCATCTATGGAGTCATACAGAGTCAGACACGACTGAAGTGACTTAGCAGCAGCAGCAGCAGTCAAAGCTATGATTTTTCCAGTAGTCATGTATAGATGTGAGAGTTGGACTATAAAGAAAGCTGAGCACCAAAGAATTGATGCTTTTGAACTGTGGTGTTGGGGAAGACTCTTGAGAGTCCCTTGGACTGCAAGGGGATCCAATCAGTCAATCCTAAAGGAAATCAGTCCTGAATATTCATTGGAAGGGCTGATGTTGAAGCTGAAACTTTAATACGTTGGCCACCCGATGCAAAGAACTGACTCGTTGGAAAAGACCCTGATGCTGGGAAAGATTGAAGGCAGGAGAAGGGGACAACAGAGGATGAGATGGTTGGATGGCATCACCTACTCAATGGACATGGGTTTGAGCAAGCTCCAGGAGTTGGTAATGGACAGGGAAGCCTGGCATGGTGGAGCCCATGGGGTTGCAAAGAGTTGGACATGACTGAGCAACTCAACTGAGCTGATTGCTGGGCCCACCCTAGAGGTGTGTGTTTCCACTGGCAGGTTCCTTCTCACTCGGGTAGATGAGCTGGTCTCTTTATCCATGTCTGCCACTGACCAGCTGGGTGATGTGAGACCTACTGTTCAGATCACTGAAGCCCTTTGAGCCTTAGTTTCCCTGTGGGCAAACTCAGATCACATTACCCATTCTTCAAGGTGGTGGATCATGGATGGGTTTTGTAAAAAGTCAGGTAACAATCACTGCATGACTGAAGCCATGAAATTAAAAGACACTTGCTCCTTGGAAGAAAAACTATAACAAACCTAGACAGCATATTAAAAAGCAGAGACATTACTTTGCCAACAAAGATCCATATAGTCAAAGCTATGGTTTTTCTGGTAGTCATGTATGGATGTGAAAGTTGGCCTGTAAAGAAGGCTGAAGAATTGATGGTTTTGAATTGTGGTGCTGAAGAAGGCTCTCAAAGAGTCCCTTGGACTTCAAGGAGATCAAATCAGTCAATCCTAAAGGAAATCAACCCTGAATATTTATTGGAAGGACTGGGTGACAGAGGATGAGATGGTTGAATGGCACCACTGACTCCATGGACATGAGTTTGAGCAAATTCTGGGAGGTAGTGAAGGACAGGGAAGCCTGGTGTGCTACAGTCCATGGGGTGACAAAGAGTTGGACATGACTTAGTTGGACTGAACAACAGCAACAAGTCACACTGTAAGGAGCCACCGCCCTGACCTGGCATACAGCCTTCTGTCTTTGTGCATTTAAGCTCCTGGTCGGGACAGAGTGGTGAATAGCTTTCTGTCATCTAGAGCGTAAAGAAGATTAACAAGCTCCAAGAGGCCGAGGCCAAGTATTTGCTTCTTTTACCAAAACTCTTTTCATCTCTCTGGCTGTTGGTATAACCCAGGCCACCAGGGGCATTTAGAAAGAGAAGCAAACACCTACCCTCCACCCAAGCACACTTACAGGCTCCTATTGCCATTCATCCCTGGGTTCTAATTGAGTTCACTCCACAGATACATGCAGGCTTTGGAAAATCATTTCCCTTGTCTTGAGCTGAAATTTCCTCCTCTGTTAAAGGTGTTGTAATAAGAGGTCTGTAAGGTCTCTGATGCTGAAATGCTCTGTTGTTGAACTGTTTGTTTCTGTCTGCTGACCAAAAAACATAATATCTAACCAACCGACCCAAGTACTAAGATGCATTGCTATTAATTAAAATGATAAAGTCTTGGGTATCATTTAGTTTCCCAAGTCTTCACTCCTCACCACTTTCTGATAACCTCTTAAAAGGCGGGTAGCTTGAAGGTGGATTCTCCCACTGGCTATAGGAAAAGTCTCCTGGACCAGTTCACCTCTGTGCCTTGTGGATCCCCAGCACCCTCACTGAAGAACCAAGAAACAAGGATTTCTCTTAGTGAGAAGGGCTTGGGAAAGCTGAGAGAGTTACAAGGTCAGGGACTTAGCATTTGAAGGAGGAGCGATGTCAAAACACACGCTGTCTTGGATGGACTCCTCAACAAGGAGCAAGAGTTCCACACAGAGGAGGGTGGAATGTAAGAGGAGAGGAGGAAGACTTTTGCTGTCATTCAGTTCTATGCCCCAGCTTTATTCAGGCCCAGAGAAGGGGAGGTGACTTGCCTAAATTAACGCTTGGTAGCAGAGAGTGTTTCTCTGGAACCAGAACTGCCTCTTTCTACTTGTCTCAAGGCTATGGTTTTTCCAGTGGTCATGTATGGATGTGAGAGTTGGACTATAAAGAAAGCTGAGCACTGAAGAATTGATGCTTTTGAATTGTGGTGTTGAAGAAGACTCTTGAGGGTTCCTTGGACTGCAAAGAGATCCAACCAGTCCATCCTAAAGGAGATCAGTCCTGGGTGTTCGTTGATAGGACTGATGTTGAAGCTGAAACTCCAATACTTTGGCTACCTCATGCAAAGAGCCGACTCATTGGAAAAGATCCTGATGCTGGGAAAGATTGAGGGCAGGAGGAGAAGGGGATGACAGATGATGAGATGATTGGATGGCATCGCTGACTCAGTGGACATGGGTTTGGGTGGACTCCAGGACTTGGTGATGGACAGGGAGGCCTGGTGTGCTGAGGTTCATGGGGTCCCAAAGAGTCGGACACGACTGAGTGACTGAACTGAACTGAACTTCCTTCAGCTACTGCCCAAGAGAAGGTGACTTTTTTTCCCTTTAGAAGCAGAAGAACTTCCCTGGTGATCCTGTGGCTAAGATTTCACACTCCCAATGCAGGGGGCCTGGGTTCGATCCCTGGTCAGGGAACTAGATATTACATACTTCAACTAGATTCTATACACCACAAATAAAAAAAAATCTTGCATGCTGAAATAAAGATCAAAGATCCCACATGCCATAGCTAAGACCTGGTGCAGCCAAATAAATGAAGGAGAAGCAGAGATCTGAGAAGCATTCAGTACAGTTGTCTGACAGCACACACCATCTTGTTGTCATTAGCAAATCTATTTCCCTAATTGGCTTCTTTCCATCATGAAACTGAAGCCAATTGGCACATGTCTACTCTTATTTAATTCTGAAAGTCTGGTCAGAATCAGCTTAATAGTCTTATTTGATTATTTGATTTGACTTTCCCAAAATGTGCACTCTCTTTCTATTGGCTGGGAAAGCTGTAGCCCAAACACACATTTGCTCATGTGCCTGGATGCTCACACGCACACACACACACACACACACTTGCACATGCACACACACATTTAAGATGCGTGAGTGTGTATATGGTGCCCACGGGAGAGGGTGTGACTTGGTGGATCACACTTCATCACACTTTTGAAAAGATATGCTTGTTATCCCTCCCTGTTGGCATGGAAACTATGCAACAATGGAAGACACAGAGCCATGCCTCGTGTACCTCTGTGTCGGAGAATCTCCTGATGGCCCTTGCATGGCTGATGGATGGCCAGTATATACAGACACAGAGTCCCGGAAGCAATCACGGCAGACCCAGGCCTCTGGCGGGTCCACAGCTCCACCCTGGTGTTCTGCTGGAGTGCAGAGGGTCCACCTAAGGCTGAGGTGTGAGGACACTTCTCTTCCCATGTCATCTCTGGTCAGTTCAGTATGGCCATCTAAGATGTTCGTTCTGAGACTGACTTGGGTTGGGTGGGGATGGGG
>SJYQ01096300.1:0-23453 GCA_006410935.1 Redunca redunca | reverse complement strand
TATTCCTTTCCATCATGGATTATTACAAGATATTGAATATAGTTCCCTGTGCTACACAGTAGGACCTTATTGCTTATCTATTTTATATAATGTTAATCTGCTAATCCCAGCTCCAAATTTTTCCCTCCTCATCCCCTTCCCTTTTGGTAACCATATGATCCAGCAATCCCACTCCTGGCATTTACCTGGAGAAAACTCTAATTCACAAAAATACATGCTTCCCATTTCTGTTCACAAAATACATGCATCACAACACTATTCACAATAGCCAAGACCTAGAAGTAACCAACCTAAAGATGATCATACTAAGTGAAGTAAGTTGGACAGAGAAAGACAAATATATGATATCACATATATGTGGAATCTGATACAAATGAACTTATTTACAAAACGGAAGCAGACTCACAGACATAGAAAACAAACTTATGGTTCCCTTTCGCTTCTGAAAACTTCTTTTTCAGCACTTCTGGTATGAAAACAAAGAGGGCTACCGCTCTATGGTGGCTCAGAGTTGGAGCCAGGATCAGGGTACAAGATTTGAGGAAGGGTCCACTCTCAGGGCCAGCTCTAGGCTGGCATGACATGATCCCACGGGCAAATGTCCCTTGAGTGGTTCCAGCCCTGCCTGTGCCTGGGTAACAGGGCTTATCCTCTGTTCTACTGTTAAGAAGTACCCTCGCCTGCAAATGTAAATTCTTCAGTATCCGCTGTGTCACAATAATAGAGATGATATTTGGTCTCTTGTCTGCTTTGGGGAAAAGCATCTGAGAAGTGGAGTTGTCTGGTACACATTCTGGGACCAGACACCCTGGCTTCTGTCCTGGTTCTGACATTGATATCTGGAGAAAGTAAAAGTGTTAGTCACTCAGTCGTGTCCGACTCTTTGCAGTCCCATGGACTATATAGCCTGCCAGGCTTCTCTATTCGTGGAATTCTCCAGGTAAGAATCCTGGAGTGGATAGCCATTCCCTTCTACAGGGGATCTTCCCAACCCAGGGACTGAACCCATGTCTCCCACTTTGCAGGCAGATTCTTTACCATCTGAACCACCAGGGAAGACCCCAGACCTACTATCTGGAGGTCTAATTACTTGATTGGTCTAATTACCTGAGTCAATTACTTGATCTCTTGGGACCTCAGTTCTTTTCTTGGCACAATCGGAATAAAAATAATAGTAATTTCCTCCTAAGGTTGTTTTTCAAGACTAGATTAGTTCATACACCTAAAATACAAGATTGCTTGACCCAATAAATATTCAGTAATATTAGTAAATAGGATTAGTTATTCATAGATAATGTCGAGTGGGGAAAAATACAGCTAGCACCTTGATGTTCACATCTATTTAAATGTTAGGTCATTTTACCTTGATTTACAATCACTTGAATGCTTAGTGATCAGTGAGGATTAAACAGGTTTATTGTTATGTTTTTATTTTTATAGCTGCTGCTTAAGTAATTGAGTCATTAGGTAGGTGTTCATTTTCCAGCAGTTATAAAGGGCTAGCTTCTGCGGCCCATAACAAGTTAAGCAATTACCCTAACTGCATGCAGAATGTCTGGAGAGCATCTTCAGTTAGTGAAGAGCTTGTCTTTATGGCACAATATTAATGGCAATCATCACACCCTTGTCTTCTACTGTAATTGCCAACAAATGAGTGTGAGTGTTTTGAGGGCTGGTTGATGGGCACATTAAATCCAGATGTTTGAATTTCTTTTTTAAAAATATTTATTTTGCTGTGCCATCTTAGTCTTGGCACACAGGATCTTCAGTTGGGGTATGTGCGATCTAGTTCCCTGATCAGGGATGGAACCTGGGCCCCCTGCATTGGGAGGGTAGAATCTTAGCCACTGAACCACCAGGGAAGTCCTGGGGTGTTTTGAATTTCTTAACAAATACTTTTTTCACAAATATATCACACTAGACATAGATCAGTTTGAAACCACTGGGAAGAACCCCCATTCCCCATTACACTTTACCGAATGGATGCGCCAATAAATTTTAACAATTGACTCATTGTGGGGGTTGGGGGGCTGTTTGGGGGAAACTCTGATGTATAGCATTGGCCAGTTTCTGTAGTGTCAGTGCGCCTACCATGGGCGATCTTGAACCACCACCGAATGCAGCATCTGGAGGAAGAGTTTCAAGTCGCTGAATGCAGACTTTGGGACAGATGCAAACCACTGGCTCTCGTGGACCAGCACAAGCTGGCGGCACCGGTGCATCCTTGCCCTCCCCCCACAAAGTCTATACCCCTTGTCACAAAAAGTGTCAGATTAGGAGTTAATTTGGCAGAAGAGAAATTTACTCATTAGGTCTCTGTATTATCAACTTGATTTAGGGGCTTCCCAGGTGGAGCTAGTGGTAGAGAACTCAGCTGCCAGTGCAGGAGACATAGAGACATGGGTTTGATCCCTGCGTGGGAAAGATCCCCTGGAGGAGGCCACAGCAACCCACTCCAGTATTCTTGCCTGGAGAATCCCATGGACAGACGAGCCTGGTGGGCTATAGTCCTTGAGGTTGCAAAGAGTTGAACACAACTGAAGCGACTTAGCATGCACACACACAATAATGATCTTATCCTTTTCTTACATCTTTTTTGTTTGTTTGTTTTTGCACCTCTCTGACCAGTGTTCTTGCCTGGAAAATCCCAGGGATGGGGGAGCCTGGTGGGCTGCTGTCTGTGGGGCCGCACAGAGTCGGACACGACTGAAGCGACTTAGCAGTAGCAGTAGCAGTAGTAGACCAGGTTATCTGAGAAGGCAATGGCACCCCACTCCAGTACTCTTGCCTGGAAAATCCCATGGATGGAGGAGGCTGGTAGGCTGCAGTCCATGCAGTCACTAAGAGTCGGACATGACTGAGCGACTTCCCTTTCACTTTTCACTTTCATGCATTGGAGAAGGAAATGGCAACCCACTCCAGTGTTCTTGCCTGGAGAACCCCAGGGATGGGGTCGCACAGAGTCGGACACAACTGAAGCGACTTAGCAGCAGCAGCAGCAGACCAGGTTATAGACTGCCTGGGAATAGGGATCATGACTTTGATTTGTAATTGGATGTACAAATGAATCTTGTATCACCCTCCCCCTTGATCTGTCTGCTTTCCAAGCAGGTACAGATATGTGGGTAAGAACAAAGACTGTCTTTATCATCATGCCTGTAAGCACTGTTCCCAGGACATAGCTGGTGTTCATGAATGTTTGTGACTTGAATGATGTGAACTGTCTTCTTAGGAACATTCAGCTGTCCCCAGTGTCAGCTTTTCAGAAGCAAAGTGGTAAAGAATCTGTCTGCCAATGTGGGACCTGCAGGAGGTGTGGGTTTGAGCTCTGTGTTGGGAAGATACCCTGGAGGAGGAAATGGCAACCCACTCCAGGATTCTTGCCTGGGAAATCCTGTAGAGGAGCCTGGCAGGCTGCAGTCCATGGGGTTGCAAAAGAGTTGGATAGGACCTAGTGACTAAACAACAAAAAACATACTCAGGAACATCCACACTTACTGCACTTGACTTTGTTCATACCTGTGTGCTTGTCTTGGACTCTTTCTTGGATTTTTGACATTAATAGAGACTTACTGCCTTCAGAGTCCTAGGATCCAGCATAATGACTAATGCTTCAGGTGCATGCCAAAGGTGTTTCCAGAATGAAGCAAACAGAAAGTGCTCAATAAGTACGCATTAATGAGTAAGTAAGGGAGAATGCGCTCCTCAAAGTAGAACATGTCTAATGGGAATATTGACTAATAGGAACATTTCAAAGCTATGGTTTTTCCAGTAGTCATGTATGGATGTGAGAGTCGGACTATAAAGAAAGCTGAGAGCCGAAGAATTGATGCTTTTGAACTGTGGTGTTGGAGAAGACTCTTGAGAGTCCCTTGGACTGCAAGGAGATCCAACCAGTCCATCCTAAAGGAAATCAGTCCTGAATATTCATTGGAAGGACTGATGCTGAAGCTGAAACTCCAATACTTTGGCCACCTGATGCAAAGAGCTGGCTCGTTTGAAAAGACCCTGATGCTGGGAAAGATTGAAGGCAGAAGGGGACAAGAGAGGATGAGATGGTTGGATGGCATCACTGACTCAATGGACATGAGCTTGAGTAAACTCCAGGAGTTGGTGTTGGACAAGGAGGCCTGGTGTGCTGCAGTTCATGGGGTCACAAAGAGTCGGACACGACTGGGTGACTGAAGTGAACTGAACAATGTATTTGTTGTTGTTGTTCAATTGCTAAGTCGTGTTGACTCTGCAACCCCATGGACTGCAGCATGCCAGGCTTCCTTGTCCTTCACTATGTCCCCGAGTTTGCTCCAGCTCATGTCCATCGAGTCGATGATGCCATCCAACCAGCTCATCCTCTATCGTTATATATATACATTCTGCTGTAACTTCTAGAATGTTGATGACAGAAGGGGACAATTTGAAGGATTCTGCTGATGTGCTGAGGATGACTTTGAAAATTGTCTTGCAAAAGCAGTCAGATTTTCCAGGGAAAATGTTGGTTTAGGGACTCAGGGTTCAGGATTTGAGATCTGGTCCATCCTATGCATCCTATGAGCCTATGAGAGTTTCATTTCACCATTCTGGAATAAAGGATCTGCATGTCCTCCCAGCTAATGGTTCCTGATTAAAGACCTAGTGTATGTAGTCCAAGAAATAGGATACTGATGCCCGAGAATTACTCTGGAACCCTAAGAGTTAAACGCCTGCCTACCATTGAATCTCAAAAATGCTGAAGGGATAACATGTAACTGTATCGTTGAACAATTCATTTCATAAATCTCAATGAAACATAATGACCTGATGAATATTAATTGCCTTCTCTTTCCTTTCCAGGCATGAGGTGAGGATGGAGGGGAAAAAGACAGAGGAGAACAGAAGGGATGAATTCTTAAGTGGTGTGGTTGAATTACCTGCAAAGGATCTCCAAAGATGAGTATGCAAATAGTGCTACTGATAATGATAACAATCCATCAGTTTGCTTGGCCCCCTTCTAAACAAGACTACAGGCATGACCACAGAGTCATCACAAGAATGTCAGGGTTCTGAGGGGCTGTGATCATGAGGTTTGTATGACTCTGTATTCTGAATAGTGGCGTAACAGAATCCCAGGGTTTGCAGAGGTCATCCAACTGCATCCTTACCCACCACCCACCTCTGGACACAACTTCACCTAACCTAGAGAGTCGGGCATTTTCTCTCCTGACAGTCATGTTACTTAAAGTAACAACAGAAAGTGGAAAGTGTCAGTCTCTCAGTCGTGTCTGACTCTTAGTGACCCCATGCACTGCAACCTGCCAGGCTCCTCTGTCCATGGAATTCTCCAGACAAGAATACTGGAGTGGGTAGCCATGCCTATCTCCAGAGAATCTTCCCCACCCAGGGATCAAACTGGGGCCTCCTGCATTGCAGGCAGATTCTTTACCTTAAAGTAACAATAGCAACAACAGAATAACCTGTCTTTAGTCTTCTTGTTACAGTTTATCCTTTAACTGGAACCTAGGACCCAAAAAGGTGGACACAGATGATAGAGAATATAGTTCTAGTTCTGTTTCTTAGGGACTTTGATTTGCCTGCCTTCAAAATAGAGATAATACTAATTATGTCCTTGGCTTTTGTTTTGTTAAGGTGGAAATTGTATGGTAAATCCATGGTGTGTCTTTGAGAACAGTGCTCTGCGTACAAAAATCAAAGATCATTCTGGGATTTCTTCTGGTATTTGTCAAAAAATCACTTATGATTCTGGGTGTTAGGACATGAATGGCCGCTTCCAATGTAACCAAAAATGACCCCATGCAGCCATGGTTATTACTATGTCACCCTCTGTTCCTTTAACCACGAAAAACATGGCAAGGGTCTGGTATCGCCAAACAGTTGAATCCAGAGATGATATGGGGAAGCCATCCCTCTAGAGATGCTGGCATTGCTCTGTACCCACCACAGCCCAGCCTGGCACAGAGGCTGTAAGCTCCCCCTCACCACTCACGCACAGGTAATCCATCTGTCGCTCCTCCAAAGAAGCTTTGAGCCCCACCTGTGTTACCTGCTCCTAATTCTGCATTGAAAAACCACAGATCAACATACAAGAAAAAAAAAAATTGTTTTAATCACTCCTCCCAAAGTAAAAGGAGCAAGTAGGTACACAAAAAAAGCAAAAAGAATACAGCTTCCCAAAGCTGATACAATTTGCCTTTAGTTTATCCTTAGTCTCACATTACCCACATCAAGAAGCAACTTTTGAAAAGGAAGTTCTGAATACATCAGTAGAGTCCACCTGATTCTATCAGCAGAGGGAACGTCCTGCTATTTGCCCTGCACACTTATCAGATTGTTTTCTCAGTGGAGTGGAGCTCACCCCTCTATGGGAATTGGGAGCGTCTACAATGACAGAAGAGAACTCCCGCATTGTTAAATGCATCGGCTCATGCTCTCCTGCACCGGACTCCGGCTTTGATCCTGAAATAGGAAAGCCTCACCGTAAGAGCCTGGGGAGGGGGTGCTCCCCCAAAGATGCTTTCTTGCTTTAGAGTTAAATATCCTGGAGAATCAGGATACACTAGCCCTTGTCTTGTTTTGTCTAGACTCAAATAGTTATCCTCACTACTTACTTTACTGACACAGACATCCGAGCAGGAGTGAGTACCTTTAGCTGTATTTCACAGGATGATTCACTTGGACTGATTCTTCCTCATTTTCATTCCCATTTGGCTGTGGTAACATGAAGGGTGGGGTTTCCCTGGTGGCTCAGTGGTAAAGAACCCACCTGCTAATGCAGGAGATGGGAGTTTGATCCCTGGGTTGGGAAGATCTCTGGAGGAGGAAATGGCAACCCACTCCAGTATTCTTGCCTGGAGAATCCCGTGGACAGAGGAACCTGGTGGGCTATAGTCCATGGGGTCACAAAGAGTCGGACATGACTGAACAACTAACACTTTCACATCTTTCATAGGTGAGGAGGCTGAGGCACTCGGTGATGAAGCCTCTTGTCCAAGGTCACACACCCGCAAAGTAGGACAAGTGTCAGCTGGTCCGTTAGGCACAGAGAGGGTAACAGGGAGCATGGAGTGATCCATTTAATCAAAACTGTTGTTGTTGTTGATTAGTTGCTAAGTCGTGTCTGACTTTTTGCAACCTCATGGACTGTAGCCCACCAGGATCCTCTGTGCATGGGATTTCCCAGGCAAGAATATCGGAGTGGGTTGTCATTTCCTTCACTAAGTGATCTCCCTGATTCAAGGACTGAACCCATGTTTCCTGCGTTGGTAGATGGATTCTTTACCACAGAGCCACTTGGGAAGCCTATTTAATCAAAATATTTTTCCTAAATTTCTTTTGAATTAGTTGTTGGAGAAAAAGAAGGAATTTCTATTTAAAAGTGCTGTGCACAGAGGCTGAGAAGGATTTGCCAGAAAAGGTAAGTATCCCAAAGGTATGTGGGTTCAGGGAGCTCAGGGAAGCCTGATGTTTGGCTGCTTAGCGGGTGGGAGAGAGCCAAGGGTGCAGACCCAGCTCCTAGGCTCTTATTTGTCATTGATGTCCAGAGGTCATCACCATGGAGATGACCCCACTGACTTTCCCTAGGATGTGCTCTCTTAATAGGTGGTTGCTGTCACCGCCATCCTCCTCTTCCTCATCACCATCCTTTTCCCTCACATTGTTGCATTATTTCATAAGCAGTAAATACCCTTCACAAGCATCCCTCTGTGTATTTAGCAGGATGTCAGGAAACAAGCAGAACTGTAGTACAGATGAAGAAGAAACGGAACCTCACGAAATCTCAGCGATTTGTTGAAGGTCTTCTGATTCCCTTGAGAACCAGAACTTAAATCCACGAGTGCTGACCTTCTCTGCCTACCCAGGTTCTTTCTACTCCAACCCCCAACCCTGGGCTCTGGGCTGCCAGGAGCTGTTGGACTTGGGGGCTCTGCCGCGAGCCCAGCTCCTCTTGCCCTGTGTAGTGATCCCCGGGGCTCCCTGCCCAGAGGAATTCAGAACACGCTGTGGTTATTTGTGGAGCACTTTGTCTCTGGGAGATGGGGGCTTACACAGCTCAGAAAAAGCAGCACTTGCCCACGCAGACTACACTGCCCAGGGCTATTAATATCCAAGCACAATAGCTGAATGACGAGGTAGAGTATGGCTCTCTCTGGCCACAGGACTTCTCGGCCGTGGAGATGATATTACTTTACAGCAGGCCTGCTAATACCCTGGCAATATGACTCTTGCCCCATCTTCTGATCCAGGGCAGACGGCAGAAGATAACGGAGAAGGCCTTGCACAGAGCTGCAATTGCCTGTCCTCATCATCTTTCCTGGGAGATCAAGACAAATGGAGGCTTGAAGTCTCAAAATACTATTTGATTAGTGCCCCTGTGGGATTTTAAAGCATCCCAGGCATTCTGCATTTGTTGGCTTTCTCAGCCTTATAGTTATCTTTGTGCCCAGGGAAAGGATAAACATTTTTAATGCATTTATTCACTCAGAAAACATGTGTTAAGTCTTTACCATGAGCCTAAAGCATCTCTGCTCTGCTGATACAGAGATGAAGAAGGCAGCTTTCTTTCGCTCAAGCTCATGGCTTGGGGGAGAAAGAGAGTTTAATCATTGTTAGATCTTGCCGTAATGATTGCTGTAGCAGGGCTAAGTGGAAGAAGCGATACTAGCATAAAGGAAGCATTAGTCGACTCAGGCTAGAAGAGACAGTGGTCAAGGAGACTTTGAAGAACAGAAATAATTACACGGGGTCTTAGGGGTGAGTAGGCATTCTGTGGGACAAATCTTGGAAGGATGTTCCATGAAAGGGAAGAAAAGTGGAAAGCCAGGGAGCTATGCACCAGTGTGGCACCCAAGATAAAGGATCTAAATCCCAGGGAAGGAGGGGCAAGGGTGGTCGGGTACAAAGATGGACAGGAAAGAGCAGTTTTGCAAATCACTTAATGTACTTCTTGGGTGGCTCAGCAATAAAGAATCTGCCATTCACCAAAGCAGGAGACATGGGTTAGATCCCTGGGTTGAGAAGATCCCCCAGAGTAGGAAATGGCAATCCACTCCAGTATTCTTGCCTGGGAAATCCCATGGACAGAGGAGTCTGGTGGGCTACAGTCCATGGGACTGCAAAAGAGTCAGACACATACCTTGGCCACCAAACAGCAACAACAACATAATGTCTTTGGACCTTAGTTTCCAAAAGTGTTCTGGAAAGCCACCCCAACTCATTTTCACTAGTAATGTTGCCTACTGCACATCTAACTGTGTACCCATGGCTCATGCCAAGAGCTTCAAAGCCTTCATAAGTGTCTCTGAAGATTTCCCGCACCCTATGCTGCTTATCCCTGATGGTGCAGTGGTTAAGACTCTGTGCTTCCAGCGCAGGGGGTTCCGGTTCAATTCTTGGTCAGAGAACTAAGATTCCATGTGCTGCCTGGAAAAAATAAAAGGAATTGTGGTGGATTCTTAAGCAGAGAATACTTTGTGTCCAGAGTCCTGGAGCAGAATGCTGGCCAAGTCTGCAGGGATGGAAGGGTGAAATGACAGGGCACTGGAGACCTTTCAGTCATGACCGATGATACCCGGACCATTCTCATCTGTTTGGGGAGCTCGGAGGCTAGGTGGGACCCTCTAATTGGCACACCAGGCCTGGGGGGTTCTCCCTTGCTCATCTGTAACATTTAGGGACCCACTGACAGACCTACGTGTCATTAGTGCACATTACTCTGGTTCACCTGCTCCAGCAAAGATGAAAATGCCTGAGGGACCCCAAGACTGAACCATGAAATGTGATTAACGGAATCACAGCCCTCACAACTCCCAAGACTAATTATAGAGCAAGGAGTGGCTGGGGCCAGACCCCTTCGATATAAAAAGATTTTATGAAAGGCAAAAAGGGAGGCAACACTAATTCTCACCCTATTATATTGCTTTCAATTATTTACAGTCATAGGCACTGGTGGTGACCAAATATAGAGCCTGGAATCCAGTGAGGTCACAGGGTGTTCTGGAAACCAGTGATGTAGCCCTGGCATCTGGGGAGCCCATGAGGCAATGTTTCAGCTGCCCCAACATTCCTCACCTCCCATTGTTCCAGGCTCTCTCTCGGCTTCCCCAGCCCCATGGCCAAAGTCAAGAGCACAGATCCCTAGTGAGAATTCTAAGCTTCATTCCACATCCAAGACTAGCAAATATCTTTCTTCCATTCAGTCTTTTTAAAATTAATTAATTGATTTTTGGCTGCGCCGGGTCTTCGCTGTTAGCCCGGGCTTTTTTCTAGTTGCGGCGAATGAGTGCTTCTTGTTGCAATGGCTTCTCTTGTTGCAGAGCATGGGCTCTGGGGTGCTGGCTCAGCCACTGTAGCCCGAAGACTTAGCTGCCCTGAGGCATATGGAATCTTCCTGGACCTGCATTGACAGGCGGATCCTTAACCACTGGACCACCGGAGAAGTCACATTCAGGTTTTTTTTTCTCTTGCCCTTGGCAGTGAAAGCATAGAGTCCTAACCACTGGACCACCAGGGAATTGGCTCCATTCAATGAATAAGGCATTCACATTCATTCTCTTAACTCAGTACGATGAGAATGAACGCGAGGACTCCAAAGGCAGTACCGACGAGCTTTTCCTCACTTGGGTATCATCTCCCCACCAAGAAGCCCTTGAGCAAAAGCTCTGTAGCAACAAAGGTCCATGTTTTCCTCCATATCTCCCAGACTCCCTGGTGTTGGGTTGATGCCTTGGACAACTGGCTTCTGGCTGATGAAATGTGGGCAGTGATACGAGCCACTTGAGACTGACCCTTAGAAGTGTCCGACAAATCCTCTCGCTCCCACTTCCATAGAAGATATCTTTTTTTTTTTTTTTTGCTTTTCTTACTTTTTCTTGTGTGTGTGTGTGTGTGCTTTAGATGTCACATGTGCCAGACGGAGTAGCTACAAGATGGAGAAGCCTCTTGACCCACCAGTTATCAGACTGTGACATAAGTGAGAAATAAATGTTCTTAAGAGTGATAAGCCTCAGATGACAGGCTTGGCTGATGTAGCAGTTAGCACCATTTTTTCTAAACTCTTAAAGCCCAGGCATTAGGCACGGAGATGTTCATTTCTCACAAAGAGAAAAAAATCCAGTGCATTAAATAAATCTATCTTTTCCATGATTATATGATTCACACTTTAGAATAACCCTTGATCTGCGTGTTGGAGGAGAAAAGTGTCAGTCGCTGACTCTTTACGACCCCATGGACTATAGCCCACCAGGCTCCTCTGACCATGGGATTCTCCAGACAAGATCACTGGAGTGGATAGCCATTTCTTTCTCCAGGGGATCTTGCTGACCCAGGGATCAAACCTGGGGGCATATTCTTCTAAGACACCAGGGGAGCCCCAGTTATAGTGAATAAGTCCCCGGAGAAGGGCAGACCCTGTGTCACCGACTTGGAGCTGGAGCAGTTTTACTCTCCCAGGAATAGATGGAAGGAGCCTTTCCCGGGACAGACTCCAACAGGCTTCCTTGACCCTGTGTAATCAGGATTGGGGAATGAAGTCACAACAAATTGGGGAGATAATTGATTTTGTTTATTTGGCTGCATCGGATCTCAGTCATGGCACATTCAGGACTTCCCTGGTGGTCCAGTGGTTAAGACGCTGCTTGCCAGTGCAGGGGATGCTGAGCTGATCCCTGGTTGGGGAACTAAGATTTCTCATGGTATGGGGCAACTAAGCCCATGCCCTGAAATTATTGAGCCCATGCACTCTGGAGAGACAGTTAAAAGCACACACACACACACACACACACATACACACACCGTTTCCCATGTGGAATAGTCTCACCATGTGTGTCCATCACTGGGGAGTCATCTGACAGAGGAAATTGATTGGTATGTGCAGGAATCTCGGTTGCAATGGGTCCTAGATTGTTTCCATACTTCTCAGTGGTCCAGGACCTAGTTTGTGAAGGACCTGACCATCTTTTTAAGCCATGACAGGTGTTTCTTCTAGAAATTCTTCTGTTTTTCCTTACCTCCCCCTCCCTTCCTTCGATCTCAACCTCTGGCTCTAGTCTCTGAGCTCAGGTCTCTGACATCTTTCCTGGCATATAGTCCTGTGTTCTCAAGGAAAGGGCACCTTCGATATTTTAGAAAACAGGACTCCTGGCTTTCAGACTGGCATGACACCCACTTTAAGTAATCAGACAGGTCTGATCTGAGAGGAACCCAGCTGGGGAAACTTAAGGGTCTCCTAGACTCAGGCATTTCGTGTTTTTTTTTTTTTTTTTTTTTTACCAGCTCAGTCACTGAGGCAGACAGTCACAAACAGAAGGCAACTGCAGAGTCCATTCTAAGTGGCTCTGCAATGCGCCGCATCAGGAGCTGCTGAAGCCCAGGGATTGCACTGAAGGCGATGCACAGAGGAGGCATCACTTCTCTGCCACACCCCCTCATCATATCTCCTCCCCTCTAAGCATGCAGCCATCTCATTCACCCCTCCCTTCTCCAGGGTATGGCGATGACCTTCTTTGTTTGCTTCTTCTTATCCTCCAGCTAATCCTACTTGCTGCTCGAAGAACACCCTCCCCAAACATATCACTGGTCATATCACTCTTCTGCTCAGAAGCTTCCCATGATCCCCTATTGCCTGTTAACAAGACCAGAAGCTGGCATTTAAAGGCTCCAAAATCCATACCCACTCTGCCCTTCCAAGCCCATTCTTTCCTACTGTTCTTCCCAGACTTTTAGACTGCCCACGTCAGCTTCACCGGAAGCCTACCCACCACCTCCTGAGATGCCACCGTGGCCCTCTGTGACCAGGAAAATTCTGCCCACCTTTCAAACTCTCCCCACTTGACAACTTCGATGCTCCTGGTGGCCCCCATGCATACATGGTCCTTCCCAGTCTCAGACACCACAGCTCTGTGAACCTCCCACCTACGTTCAACCCGTTCTACCTTGTACAACGGTTATCGAAGGGCCGTTGTTTTTCTCTCCACAGTTAAAGAGTGAGATCTTTGTGAGCAGGGGTTCTCACGTGATTCCTGACAGCTTCCTACGTACAGCATGTCTTCCCCTTGGCAGGGTGGTTATTCAATAAATATATATAGCATTGAATGGAATGGAATACAAGGCAAGTGAATCAGCCTGGCCTTAATATTCAACCAGGCTTTTATCCAAAGTGAGAATTAAGAGTTGCCTGGACTTTCTTGAAATGTGACCAGATAAAATTTTCAAGATCAGCCTTTCTTGGAAAAACAAAGGGGAAGGGAGGGCAAATCACCAGAAAAATAAACAGTGGCCACCTCATTTTTTAGATCTTAGCTGGGGATTTGTCCATCCATGCAAAGCTCTGGCACCACACCTTTTGAAAGCACAAATCGCAGAGCTGATGGGTTCAGAGGTCTCACAGAAAGTGAGCCTCGCCTTTTACCAAATGTTTTCCGTCCCCTTCCGCTAATCGGGAATCTGCGCTAGAAAGCGACACCCGGTGTGTGTCACTGAGTGTCACCTGCTCCCAGGCTTGCTGGTGCCTCCCAGACCCTTTGATCCTCTGCTCCCATTGTCTCTTGTAACCAATCCTTCCCATTTTGTATTTCCTCTCCCCAGATCACCTGATACTTTCAAGCAACCAGGTGTTTCTTTCAGAAGCCAGAAGTTGATAACCTGGGCTCAAGGATCTCACCCCCACCCTCAGCCCCTGTTCCGTGCAATGGAAGACTCGGGGCAAAGATTCTTTTCACAGAGAGCTGGATGCCCACTCTCCCTTTCAAACTCATTCATGAGTAAACTAAAGAGAACACCAGAAATGTTTAGAGCCACGGAAGCATCATTAGTTTGAGTAAATAACTATATGAGATATTTATTTCAAGATAAACATCTTACTTGATGTGTAAATGTTTGGTAAAAAGAAAACAGAATGAAATAAGTCAGAGAAAAGCAAATATCGTTCATTAACAAACATATACGGAATCTAGAAAGATGGTACTGAGGAACTTCAGTTTGGTTCAGTTGCTCAGTCGTGTCCGACTCTTTGTGACCCCACGGACTGCAGCACGCCAGGCTTCCCTGTCCATCACCATCTCCCGGAGCTCGCTCAGACTCATGAGCCTATAGCAGGGCAGCGATGGCCACAGCGACACAGGGAACAGGCTTGCAGACTCAGTGGGGGACAGCAGGGGGGATGAACTGAGAGAGCAGGATGGAAACATGTACATTACCATGTGTGAAACAGGTAGCGTGTGGGAATTTGCTGCATGATGCAGGGAGCTCAAATCAGGCGCCCTGTGACAATCTAGAGGAATGGGATGGGGTGGGAGGCAGGAGGGAGGTTCAGGAGGGAGGGGACATATGTACACCTATGTCTGATTCATGTTGATGCATGGCAGAAACTAACATAATATTATAAAGCAATTATCCTCCAATTAAAAGCAAAGAAATTATTATTTTTTTTTACATTTGAATCAGTTCTAATGAGGTGGATGAAACTGGAGCCTAATATACAGAGTGAAGTAAGCCAGAAAGCAAAACACTAATACAGTATACTAACGCATATATATGGAATTTAGAAAGAAGGTAATGATAACCCTGTATGTGAGACAGCAAAAGAGACACAGATCTTCTGGACTCTGTGGGAGAGAGTGAGGGCGGGATGATATGGGAGAATGGCATTGAAACATGTAAAATATCATATGTGAAACAAATCGCCAGTCCAGGTTTGATGCATGATACAGGGTGCTCAGGGCTGGTGCACTGGGATGATCCAGAGGGATGGAATGGGAAGGGATGTGGGAGGGGGGTTCAGGATGGGGAACACGTGTACACTCGGCAGATTCAAGTCAACGTATGGCAAAACCAATACAATATTTCAAAGTAAAATTAATTAATTAAAAAATAAATAATTTTCATTCACTTAAAAAATTGAGAAAAGAATCTTTAAAAATAAAATACAATATTAAATAAAATACAATATTAAAAAATAAAAATAAATGTTTTAGAAAGAGCTTAAGACAGACATGCACAGAAGAAAGGCCGTGTGAAGGAGATGACTGCCACCTATAAGAAGAGAGAACTCAATAGAAATCAATCCTCCTGTTTTCCACACCATGAGAAAATAAATTTATGTTGCTTCAGCCAAAAAAAAAAAACATGGAATACAATGAGTTCTGTTCTTTGTAGATGGCACTTGAGTAATTATCTTCACAGCTTGATTGTAAACTTTTGGGACAAAAACTATGTCTTCTATATCTTTTGGGTCCCACACTATGTCCAGCTCCAAATTGAAAACAGAAGTGCACATACCTTGTTGACTTGCTGTCTCTTTAATTGCTCCTAGAGGAGACATGTTTTGGATGATACACCTCACTGATCTTTTCCACTAATTAGAAGAGCCAATTTAAAATAGTTGCTCAGTGTTTTGTTGGTCCTCATGGAAGCTGAGTGAAGAAGTAGCGATGACCGTCCTTCTCTCAGTACCCAGTCACTCAGTTGTGTCTGACTCTTTTGCAACCCTATGGACTGTAGACGGCCAGGCTCCTCTGTCCACGGGATTTCCCAAGCAAGAATCCTGGAGTGGGTTGCCATTCCCTACTCTAGGGGATCTCCCTGACCCAGGGATCAAACCCGTGTTTCTTGTGTCTCCTGCATTAGCAGGCATATTCTTACCACTAGTGCCCCCTGGGAAGCCCCTGTCATTCACTAGACCTTTTGGAATCAAGCCCAAAGGGTTTGAGTGATTTTTCAGATGTCTCCTAAGAAGTCAAAGATAAAACCCCTCAGTTACGGAAGAAAAGAGTCACAGGAACAGAGTAAGTCCACTGAATACAGTCAATATGCTAGAGGTTTCTAGAAGGAGACATCCTCATTGCCTGAATTCATCTGGATTCCAACGGTATCCCCTATGTCTAGGGAGAAACAGGTATAAGAAAATCCCACAACACTGGAGTATTTTAGGCCATTTGTTTTGCTTAAAGGGACAAACCATAATCACCTCTTCCCAAAACTGGTCCATGAAGCTGTATGGAGGAGGAACAGGAGAGAAGAAGGCTGGGGTTGGCCTTGTCCCCCCGACTTGCACTTGACATTCAGCTAAACCTCTCCTCCTAAACCTGGGTCTCCCTCCAGCAGAGGCCGTGCCTGCCTTCCTTCAAATACACATCAGTGGTGAAGAGCTGTAAAGTTATGCCAGCAGACAATATCCCGTTTAGACATCTTGGACAGTGATTGGGGACCTGTTCTGGGCCAATGTCCCTACCCTGAGGCCGATACTGCATTTGCACACGGGTTTCAGGTTTCCTCTAAAACTCCAAGATTCTGGTCAAACTATGCGCATGGCCAGAGAGCACATACGAACAAGTGCATCCACTTGTCTGGATGGCCCTGGTGGTACACCCTGAGAATCAAAGGCAAGGATGCTCCTGCGACTTTAAATTCGTGGGCTAATTCTACTGCTGTTTGTTTGTGGTTTAATCACTAAGTCCTGTTCAACTCTTTTGCAACCCCATGGACTGTAACCCTCCAGGGTCCTCTGTCCATGGGATTTCCCAGGCAAGAATACTGGAGAAGGTTGCCAATTCCTTCTCCAGGGGGCTTTTCCTGACCCAGGGATATAACCTGCATCTTCTGCATAGCAGGCGGATTCTTTACTGTTGAGCCACCAGGGAAGCCCTGGCTAATTCTATGCCTCTTTGTAATGTGTGTTACAATCTTCTTAGATCATGAGCATTCCCATTTGAAAACATTGTCAGAGGTTTTTCACACTTGTAGACAATAAAGCTGACTGGCGGTGCAATAGCAATTCCTCTTTCCCAAGAAGCTAAGAGGGCTTGATTTCCTCCCAATAAATCCAATAAGTTTTATAACACGAGATTTTCTCCAAATTTGGAAGAAGCAAAGAATTTGCGGTCAGAAAACCTTAAGGGGGTGGGGGTGGGGAGCAGTTGTTTACGAAAAGTGTGAGTTTGCATGAATTACTCAACCTCCCCAAGTTTCAGTTTCTTCATTTGAAAAATAAGAACCTGATACCTGCTTCACACGGGTATAAGGATGATGCGGGGTAATGTATGCAATAAGTGCTCTGCAAATGGTTACTAACGATACAAATGCACCTTCCTATTGTCTTGTTCCCGGCGCTCCTGCCTGGCTGCATCTACTTAACCCACTCTCCAAGATCTAGAATCAGATTTCAGCCGTATGGAATCCTCCCCAAGCAGCAGATGGGCTTACAAGTCTCTTGGTCTCTTCGTGTAATTAACAGCCAAGACGTCAAAAGCTTGCATTGTTTACAGGGAAGATGTTTCTTGCTCTTCTCTTGCTGTTCCCACGCCATACCATCTGAACCCACCACCTTTTCGTTTGTTCAGTAAGATTCTTAAACTTTGCAGGATCCTGTGTGTACAGACTTCATTCAACTGTCTCATCCCACTCTCAACAGCTACTTCCCTGTGAGTTGAGTTCAAGGCCAGAGTGCATCAAATCGCCATTCCATTTTCCCCCCACAAATGATTACTACATTTGTGTCTTCTCTTCTTGCTGTTGTTCAGTCGCTGAGTCGTGTCTGACTCTGTGACCCTATGTACTGTAGCCCAGCATCCCCTTGTCCATGGGTTTCTCCAGGCAAGAGTACTGGAGTGGGTTGCCATTCCCCTCTCCAGGGGATCTTCCCCACCCAGGGATCAGACTCAGATCTCCTGCATTACAGGCGGATTTCTTATCCTCTGAGCTACCAGGGAAGCCCCGTGTTTAACACAGGTTTTCAAGATGCTTTCCCAATGTTTGTTGTCTTCCAAAGCTTGTGGCTTGTGTAGTCACACTACTGAGACACCCATACAACCATGGGGACTCCAGCAGGAGCGAAGGCAGAGGGGGTCGGGATGATGGGCTACCGAGAGTGGAGAGAGAGGAACAGAAACCAAAGTACAGCATTCCTGTGGTCCCCACCTTGCAGGCAATTTCTGTTTCCAGAGCTTTATTTAGGTACAAACAAATCACATTCCCTTGTATTAATATTTGTACAGCACTTTGTTTTTAGAGCACTTTGACTTACAGGATGGTGTTCACCCATCACAAAAATTTCTCTGCACAATAGATGGGGCGGGGGGGGTGGTGGTGGTATACTATTATCCTTATTGAACTGAGAAAGACAGAGAGCATGTGGTTAGCCAGAGGGTCTCCAGAGAGGCGGTGCAGAAGCACAGGCAGGAGACTTTTCTTCTAGCCTTTTTACCTTCTTGATTTTTGTAAATCTTTGTTAAATTTTGGCTGTGTTGTGCAGCATGTGGAATCTTAGTTCCCAGACCAGGGATCGAACACATACCCCCTTGCAGTGGAAGGATAGAGCCTTAACCACTGGACCACCAGGGAATTCCTTACCTTCTTGATTTTTGCCATGTAGTATTTCCCCCTATACTACTGCTCTCTCTACACAGACACTTACATACACTATATACACAAAATATATGTATTTATTTTGTCTCTATATGTGTATATATATATATATATATACACCAAGCTGTTTTCATTTAGTTGTTAGTCATGTCTGACTCTTTGAGACTCCATGGACTCCACAACCCCATGGACTGTAGCCCACCAGGCTCTTCTGTCCATGGGATTTCCCAGGCAAGAATATTGGAGTGGGTTGCCATTTCCTCCTCCAGGGGATCCTCCTGACCCAGGGATGGAACCCACGTCTCCTGTGTCTCTGTCTCTTGCATTAGCAGGCAGCTTCTTTACCACTGAGCCATAGGGAAGCCTATGTGTATATATATATATATACATACACACACACACACACACACACACACACACACACCCAAATACATATATACACACACAAGATTTTCTTTAGAAAATTCTGCTAGGCCAAAAACTGCCTTTGCAATTCCTGCTCTATTTGGACCATGTTTATCTCTACACATGGCATAGGATAAAAATGATAATAGCTAGCCAGCTTTTCTGAGTGCTTACAAACATGATAGCTAATACCCACAGTCTTCCCACGAGGCAGGCCCCATGGACGCTCTCTGAAGCTAAAACAGCCTGCCCGGGATCATGCAATGCATATGCGGAAGAGCAGGAATCCATGGCCAGCTTTCTCTGACTCCAGAGGTCACGGGCATGGCCTCTGGAACTTGTCTAACCCAGTGCTCTGATTGCAGCTGTCTTCCCCTGGGGGCTCACCAGGCTCAGCCTCTTGAGGCTGCTGAATCTTCACCATCACATCCCATGCCCACACTGGACTGTGGGCCTGGAGCCCTCTTTCGCTCTGACTCCATCTTGCCCTTCCTGAGTTCCAGGTGGTTTTGGTCAAGGTATCCAGAGGGCATGAAGTCACATCAGCTCAACTGTCAGCCTTAGCAGGCAGGGTACTAGGGTAGACGAGGGCTTACAGTCACTGCTGACTTCTCTGGGACCAGCACATGGCCTTTGTATGTCCAGGGGCCACCTGTCAGCCTAGAAAGTCTCGCGAGATGCCTCTAACACTCAGGGTGGGTGTTAAAAGGGCATCGGCTCTGGGCTCCATGGCTGCTTGGCCTGAGGCAGTCACACCCCCAGGACTGCAGGACTCTCTGTTGGGGGGGGCCTCCAAGGCCCCAGGACATGATGAATGCATCTTCCTGGGCCCGGTTCTTCAGCAACCATTAGGTAAAGTGTCCAATTCCCCTTTAGGAGAAGCGTCGTGCTGAGTAGAAAGTAGCTCAACTGATTCAGTAAGAAAAGGACAGACACTAACACAGGAGAAACTGCAGACCCATGAAAAGTTCTGCGTGCTCTCATTGCCTGGAGCCTGGACCCTGTGAACCCATCCCTGCCTCCCTCCCTCTCCCAGGGGGGGCAGTGTTGCCCCCACAAAAACCTGCTCAAAAGACTCCTGGGCTTCCCTGGACTGACCTCTGTGACCGTTTTCAGTCGCCCTAGGAATTTTTGGCTGTCACTGGTGTCGATTCCTAATCCAGCCCACCTTGCCCTGCAGGAATGTCAGGATCGTCCTGACAAGCTAAGGGACATCCGGAGGTCACTCACTCTGCCATCCCTCTGCAGTGCTGCCCAGAGACGGAGGACTGTTCCCCTGAAAAGGAATTCCCACCCCGGGCCAGATGCTGCAAGTCCTGGTGCTCAGGGCCACGTGGGGAAGAGCTCAGCACCCTCTGCTCAGTCTCCTGCAGAGACATACACGAGGGTGGGGAGCAGAGGGGGTAGGAGGGAATCAGTCCGATGGTCCCCACCCCTGCAGCCTCAGCACCGATACTCCGAGGCTGCCCGGGACTCAGTTGCCCCCTGCACGCCCCCATAGTTCCTGGTGGTGATTTGTGAAATACGTTACTGCTCCAAATGCATCCCACTGGTTTTCTGTAACCATGTGAAAAGTAACTTAAGTAACTTGTGCAAATTCGTCTGTACTGACCCCCTACTACCTGGTAGGTGCTGGGGGAGGTGTGTCTCTGCCTTTCCAGAGCTTCCAACCAAAAGCACCTCCTTCATCGGATATTTGGGGGCTCCTGTGTTGGGGCTGGCACTCTGCTCCAGGCTGAGGACACGAAGACAACTTAACTGTCAAGGCCAAACCGTCCTGCATAGGGGGAGGCTGCCGGAGCACCCAGGGCATGTCGTCATCCAGGGTCACAGAGACGAGGCAGGAGGCCAGGGTGCCAGGGGCTCATTCACAGCCGTTGCTCCGCCCAGGCTCTCCTGGAGCAGGCTCCTGGCCACCCCAGGATGGGGGAGGGTGCCAATCCATCGGTCAGGAGATCTGAGCTCAGGTCTTGACTCTTTCAGTCACTTGGGGAATGTTCCAGAAGCCAACACTGTCTACTTAAGATTCCTTTACCTCTGCTTTCTCGAGATCCTCCTTCTCCTAGGTGTTTTTGGAGTCAACTGGTGGCCACAGGGAAACAGGTGGTGCCTGGCAGGCTAAGGATACCGGAGATAAAGAACAATAGGAGAGGCTCTGTGAAGGGATGGGTGTGTGTGTGTGTGTGTGTGTGTGTGTGTGTGTGTGGTGTCTGCAAGCAAGAAGTCACCTAAAAAGGCTCTTTTCTAACCAGAAGGTGAAGAAATGCTTCAGGAAAGCAGGTGAAGGGTGAAAACGTACCCTGGTGGTAGAGCTGAGATGTGGATGAGGGTGGTTGCTTCAGGTCCTGTCCTGGCTTCGTCCCCATCTCCAAAGCAAACACATGGAAAATACTCCAGCTCTACTCCTGGCTACGCAGAGTAGTCCTGCCCAGGGCCTCTGGACGGCCAGGGCCTTCCATAAAGCGGGAGGAAGAGAAGGAGGTTTCTACTTTCCCCTCCTCACCCCCAAACAGAGAGGCCACCTCACCGAACCTCTCAGGCGCGGTCACCAGGCTGACGTCTCGCAGCTTCCACCATGGCCGAGGTGAGGACCGCACCTCCGCGAACCTGGCGCAGCTCCACCGGCCCCCACTCCGCGCTCTTCCTGCCAATTAACGCATCCTTCCTTCCCCGCAGGTAGGGAAGTGGCGGTGGCTTCTGTCTGACGGCCGAGCCAGCGCAGCTGGGACACTGAAACCCCATGTAGGGGCTCACTGTGGGGATGGATGGAGCGGGGGAGAGGGACCCCCTCAGAAGAGCGCGAGGGTCTGGATCCCACCCTCCCCTCCTCCTTGAGGGAGGAAATGGGAGGAAAGACCAGGCTGGGGATGGCAGAGAAATTCAAGGGCTGGTTTAAAGGAAGCAGACTGAGCTGCTTACAGCCTGCGGAGGCTGCCAGCGGCCCCAGATGGCACGGTACCTGCTGCTCGCGCTGAAAATTGATTTTGGAGGCGGCAAGGGAAGGAGGAGGGGGGCAGGGGAAGGGGCTACGGAGCAGAGGGTGGGGAGAGGACTTGCCAAACGGAGGGTGGAACTTAAAAGCTTTGATGAAGACACTTGGGCAGACACTCTGGGGGTAGACCGATGAAGGAAGATTAGAGACGAAAGGGGGTCTCCCTTGGGGATCCAGACTCTGAGTTCTGTCCCATTTCCACCTGGGTGTTCGCACTCCACCCTCCCTCCATCCCTACTTGCCAGTCTCCAAGGACCTCCCTCAGTACTGCCTCTGTGTTGTGGGGAGGGCAGGGGGTCTGGCCCTTGTGACCCCCACCCACACTCAGAGGGGATGTGTCCCTGGAGCTGGGGAGGCTTCCCCTCCAGGCCCCTCGGCCTCCCAGACCTTTCTCGGACCATGTCTCTAACTCTGAACTCAAAATGTCATGTTCTCTTTCTTGGAAAGTGAAAGTTGCTCAGTCATATCCGACTCTTTGTGACCCCCATGGACTATACAGTCCATGGAATTCTGCAGTCCAGAATACTGGAGTGGATAGCCTTTCCCTTCTCAAGGGGATCTTCCCAACCCAGGGATCGAACCCAGGTCTCCCTCATTGCAGGTGGATTCGTTACCAGCTGAGCCACAAGGGAAGCCCTCTCTTCCTTGGAGACTCTGCCAAACCTTTGTAGCCTTAGACCCACAGGACTTCTACCTGCCCCCCATCACCCGGCTACTCATTCCTTCCACAAACACTACTCAGCACTCTTGGCTGGCTCTGCACCAAACACTGGGGAGAAAAGACCCCCACCAGATGCATCCTCACTGTGCTCAGAGCCCACAAAGAAACTGGCCCCGATTCACTCCAGATCTTAAGAACATCCATGGACCCAGGAAGATACAGAGGCTCAAAGGAGCGAGGTCCTATCCTGCTGGAAGCTCAGGCAGAAAGTTCCAGGGTGGAGACAGTATCTGAGATGGGACTTGAGGGAGGCCACGGATGGAGGGGGAGGTTAAGTCTGGGGGCCACGAGGACAAGTCACTGTAGGCAGAGGTGACGGACACAAAAGCCTGGAGGTGAGGAGGGGAGGGGCGGGGAGCAGCGCTTCTTGACCTGAGCGGGGACAGGGAGAACAGGACCGCCAGGTCGATGGCTTGAGTGCGGCCACACCCAGCGTCTGCACTCAGGTCTGCAGACAGTGTGGCCCCATGATGGGACCCTGAGGCTCAGGATCAGGGAGGGGTTAGCAGACTAGCTGGGCAGGAATGAAGCCCTGTGATGGTGAGGTGACTGGAGAAGGAATCAGTGGACTTCCACGGAGGAGACAGGCAGCATCTTCTTCACTGTTTAGGGAACATGGAAACCAGGGAGGACAGAGGCTTGCAGGGCAGGTGCCCAAGGGAGAGCGTTTTTGGAAGGCAGATTCTTTACTGTCTGAGCTACCAGGGAAGGCCAAGTGAAAGGAAGGGAGTGTCATTTCAGTGAAACAGGCATCACAGACAGCCAGCCCAGCCCCGGGCAGCCAGCCTGGGTCTGCCGCCTTCTGCCATGGACACATTCCTGGCTCCCAGTGATGTTCCCACACAGCCCAGGAGCAAGCTGGGCATGGCTCCCTGCTTCCACTGTGCAGAGGAGGAAACTGAGGCTTAGAGAGAGGGCCTCCACCCGCCACCTGGATGTTAGAGGTGGAGTCAGGGAATGAATCTGTGCTCTAGCCCACAGCTC
>SJYQ01096299.1:186319-314326 GCA_006410935.1 Redunca redunca | reverse complement strand
TTCAAAGGTGAGATGCTTCAGGAATTTAAAAACTATTCTCTTAATGGTTACTGTAGAGCAGTGGGTCTTAACAGGTTGTCACGACTGGTGGGGGGAGTGCTGCAAGCAGTAGCTAGGCATGCTCCCCAACATCCTGCACTGCCCAGGCCCTCCTTTCACAAGGGACGGTCCAGCCCCAGAGGTCAGTCGTGCTGAGGCTGAGAAACCCTGCTGTCTGCTAGCCTTCTAAGTGCTTTGTGTGTGTTTGTTGAGTCCTCACAAAAGAAATCTGAGATAGGTGCTGGGTTTTTTTTTTCCAGTAAATGATTTTTGATTGTCAAATCTCAAGCCACAGAGAAAATAGTACCAAATCCAGATTCAGCAGTTTAAAAAAATTTTTTTATCACATTTTTTTTACCTGTTTCTCATCCTCCTCCCCCCACACTTTTTTTTTTTTGCTGCAATATTTTAAAAATAAATCCCATGCCCCAGATACTTTCTCCTACATACTTCATTATGCACCTCTAAAACCATGGACTTTTTAAATTTTGGCTGTGCAGTGCAGCATGTGGTATCTTTGTTCCCCAACGAGGGATCAGACTAGTGCCCCTTGCATTGGAAGCATGGAGTCTTAACCCCTGGACCACCAGGGAAGTCCTAAAACAACGGGCATTTTAATAACCACAATGACATTATCATACATCAGTTCAGTTCAGTTGCTCAGTTGTGTCTTACTCTTTGCAGCCCCATGGATTGCAGCATGCTAGGCCTCCCTGTCCATCATCAACTCCTGGAGTTTAGTCAGACTCATATCCATTGAGTCAGGGATGACATCCAACCATCTCCTCTTCTGTCATCCCAATCTTTCCCAGCATCAGGGTCTTTTCAAATGAGTCAGTTCTTCACATCAGGTGGCCAAAGTATTGGAGCGTCAGCTTTTCAGCATCAGTCCTTCCAATGAATATTCAGGATTGATCTCCTTTAGGATTGACTGGTTTGATCTCCTTGCAGTCCAAAGGACTCTCAAGAGTCTTCTCCAACACCACAGTTCAAAAGCATCATACATAACAAAATTTTTACAGTGATATTTGATGTCATCTAACAATTGATTCATACACATAATCAGATTTTCCTGATTGTTCCAGATATAGGACTTTGCCAAGAGCATTGGGTTTCAGGGCAGCACTTTTCACCACCAAGCTGGGCCCTGTGGAGACAGAGTAGGCCCGGAGGTGACACAGAGGTGGCAGTGCCATGGGTGGAGGCAGACCAGGGTTTCAAGTCTGGTCCGGCAACTTTATGGGTTACTCAACTCTTCTGGGCCTTGATTTTCTTGTTAAGTGAGAAGAAGGGTGGGAGACACACCAGGCAGGGCTGCTGTGAGGATTAAATGAGATAAACTGTGTAAAGACAGCAGGTTCTTGTATGGTCTAAGACTTTTTGGGTGCCCACACCTTAGAAATACGACGTCTCAGGCTCCGGCTTCTTTTCTGGAGCACATAGAGTACATGGGGGTTTGAAGCAGAACTCAGGAGTCAGGTTGCTCTGAGAGTTTAGTTGGTGTAGGGTGGTGGTGAAGAACGTGGGTTCAAGATCTGACGTGCCTTCTCTGGATGATCTACATTTTTAAAGACTTGAAAAATAATTATGCTTGCTGTTTTTGACATGCCCAGCCCTGTACTCGGTTCAGGAATCACCAGCTGGTAACAGTCATGCTCCTTCCTCATCCCAGAGACAAGTCACCTTCCAAATGGGGGAGCAGGGACCTCCATAATTATAACGCCAGGTAAACTGCTAGGGAAGGACTCGTTTGTGCTGCGGTTTCCAAGGAGGTGGGGAGATTACTTTTTTCCTTTCTATTTCAGGTTAACTATTTCTTCCCTGCTCAAGAAATAAAAATACATGAGAAATAATGATAAGAATAATGGTTACACTTGTGTGCTTGCTCATGCCAGGCTCTATGTCTTCTTTATTTGATTATCCCAGCAATCCTGTGAAACAGGCATTGTTGTGATAACCATCTTACAATGAGGAAACTGAAGCTCTGAGGTAGCTGGGATTTACCTGGGGACCTTAGCTAATTGGTGAAGCCAGAGTGCATACTTGTTCATTCTTTACTTTAAAAAAAAAAAAAAAATCAAATGCTCCAGAAATAGAGATTGTGGTCCTCATTTCACTGTCTGGTGATGCAGAACTTTTCACACCCATCTGCCTGCACACAACCACACACATTATATTCATTTAAAAACATGATTCTTCACGGAATGAGGTAGAAGGATGTTAGGATTTTGTAGAAGTTGAAGAGGCACTTGTGTCACTCACTAGGCGTTTCCAGGGTTGAGGCTTGTTATTAAAGCAGCCACCTTGCAGCGCCTGCCACCCCGCTCATTCCCAGTCACCGGCTCTACCAAACTGTAACAGTTTGGAGCATATTCCCTTAGGTTCTTTCCTTCTCTGCCTGTAGAAATAGACGTGTAGCCTTGATTTTAAAAAATTAATCCAGCATTTATTGGACTCTTTTGTTTGCCAGGCCGTGCCCTGGGATTTGGAGGCACAGAGTGCAGAGGACAGAATCCCTGTGCTTGTGAAGCCCACATCCTAGCGGGGAAGGAGAAACTGAACAGAGAAGTGCAGTTGACCCTTGAGCAGCACAGGTTTGGACTGTGTGGGTCCGCTTGCGTGCAGATCATTTCAGTAGTAAATTCTGTGGTGCTACATGGTTTGCCGTTGGTTGAACTCATAGATGTGGAACTTGAGAGGAGGGTCCACTGTAAGTTATACTCAGGTTTTCAAGTGAGCAGATGGCGGGCGCCCCAACCCCGTGTTGCTAAAGGACCCGCTGTGTTGGAAATGATGAGCGTTAAGATGTATAGGGTGATGGGGCGTGCTGGTGTACCCGGGGCAGGCATTGGTGAGGACTGAGCAGAGGCCTGAATGCAGTGAGGGGAGCCCTGGTGTGTCTCCGGGGAAGCTGAGGAAACAGCATGTCAGCAAGTAAGAAGATCTGACCGTAATGTTTGTGTTTTAGTAGCTGTTGAGGGAGCTACTATGACAGGAATCCAGGAAGCACAGTGAGGGAATGGGGAGTGAGGAGGAACCTGCACACGGGAGCCAGTCGTGTTGGGCCTCATGGTCCACAGGAGAGCCTTCGGGTGTCACTCAGCATGGAGCGAAGACATACTACACGTGGGACCGTACTCTATGTGGTCATATTGGGGAAGCTCTGTGGGTTGAATGTGACGTGGATTTTAAAAAGTGGTAGCGTTTCTGTGTGGATGTAGTGGTGAGAAGGGAGTTTTTATTAATTACGTCTTGTGTAGTAGGCTGAGGGCTGCTGAGGACACAAGCAGCCCTGGCTCGTGGTGATATGTGTGGTCGTGGAACCATGGTTGTGAGCAGAGAGGTTCTTCTCATCCTCCTCCCTCTCATCAAAGAGGAAAGTCTTCTGGACGTTCCTTGGCCAGCTTGTCCTTATGTCTTTCTGTCTAAAAAGAACTCGGTCATTGACTGGGCTAGTTAGGACCCTTTGCGACCCCATGGACTGTAGCCCGCCAGGCTCCTCTGTCCATAGGATTCTCCATGCAAGCAGAGTGGAGTGGGTAGCCATTCCCTTCTCTAGGGAATCTTCCTGACCTAGGGATTGAACCTGGGTCTCCCACATCGTTGGCAGATTCTTTACCATTTGAGCCACCAGGGAAGCCAAGTGAAAGTGAAGTTGCTCAGTCGTGTCTGACTCTTTGCGACCCCATAGACTGTAGCCTACCAGGCTCCTCTGTTCATGGGATTTTCCAGGCAAGAGTACTGGAGTGGGTTGCCATTTCCGTCTCCAGAGGATCTTCCCAACCCAGGGATCGAACCTGGGTCTCCTGCATTGTAGGCAGATGCTTTACTGTCTGAGCCACCAGGGAAGCCAAGGTTGGCTATAAATAATAGGAAGACCCTGAGTAAATGATACTTAAATGACTCGCATCAATAAGTCTGGCAGTAGTCCAAGCTGGCGTGACACTAGTCCCAGGCTCTCACATGTTGTTCTGTTTGTCCTCCATCCCGCCCTCCCCAGTCCCAGGTTACCTCAAGACCCCAAGATGGTTGCTGAAGCCCCAGCTATCACAGGCCCATTCCAGACAGGGAAGGAAGGATGAAGAATGTGACCCCCGTTTCCCCAGAAGACCACTTCTAGAAGTCACACACACCGTTCCCACTTGGATTTCACTGGCCAGACAACTAGTCTCATGGTCACATCCAAATGCAAAAGTGATTTAAAAATATCTTTGCAGGGACTCACATGCATAGATGGAAACCAGAGGTCCTGATCGGCAGTATAGCCCAGTGCAGGAGCTCTTAACCTGGGGTCCATCTGGCATTCAGGGCATGTCCGTGACATTGGATGAGGAAGATAACGTCAGGGAGCGCCTGTGTGCTTCCCACTCAGATTTCACTGGCAGTTCACATTCACTGTATTTAGTTGTTTATATGTTTCTGTACGTCTGTCTCTATATACATTTAATCTTTGGCTAAAAAGATGCAGGGCTTGTGATACTTAATCTGGAGACCCTTATGCTGCCAGGCAGGTGAGTGAGTGGACCACTTGAAGCCCAGGTGGTCCAAAGACCCACTGACAGTGTATGAAAAGTGGGGTGTTTTTCTGAGGAGAGGCCACCATGGCATTTCTTAGGCTGTCATCACCGTGGTTGCCAGAGAGAGTCTTAGCGCCTTCAGCTGGAGGGGGTGCAGGGTCCCAGGCATTTTCCACCCTCTTCAGAGTCACATGGCCTGGGGAAGAGCTGGCCGGGGGAGCCCTTGCTGCTCCCCCTTCGCCATACTCCCTTCTTTCTTCTCTTCCTCTGGGGAGGAGTCTGGCTTGTGCTTGGGCTGGCGAGGCTGACTGGCCTACCCACCACCGGGGCGTCGCCTTGCCCTCTCCGCACAGGAGCCCATGGCTGCAGCCCTGCTGTCAGGCTGGAGACACGGAAGGGAGATTCCCAGGTGGCCAGGCCACCCGAGCAGCTGGGGTTGGGTCCTGGCCCCCGCAGTGCTCATTCAGGCAGCAGTCTGCACCCCCGAGCCTGCCTCCGCCCTGGTGGAAAGGAGGCATAGGTGGTGTTCCCTGGGATGAGGGCATCAGGTGAGGTCGTGACGCTGACATTCTGAGCCCGGGGCCTGCCTTGTGTTGGCAGAGGGTGCGGTTTCAGGGGTGGCCACGACAACGCACTGCAGCTTAGGTGGCTGCAAACGACAGAGAGGGTTCTCTCGGCGCTCTGGAGGCCAGAGGTCCGAGATCCGGTGTTAGCTGTGTTGGTTCTTTCAGGAGGTTCAAGTCTGAGATCACAGTGTTAGCTGTGTTGGTTCTTTGACGAGGTTCAAGAAGTCTGAGATCATGGTGTTAATCCCATTGGTTCTTTGAGGAAGTTCAAGAAGTGCGAGATCACAGTGTTGGCTGTATTGGTTCTTTCAGGAGGTTCAAGTCCGAGATCAAGGTGTTAGCTGTGTTGGTTCTTTCAAGAGGTTCAAGAAATTCGAGATCACAGTGTTAGCTGTATGGGTTCTTTGAGGAGTTTCAAGAAGTCCGAGATCACGGTGTTAACCGTATTGGTTCTTTCGGGAGGTTCAAGAAGTCCGAGATCACGGTGTTAGCTGTATTGGTTCTTTCAGGAGGCTCCGCGCCTCTCCCCAGTTTCAAGGCTATGCCAGCCATTCTTGACAAATTCCTTGGCTTGTGGACACAGCCCCAGCTCCGTCTCTTGTCTTCACACGGCCTTCCCCTTCTGTGTCTCTTCGTCTTCTCTCCTGTCTCCTGTAAGTCACTGCCGTTGGATTTCGGGCTCGTGTGTTTCCTTTCCTCTCACACCCCTCCCACACTTAGCACTTCTGACACCAGATGGCTTTCCCCCTTCCTGATCAAGCAGTTCTTGGCAGCACCTGCTGGATGTCCTACAGTTGGCATCAAAGCAGGCCCCCTCTGTGGATTTGATTATTTGCTAGAACAGCTCACAGAATGTGAGGAAACACTTGCGTTTACCAGTCTGTTACACAATATAGGATGCAATAAAGAGTCTAGATGAACAGCCATGTGAAGAGATGCAGAGGGCGAGGTCAAGGGAACTTCTGTCCCCTGAAGTTGGGGTGCATCACCCTCATAGTATGTGGGGGTGCACCCCAAGCCCCATACTCTTACAGAGGCTTCATCACATGGATGTGACTGATCACCCAGTTAGTGCCTCTCTTGGGGGAATGGGGCTTGGGGCTGAAAGTTCCCAGCTTCTGAGCATAGCTTGCTCTCTGTGGTGACCAGCTCCATCCAGGAGCCCAGCCAGAGTCACCTCATTAGAACAAGAGACATTCCCATCACCCAGGAAATTCCAAGGAATTTTGGGGCCCTGTATCAGGAGCCAGAATCGAAAATCAAACATCAGAACAAGAGATGCTCCTTGTGTTCCTGTCTCTTAGAAAGCTGCAGGGGTTTAGGAGCCAGGAACCAGGGGTAGACACACACTTTTCTAATGTTGCACAGCACCACCACCACCCTCCGCCCCCAATTCAGGACAGTCTCGAGATGTTTAGTTACATTTGCATATTTCACATTTACCACTACTGAGGGTTAGGACTGGGACGTACCTTTTTGCAATCACTGTTCAACCCGCTGTACTAGTGGAATTACTGCTGATGGTAGTCTTGTTTTTGTAGCAGTCTCATTGTGACATTGTTTGTTCTGTCATCACCATTGTTAACCACCATCTACCATCTAACCCATCACTGGGTTACAGTCCCCGCTGCATGCCACAGAGCTCTGTGACCCTTAGAAGGGACTTGCACTCCCTGAGCCTGTTTGCTCTCCTGGGGTAGGGCCTGTAACCCTCTGCCCTCAGCTTGTTGTGAGAGATAAATGAGACATGCAACTGAGTACTCTGCCTGGGACTGGGCCCAGCACAGTAAGCTGGGAATGTAGCTGCTGCTGTTAAGAGCACAAGGTGGAGTATGTTAGTGGTGTTGAGCCAAAGAGTGGGCACAGGTAGGAGGGTGAGGAACTTGGGCATGCAGGCACAGCTTCAGACAGAGTGATCCTGGAAAGTGCTGAAGGGGGTGTTGGCTCAGTGAGACCCATCAGATACTGTTGCTGAGGCTGTTGCTGTAATTTAACAGCTCAAGGTCACACAGTCACTTGGTAGGCTTGCATTACTCAGCACCCTACACGTGCTTAGCAAGGCTTCCAGCGGCCGACTGGGTCCAAAACTATCACCTTAAGTGTGGGCTCGCTAACATTCTCCCTTCCTTTTCTTCTTCCCCTCATTAGCTTCGCCTCAACAGCATCAAGAAGCTGTCCACCATTGCCTTGGCCCTCGGGGTTGAAAGGACCCGCAGCGAGCTTCTGCCTTTCCTTACAGGTACAGTGGAGTCCTGGGGCCCACGTTGAGTGGGGGGTTCTGGGGGTGGTTCCTGCCAGATAGGAGAGAAACCTCTCTGTGAGTTTAACAGATAGTTTTTAAGTGCCGTGTGCTGGGGGCTGGCACAGGGACTGATGGAAGGGGGTCTGAAGGCAGATGGAGCCTGGTTTGAAGTTAGAAGCTGGTGACTTTAGGCAAATTACTTAACTTCTCTGTTCCATAGAGTTTTTATGTATGAAACGGGCATGGTCGTTATGTGCTATAGCATTGATGTAAACATTAAACAATAATAATAGTAATGATAGCTACTACTTACTATAAACTGACGATATGCCAGATAGTGTTCTAAACCCTTTCTTGTGAGAATTAAGTTTGTTCACAGAGCTTGTGCTCTATGCCACCATTGTTGTCAAGATTATCTCACAGTAACTTCTTAAGGCAGGTAAGACTACTGCCCTCATTTTATAGATGAGGAAACTGAAGTATGGAGAGATGAAGTGACTTAATTGGTCGTGTAGTTAGGAAGTGACTCAGGATATCTATCAAGTCACGCTGGCTCTGAACTTGACAGTATTGGTGGTCTCTCTTCCCTAGCATCGCACACCTAATCACTCATTCCCACCCCCGCCCCGCCCCCCGCCATCNCCCCGCCCCCCGCCATCTCTGCCCACCCAGCTAAAGGGTGACTGCCAGGTTGAGGAAGCGGACTGGAGTACGCTTGTTCCCCAGGGGAAGTCAGCTGTGGGGCAGGACTGAAACCCAGGCTGTCTTGCCCTGCAGATACCATCTACGATGAGGATGAGGTCCTCTTGGCCCTGGCGGAGCAGCTGGGCACCTTCACCACTCTGGTCGGAGGCCCTGAGTACGTGCATTGCCTGCTGGTGAGTCCGGAAGCTGGGGAGGGCCCCTGCCCACCCCTGGGAGGTCAGAACCAGGATCCTTGCAGGGAGGGGAGAGTGCAGGCCAGGCCGGGATCATCTTCTCTGAACAGAGGGGCCTTGATCATTCACTTTAACCCAGCAGGTGAGCAGGCTTTTACTATATTTGAACGAAAACGCACCCGTCTTCCTCACTGTTGACTGGGCATGTCTGAGCAGTGCCACGCCCCACCTGGCCCTTTGCGTGTGACGTTTTCAGTTGGGAGTCAGGCTCCACTTACTTGCTGGGTGACTTGTAAGTCACCTGACTTCTCTGTGCTGTCCTTTCCTCATCTGTAGAAAGGGAGTCCTTAGAACTTACGTTGAGGACCACCTCAAGAGGCCTTAGTGCAGTACTCGGCGTGTAGTAAGCACTCAGAGATGTCAGCTCCGTTGTCATCCTGTCCACGCTTTGGGGTAGAGACAGTCACGCCGTCTACGGCCGTACCACCCTGGACGCGCCCGACCTCATCCATCTCGGAGGCTAAGCAGGGGTTGGTCCTGGTTAGTACTTGGATGGGGAGACAGTCACACTGCTAGTGAGTGGCAGAGCTGGGGTTCCAGGCTCGTCCCTGTGACTTTTCCTGAGTTCCTGTCCATGTAACCCTGTGTTGGGTGATGGTGGAGGTCAGAGATGGTCAGATACTGAGAGTAACTGCTGTTCGGGAGAAGGGAGTGGAGGAAGCGCTCCAGTCCTGTGGCCTGGGTTTAAAGACCCTTGGAGGTTGCTCGGTTTTCACTGTTCCTCAGCACTGCCATTGCCCCCTGTAATTCTGTCTTTCGTGATCCCTAAAGACACAGCTTCATATTTTGGCATCTGCTCTTGATGGTGTTTTGTAGTTAGTCTGCAGGCTTTTTCTTTTAGTGGTATATGAATCCTTGCCACATTTTAAATGAGATTGTAAAAAATTTGTTCTTGATTTTTTAATTTTTTTTCAGGGTGAGTTAGTAATAATTGGTGACCATTATTAATAGTACCATTATTAGTAATAATGGTGATAAATAGTTACTATTATTAAGAAGCAGTGACTGTTTTCACCACTCTTTTCCCATGACATTAAGTACATGCATACTGTGGTGCAGCCATCGCTACTGTTCATCTGCAGAACTTTCTCATCTTCCCCAAAGAAACTGTACTCATCAAGCAGTAACTCCCAAGCTCCTCACACCCGCCCCCAGCCACCATTCCGCTTGCTGTCTCTCCGAGTCTGTCCACAGACATACCTGAGAAATTGTGGGTTTAGTTCCAGACTACCATAGTAAAGAAAGTGAATGTTGCAGTAAAATGAGTCACATGAATTTTTTTGTTCCCACGTACATATAAAAGTTATGATTACACATTACTGTTGTCTATTAAATGTGCAGTAACGTTCTGTCAAAAAAAGTGATACATATCTTAGTTAAAAAATACTTTCTCACCAAAAAACACTAACCATCGTCTAAGCCTTCGGCAGTTGCAGTCTTTCTGTAGTAGTGACATCACAGGTCACTGATCGCAGATCATCATCATAAATACATTAATAACGAAAATGTTTGAAGTATTTTGAGAATTATTGAAATGTGACACAGACTCAAAGTGAGCAAATGCTGTTGGAAAAGTTGATGTTGATAGACTTGGTGGATGCAAGGTTGCCACACACCTTCGGTTTGTAAAACATGGCACCTCACGTAAGGGAGCATACATTATGTAGTCTTTTGTGAAAGGCTTATTTCATTTAGTATAACGTCTCCAAGGAGTTCATCCACGCTGAAGCTTGTCTCAAAAGAGATTTCTTTTTCACATGTAAGAGCCTAGCCCTTTTGGCTGCTTTTGGAAACCCTGAGATTTGCTTTCCCCGGCCATGTCCCCCTGTGACAGTTGGCGGAGCTAGAAGCTGGAAGCAGCTCTGCTCCCTGGACTGGACGCTCTCCAGCCAGTCTCTGCCCCTGCTGTCCCCGCTTGTCGCCTTTACCCGTTGCTGTAGTCAGTTACCTGCCTGGGTCCTGGAAAAACATCTGCAGTTATTATTTCCTTCTGCTTTCTGTCCCTGTCAGGCCAGGTTGGACTTCAGACCACAAGTCTCCACCCACATGTTTATTTGAACAGATTAGGATAAAAATTGAGTCTCCCTTCTTTAAGTCAATAATTCCTGCCTTCCTGCTCTGTGCTAGGAGGTCTGCTGGGCTCAAGGTGACCCCATGGTCAGCCAGTCACATGTCCCTAAAGGAACACGATCACTCCAGGCCTCGCAGTAACAAGTTTCGAGCCCCAGGTTCCCCAGTATCGTGAGATCCTGGTGTGGTTGCCTGTTGGAAACCACAGCTCTACCCTTCAGCCCTTTGGAGGTTCTGGAGCCAGCTGGCCCGGTTTAGATCCTGGCTTGTCACTGTTACATCTCGGGCAAGTTACTTAGCCTTCTGTGCCTCAGTTCCCTGTGAGTTTAGGATGGAGACAGTAACAGGACCTGCTTCATAGGACTCTGGTGAGTTAGAAGCAGCACCGCTGGAGCTGTGGCCCTGCTGTGAACATGCAGTAAATAGACACCGCCGTCAGCATCAGCGATTATTACTGCGCTTTGAGATGCCAGGGACAGCTGTGGCCCTCTCGGAAGGTGACATGTATAGCTTGGGGTTTTGTACACCCCACTGAAGCACCTTCAAGGACCTGTGCGTGAGGTTCTCTGTTGTGATTCTTCAGGGAGGAGACACTGGGTGTGTGTGGGCCTCTGGTGATCAGGGAAAGCCTGTCGGAGGAGCTGAGTCCCTGAAGGGGTGCAGCCAGGAGCTCGGGGGGGCTGGGGGGGAGCTGTGCGCTGACCTGTCTGCCCTACAGCCTCCCTTGGAGTCGCTGGCCACGGTGGAGGAGACGGTGGTACGGGATAAGGCAGTGGAGTCCCTGCGGGCCATCTCTCACGAGCACTCCCCCTCCGACCTCGAGGCCCACTTCGTGCCCCTGGTGAAGCGGCTGGCGGGCGGCGACTGGTTCACCTCCCGCACCTCAGCCTGCGGCCTCTTCTCCGTCTGCTACCCCCGCGTGTCCAGTGCCGTCAAGGCGGAGCTTCGACAGTGAGTCCCCCTGCTGCTGGGCCCTGGCGAGACCCCACCTCCTGCTTCTGCTTGGTCCCCTTCTCTCAAGCCTCAGGCTCTGTTAGGCCCATCCAGCGCCCAGAAGCCCCTGAGCTCTGCCAGCCCTCAGAGAGCTGGTGTCTGGACACTGCCGGGTGTCAGTCCAGGCACTGCCTCCTGCTCATTTAGGAAATGGAGACAATGATGGTTCTTCCTCCCGTTGGTTATTTAAATGAATTACTGTGTATAAAACGCTTAGGACAGACTCTGGTACATGGCAGGCGCCCAGCCAGTGGCATGCGGTGCAGTCGTAGGCCTGTCTCGGTGTGGCAGATGGGAGGCCGCTGCCTCCACCACCTCCCTCCCTCTTGGCTGAACCCCAGGAAATTGCTTGCACTTGAGATTTGGCCTGTGGAAGAACCAGTATTTTTAACTGGATTAAAATCTCCCGTTAATGTGTGTCTCCTCCCCTCCTTCTGGACTCCTGTCCTTCCACCGTTGTCCTGAACTGTGGGCAACTTGCCCAGCCCCTGAGCCATCACTCCGGCCAGGACAGCAGCATGCAGCTGCTTGCAGGCTCTTGGAGGGCTGTTCTGGGCCCCTCGCGTCTCTTAAACTGGAAGCAGCTGGTGCTGGAAAGGAAACGCTCTGAGAAGCTTCACTGCAGCCTCTTAGCTGAGCAGTTTTATGTGGTCACAATAATAGTAATAGATAGAATCAGCAGCTGTGGCTTTGCTGTAGACCTGCACACAGAGAGATGGCTGGGTGTCTCTCACACGGCGTCTCGTTTAAACCTCAGCGGCCCAGTGGGGTGGGTTCTGTTATTAGTTCCTTCGTGTAGTGCAGGGGAGACTCAGAGGCTGTCACTTGGGTCAGGATCACTTGGGCAATGCCAGGAGCTGCAGGGCTGCCTGGGATTCCAGGGTTTCCTCCTCCTGAGCCCCCTCTACCGGCCCAGGTACTTCCGGAACCTGTGCTCAGATGACACCCCCATGGTGCGGCGGGCCGCAGCCTCCAAGCTGGGGGAGTTCGCCAAGGTGCTGGAGCTGGACAACGTCAAGAGTGAGATCATCCCCATGTTCTCCAACCTGGCCTCTGACGAGCAGGTGGGGCCGCCTGCCCGCCCCTCTCCTGCTTCTCCCTGCGGCGGACCCCGAGTCTGGGGAGGAGGCCCGGGGCTGATGGGGCTTCTGCTCCCCCTCCTTGTTCCCACCCTCTCCCCAGGACTCGGTGCGGCTGCTAGCGGTGGAGGCATGCGTGAACATCGCCCAGCTCCTGCCCCAGGAGGACCTGGAGGCCCTGGTGATGCCCACCCTGCGCCAGGCTGCTGAGGACAAGTCCTGGCGCGTCCGTTACATGGTGGCCGACAAGTTCACAGAGGTGCGTGCAGGGGCTGTAGACAGCGTCTCACGGACTGGAAGATGGAGGCCTCAGGAAGGAGCAGGGCCACATGGAGCCGGGGTTTAGTGAAGCCCAGTGGGTCATCCGGGCATCGAAGCAGGAAGCTCTCTTGTCATTTGATTAGCTCACCTGTCAACTCTGGTTGGTTGATAGCGGCAGCGTGAAGTGCTTCCTTAAGGTTTCTGAGGCCAACTTAAGGCTCTGTGGGGGAACCACAGGACCAGAGAAGGGTAGAATGTGTGTGTTCCCGACCTACGAACCTTATCTCCTTTCATGGAGGTGTCTTTCCTCGGCTGTTGGCCTCCTTGTCCCTGCAAGTTACCTGTGGGTTGTGTTCTCATCTCCTCTTCTTATAAGCGCTTTAGACGTTTTGGCTTAGAGCTCACCTTAATGACCTTATTTTACCCTGTTACCTCTTTAAAGACCCTGTGGCCAAGTATGGTCACATTCTGAGGTACTGGGGTGGGGAGTTAGGGCGTCAGTGTATGAATTTCAGGGGATACAGTTGAGCCCCAAAACACGGCCCCAAAGTTTGAATGGCCAGAGGGATGCTGTCAGGCAGAACAGATGCCACGTCTCTGAGGACAGTGCTTTTTCCATGGAGTCTCAGTGGCTTATTGCACAGACATGTTTGTCAAGCTCCAGCTCGTGGCTGGGTGTTGGGGATCCAGTGAATTCAGCACATTCCTGGCCTTCAAGGAACAGGCAGCCTGAAAGGGGAAGGTCAGCTGAGACAGAGGGAAGGCAGTGAGACAGTGTGACAGGTGCAGGGCCGGCCGGCGGGCGTGGAAGTGCCAAGACGAGGAGGCGCTGCAGTAGGTTCTGGAGGACGAGAGAGAGAGCCAGGGCAGGAACTGTGTCCCATGTGTGCAGAGGGCCTGGGTGGTGAGAAGAGCACAGGCAAGAACATTGGGCAGTGGCTCTCGGTGGGGAGGAAGCTGGAGAGGCGGGCAGCAGGCCTCTCTCCTCGCAGTCAGGAACCACCCTGTTCCCCCAGGCCCTCACGAAGCAGCTTCACGGCAGAACCTGTGCATTTTCCTTGCCTGGCTTCCTGAGGGGAGACCCTAACCTGTACTGTTTTATTTTAATTACAAAAGTAATATCGGTTCTGGTAAATAGTCTTAACACGGAAATAATGCAAATGAGCAAGTGGCAGTGATCATACATCGGTAGTCTTTTGGGATCAGGGACAGAAAACCCAACCCGAGTAGCCTGAATAGTAATGCAGTCTGTTGTTACTTTTAGTGCAGACAGCAGTACTTTGCAGTAGGTGCCCTTGGGGTCTGAGGAAGCAGAGGCTCAGAGAGGTGCAGGCACTCATCCAGGGTCACACAGGTGATAGCAAGAGTAAGAGCTTAAGCCAGGCGGTTGGACTCCAGGGCCACGCTCATGACCACTGCCTTGCCCAGCCCCTCGGCACCATACACAGTTCATCACTGCACAACAGGGAAACCGAGGCTCAGAGAGGCTCTGAGACCTGGCTGAGGTCACCCCTACGGCACCCGTGTTACATCTCAGCGGTAATGCCAAGGGCTGCTTTTGCCTCAGTCCTGGTGCCTGTAACTTTGATTTTGTTCTCATTCACCGAAGGTGCCCGGCAAGCCCTCTCACTCCCCCTGCCCTTCCTTCCCTTCCTGCAGCTCCAGAAAGCGGTGGGGCCTGAGATCACCAAGACGGACCTGGTCCCTGCCTTCCAGAACCTGATGAAAGACTGTGAGGCCGAGGTGAGGGCCGCCGCCTCCCACAAGGTCAAAGGTTGGTGCTGGTGACCAGAACACAGCAAGCGGGCATGTGGGTGGTGGGCTGGGTGTCCGAGGGACTGCAGGCAGAACGGGCACCTCGGGTCTCACCTCCCATCACCTCCCTCTCACTGCCCACAGAATTCTGTGAAAATCTCTCTGCTGACTGTCGGGAGAATGTGATCATGACCCAGATCTTGCCCTGCATCAAGGTAACGGAGTTTGGTGGGAGGAGTAGAGCACGCCTGAACCTTCTGGAAGGAAGGTGGAGATAGGGTGTGAGGGGCAGCCCGATGCAGATTGAGTTCCCACCTCCTCGGGCCAGGCAGTGTTGGGTTTAGAGCAGTCAGGAAGCCTGAGGGCAGGCGGAATCTGAGGCTCGGGGCTGAGCGTAGTGGTGGGGTGCTTCCTCCTCAGAGCTCACAGTGTCTCCTCATCCACAGAGCTTCGAGTATGGGGCAGAGGCTCCCAGGCGGGCAGGGGTCATTGAACTCCAGGCGCGCTGAACGTGTAAGGCAGGTGCTTCAGTTCCCCTTGTGCACTCAGCCTGGATCGAGAGGACAGAAGCAGGCAGTGTCTCGGGGTTTGTAGGACTTGAGTTTCCGCAGCCACTGACCCCGTGGCTCCCATCCTCCTTCTACCTCCCAGGAGCTGGTGTCTGACGCCAACCAACACGTCAAGTCGGCGCTGGCCTCCGTCATCATGGGCCTCTCCCCGATCCTGGGCAAAGACAGCACCATCGAGCACCTCCTGCCCCTCTTCCTGGCCCAGCTGAAGGACGAGGTGCGGCCGCTGTGGGGCTCTGCACGCTGGCTGTGGCGGGCGGGGCGGCTGCTCCCCAGTGTCGCCTGCACCTGTAGCAAATGCCCAGGTCGCCAGGGAGTTGAGTGTCTGTGGGCCTGGTGGGCTGCACGTTAGCTCATTGGCTTATCTGGTGTTTGTTTCACGTGCCTTTATTCTGTACTAGTCTTTCCTGGGCTTTAGGGATACTGAGGAAAAAAAGGAACAAGATCCTTTTGATCCTCCAGGACCTTCAGAGACTGGCAGTGGAGAGGGACAGATGGGCGGTCCCTTGACTCCCTGATCATACAGGCGCTGTGACAGGTTCATGTCTATCCAAATTCAGGCTAAGGTGCTTACTAGAGACCCTGAAGTGCTGTGGCTTAAATAAGGTGGAGAATGGTTTCTCTCACAGGAATCCAGGGGCGGAGGGGACCTACACTGAGGGTGTTGTCCCTGCTGACCCCAGCACCCTGTGGTTCTGAGGTGGCTGCCCTGATTTGTTGCGTCTCAGCTGGCGTGACGGGAGAGGGCACCGACCAGCAGCAGGCCAGTCCTCTCAGTCAGACCCCAGAGAGGGTGCCCATCCTGTCTGCTGATGGCTGCCTGTGTGGAGGTCAGGTTGATGCCACATGGCCCAAGGGCCTCACCATAAGTCACAGTGTTAGCATGATCTTTTTGACATGGCCCAGGGCCCTTTTTTATTTCAGATACTGAGAGATAATCACCCAGAAGCTGGTGGGGGTCCAGTCCTCTGTTTGGAATATGCCAAGTTTGAACAGCCTAGCGCTGTCCAGTTAATAACCCTTTACTGCACACTTGATTATTTGGTTCATTGATTGATTTCAGCACATGCCTATTCACCCCACAGCTCCCAGAGGGAGATGCAGGAAAAACTGGTGTCTGCCCTCCAGGAATATATGATGCCCTCCAGGAATTAATTATATTTGTGTGCCTTTTCTTAGAAGTTGTTTCAGAGATTTTCGGAAGCAGATGGGGATATAGGTTCCCCCTCTGTGCTAGGATAGAGCATTCCTATAAGCCTGTCTCAGGTTGAAATAGCGTAGAGTGAAGCAGCTATTTTTTCCTTTGGTAAAGCACAAATCCTCTTTGGGTTTCTTTTAGTGAAAGCAGGAACCCATGTAAGTCTCATAGTGGTGTGAAGTTAACTGGATAAATGGGGGCTACCTGTGTACATGCGCATGTGTATTTGTGTGTTTGTTAGTCACCCAGTCATGTTCAACTTTGCAACCCCGTGGGTAGCCCACCAGTCTCCTTTGTCCATGGAATTCTCCAGGCAGGAATACTGGAGTGGGTACCATTCCCTTCTCCAGGGGATCTTCCCAACCCTGGGATCAAACCTGGGTCTCCTGCATTGCAGGCAGATTCTTTACTGTCGGAGCCACCAGGGAAGCCCACACATGCATGTAGCGCAAGTCAGAGCCTTGCCCTGGGCTCCGTGTGCAGTACACCTTCTCAGACCCTCCTGTCCTCTCCTCAGTGCCCGGAGGTGCGGCTGAACATCATCTCCAACCTGGACTGCGTGAACGAGGTGATCGGCATCCGGCAGCTGTCGCAGTCCCTGCTCCCTGCCATTGTGGAGCTGGCGGAGGATGCCAAGTGGCGGGTGCGGCTGGCCATCATCGAGTACATGCCTCTGCTGGCGGGACAGCTGGTGAGAGCTCAGGCCTGGGCCAGGCCCGCTGCCCGGGGAGGTGGGCGGCGCAGCCAGGCCTGGGGGCCGTGCCGGGGCCCTGGGGCTGTGAGGGCCCAGTGGAAGGTGTGAGGGCTGTCGTGGGAGTCAAGGGGAGGAAAAGGAAGAGAGCCCCTCGGGTGAAGTGGAGCAGTGCCTGGCTCTTTGCGGGGTTGGGGCTGGTTTCCCTGGGCTTCGCCAGATCTGCGCAGTCTCAACCCTGATCTATTATCTCGTCTCCTGCAGGGGGTGGAGTTCTTTGATGAGAAACTCAACTCCTTGTGCATGGCCTGGCTTGTGGATCATGGTGAGCACCTCCCCAGGACCTCTGGGAGGAGACGGGCTCCAGAAGGGTGCAGGGGCGGATTGCTTGGGGCAGGTGGGGGCTGGGCGTCACCCCACTGCTGCCAGGTACATGGACCAGCTCCCTTGCTTTCTGGATTCCCATAGGAGGTCAGGGTGGGAGGTGGATGTATCAGGTCACCCAGGGCTTGCCAGGTCCAGTGGAGAGTCTGAGGGCCATCCGGCAGACAGCCCGAGTTTGAATCCCACTTCCTGGCTGTCAAACTTTAAACACGTCACTTGCCACCTTTGAGCCCGCACTCTATGAAATGTAAGGTGCCTCATCCCAGTCTTTGAAGGCCATTGTGAGAATTGTTCATTGTTTTCACTAGGAGTGGCAAAAGTAAAAGTTAGCATTTGTCTGTAACAGGCTCCATTCCACGTACTAAGTCACTCACTTGGGCAGATTCAGAGCCTCAGTCTGCCCGTCTGTGCCTTGGAGCTATTGAGAATGGGCTACGTGAAAAGAAAACCCTGCATCTAGTGCACAGCCCTCTCTTGCTCTGCGAGTTTATGGGTTCTCATGTGGCCTGGTACCTGGGGCTGCTCTGCAGGTGGGAGCGAGTGTGACTGAGTCCCCACCTGCGTCAGTCCTTCACCTCCTGAGTCTCTCTCTCCTCCTCCTCCTCCCACAGTCTATGCCATCCGCGAGGCGGCCACCAGCAACCTGAAGAAGCTGGTGGAGAAGTTCGGGAAGGAGTGGGCCCACGCGACTATCATCCCCAAGGTCTTGGCCATGTCTGGGGACCCCAACTACCTGCACCGCATGACCACACTCTTCTGTATCAATGTGAGCGCCCACCCGCCCCCACCTCTCTCTGGGGGAGGGGAAGTAGACAGGAGAGGAGGAATGGAGAAGGTCCTCGGGGGAAAGCTGGCTTGGGAGTAGGAAAGTGATGGGATCTGGGGCCGTAGGGGTGAGTCCTTGCGGAACTGCAGGCTGGAGCTTGGCGCTCCCTGGTCAGAGTATAGGGCCTTTGCAGGTGGGGACCTGCTTGGGGGAGACTGGGGAAATTTGGCCAATAGAACAGTGATGGCCAGGTCTGTCTGAGCACCCCCTCCTTCCCCACAAAATAAGTGATATTTATGATACAATGGTTAAAGCACAGTTTCTAGAATCAGACCTACTGTTTAATTCTAGCTCTGCTATATATTGACTGCATCTTGAGAAAATTACCTTACCACTTAGTGCCTCAGTTTTCTCACCTGTAAAGGGTTCATACCAACAATCACAACCCCAGACTCCCGAGGCTGTGACATTGATCTGGTTATACAGCTTAGAACAGTGGTTCATATGTAATGTATGGTGTGTATGTAATATGCATATGTATAGTGTGTATTTAATACGTAATGTATGCTGTGTGTGTGGTATGTAATATGTAATATATGGTGGGTGTGTGATATGTATGCTATGTGTGTGTGGTATGTAATGTATGGTGTGTGTGTATTCTGTGTGTGTGATATGTAAATATGTGATAGATAAATACAGTAGAAAGTGCTTGTATGTAGTCACTTAAATAAACTTAAATAAAACCACTTAAATAAACCACATAACTACAAATTAAAGAATGAGATTTAAAAGTTAGCATAAAATTGTTCCGATAATCCCTTCCCGTGTGTCACTCTGGAGACCATGGCACTAAGGAAGGGATCCCAGGGTCAGGAATCTAGTCCCATCCCCAGAGGATGAGGGAGACTCTGAAGAGGGGAGCTGGGATGGGACAGTGTGGGCTGGGGGTTTTCAGGGCAGGGAGATGGTGGAGTTAGGAGGGTGTTAGGGAACCTGGGAACTTGTGGAGAATCAAGGCCTTCAGGCTGGGCGAGACTGAGCTCAGAGTCCCCCTGATGCTCAGCTAGCTTCATCCCCAAGCCTGATGGCCACTAAGTGTCCCGGTCAGAGGGAGCGAGGACTCTGGGAGTCACCCTCTGCTGCTCCCTGGCCTGCAGGTGCTGTCCGAGGTCTGTGGGCAGGACATCACCACCAAGCACATGCTGCCCACCGTGCTGCGCATGGCCGGGGACCCTGTCGCCAATGTCCGCTTCAACGTGGCCAAGTCCCTGCAGAAGATCGGGCCCATCCTGGACAACAGGTGAGGCCTGCCCCTCCTCCACACACGATTGCGTTTGTATCAACTTCAAAAATGGATCAGGAGGGGCGCAGGTGATGGAAATGAGGATGGTGGTTATTTTGGGGGAAGGGCCTTGTGACGCCTGCACCTCTGTCTGTCCAGGACACAGCTTCACCCCTTAGCTGAAGGCCGCCTTTGTCCCCCAAACAGCTGACTGCTGCCGCAGAAGCATGACCCTCGGCCCTTACCTCCCTGGGCCCCTGTAGGGCCGAGTCCCACCCTCGGGTGCTCTCCTGGCCTGTTACTTGTCAGCAGTTTGATCTGCCTTCTCCCAGTCTGGGTTCCGTGTGGGTGAGAGTCAGGAAGCTTGGGTTTTCCGCTGTGTCCACACCTGATGGGCAGTAGACCTCAGTAGATAATGTTACACAAATGCAAGGCGTCATGTGGCCGAGGCTCAGAGACTTGAGGGTTCTGGGTTTTCTGCCCCACCTTTCCACACCACCTCACCTCCCTATACCTATGCTGGGCCCCCGAGGCCTCTGTCCTGGTTTGTGAGACTTTCAGCCTTCCAAGTACTGGTTGCTCTGGCCCCTGAGAGCTTTCATGCACCTGTGTGTCTGCGTCTCTGCAGACACCCAGCAGCCCCGCCTGGCTGACCCTTTGCCTTCTCCCTCTCTCCCCAGCACGCTGCAGAGTGAGGTCAAGCCCGTCCTCGAGAAGTTGACCCAGGACCAGGACGTGGACGTCAAGTACTTTGCCCAGGAGGCTCTGACTGGTGAGGCGTCAGGAATCTAAGACGCCGGCAGGAGGGGGTAGGGGTCTGCGAGGGCGATGCTTGGCCTGGGAGTGGCCGTGGGCAGCAGGCTGGCTGCCTTCTGACTCCCGCCTCTTCCTGTTCCCCCAGTTCTGTCTCTCGCCTGATGCTGAAAGAGGAGCCACCGCCAGCCTCCGGTGTCCGCCCTCCCCCGCCAGGCTCTTCCCTGGGGGGACAGTGGGGGGCCTTTGGCTGTCACTCCCTGTGCATGGTCTGACCCCAGGTCCCTCCCCTGGCACGGTTCCTCCCTCAGTCTGGGACATCCACCCCCTACGGGGCTGGGGGCGCACAAGGTGGTACAGAGCAGAGACCCTGGGAGGAAGGGGCCACTCCCGCCCTCTGGGGGAGAGGCGCGAGCATCCCAGGTCGCCGGCTCCTGCTGCTGTATGGGGACCCCTCCCCTATCTCCTCCACCTCCCTCCCTTCTTCTCGGTGGTTTTTTTGTGTCAATTGTGCCGTTTTTATTTTATTCCCTTTCCCCCCTTTTCACAGAGAAATAAAGGTCTAGAAATAGCTGGTTCTCTGGTCTTAGTCACTAGATGGAGAAGGGGGCACCACCTCAGGGCCCCAGCCTTGCACTTCTGTCTGGTGAGAACTGACTGGACTTGCCACACCCCTGTCCTGCGAGTGAGGAGGATTCCCTGGGAAGCTGATGAGAGTGCCCCTGGCCCCAGGGGCCTGCGGAGTCCTGAGGTGCAGTTAAGTTTCACAGAGGCTGGCTGAGTGTGTGGTGGTTAGAGCAGGTGCCTTGGTGCCAGACTGCCTGCATCCAGATCCTTGTCCTTCCGTTAATAGCTGTGTGGCCTTGAGTAGGTGCCTAGTCTCAGATTGCAGGACTGTAAAATGGGGGTAACAGAATCTAGATTGAGCAGGGCAGGAATGAAGACTAAATGAGGTAATACACACAGAGTGGGCAGTGATGTTTGATGCATGAGAAGACTGGGCCAGGAGCCCTCAGGACCATCAGGGCTGCGACAGAGCAGGCTGGGGACCGTGGCTAGACAGAACCACTGGTTCTCTCTCGGTGTCTGTTCTTCTGTTTCTTTAGTACTGATTGGACACCTGTATTTTGAGTTGGGCACATGGCTGCCTGGATTCAAGGCATTTTCACAGGGTCTCTTGAAATTTGGTGTGGCATTGCAGCTAAATTCGGGCCAGTAATATGTGAACAGAAATGGCACGGGCAGCTTCTAGAAAGCATTCCTAAGCAGCGAAATAATATCTCCGCCTCCCTGCTGAGCCAAGGAATGTGGCCTGATGGCGGGAGTGGGTGCAGCCATCCCAGGCCAGGACGTGAGCCCAGAAGTGCAGGCCCAGCGAGGCAGCAGCGCACGACAGGCGGGGCCCAGGGTTCCTGATGCCGTCGAGGCCCACACAGGCTACTCGTCACCTGGCGGAGTTAAACGTATAAGTGACTTTGGGGTTTGATCACTTGGCAAGTCACCCAGATCCTAACTGATGCAGGGACCAAAGAACCCTGCAGAGAGGAGCAACAGATGATGCAGATGGTGTGTGTAAAGCTTCACAGAGGACGTGACACCCAAGTGAAATCCGGCCTTGCAGGGTGGCAGGGACCTTGGCATTTGGTGGCAGGTGGTTTTCACCAGCAAGCTCTTGTGTTACTGAGTCCCTGCTCTTTGTTAGAGCAGATCAAACCCTGGGGGATGAGGGCAAAGGAGACCCTCTTCCGCATTGTGCTAGCTGACATTCATTTCCTAAGGACAGGGCCTGTGGTTTGAACTCAGCCCATTGCTCTCCGCAACCCCCTGCCTTACACACACATACATGTGCCTTCCTAAATATAAATACTTGAAGGACTGAGTGAGTGAAGAGTTTGTGGGGTGGGGACGAAGGTAGTGTAATCACTTGCAGCATGATGTTGAATGTTCTGGCGTAGCCAGCAGCCTACCAGTAATGAATGATCCATGGTGTCCCACTTATATTTTCCTGCCTTTCAACCCATCCCCCAAAACTTAGTGGCTTAAAACAGTGAAACGTATCATCCCTCGTCATTCTGCAGTCTGGGCTTGGCTCGTTGGGAAGGTTCTGCTCCATGTGGTGTCTACTGGGCCTGCAACCTTCAAGGTGACTTCTTCACTCCCACGTCTGGCCCTCAGCCAAGGCCTGCTGTATCTTCTCCCAGCATTTGGCTGCTCCAGGGTGGCTGGATGTCTTTTCTGATGGTTGATGGCTCCAGAGCAGTTTCCAAGAGAACAAGTCCCAGTTTCCAAGTGCCTTCTAAGCCTCTGCTACCATCATAGGCCAAGTCAAGTCACGTGGCCAAGCCCGAGTCAGTGTGGGAGGGGCCGCTCAAGATGTGAGCGCTGAGTGTGGTCCATTGCAAACTGGATGTAATGGTCCTCACGTGTGGTCCAGAGATAGCTGAGCTCCACTGCTGGTGAGCAGAGGCATCGAGAGCGTAAGGAGATGAGGCTGACTCCAGGGCATGTATTTTGGAAAGAGCTGAAGATGGACGCTTTACCCTGGAAGGCAGAAGAAACCGCAGAGCGTTTTGGCAAGTAGTGACAGCATCTGAATTGAAGGGCAGGTTGAGGCTAAGAAACATGAGAGAATTCTGGTCTAAGTGAGCTGGAGCAGGTGGAGTGAGGGAGGTGGCAGGTAATGAGGGTGACAAGGAGGATTCCCAAGGAGGCAGATTGGGACTTGGTGACGCCTGGATTAGGGGAGTAAAGGGAAGGATTCAGTCACCTTGGCACCCAGGATTCAGATCTTCCCAGTCTCAGCACCCACTACTCCTTGGAAAACGTTCTTGGTTCCTGCAAACCCACACATGCTTCAGCATCTCAGTCTTGCCTGTAACGTGAACCTCTACCTGGAAAGTCTTCTTTCCTTGTCACTTGTCAGGGGAACAAGTAATTCGGTGTGCAGAGTGGGAAAGTGAGACCAAGTGGCACAGCGAGCGTGGAGGAGTGAGCACGTAGGGGTCAGATCCTGAGGAGCCTCTAAGTAGCAGGGTGGGGGGCTTGAACTTGTCCCTGAGGGATGGGGTCCAGTAAGACTTGGGGAGATCTTTCCAGGGTCGACAAAGCCCAGAGCCAGGGAAGAGGCTGGGATGATGGTCCTGGAAGATGAAGACCTCAGCTGGGCAGTGGTCAAGGACAGAGGGCAGAGGGATCGAGGAAGTGGACTTGATGCCACTTCCCCTTTCCAAACCACAAGAAATTACACAAAGAGCAGCTGGAAGGAAGGCCTGTCTCTCCCGTCCTTGGTTCTCATCAGAATATCCAGTCTCAGCACACGCCTGTCAGCAGTCTGCCCCTGTCCAGCTGTGTCTTCCAGATGGGAGAACAGCCCCAGAGTGTGTAGGGTGTGTGATGTGGGCTCTTACACAGTGACCACACCAGAACTCCACAAACCTCCCAGAGGAAAGAAAGTGCCTCAATTTCCTCTGGTAATTTAAGATCCTCTTCAGCCCAGCCAAAGACGGAAGCTGGCCCTACAAGTTAGATGAGGCCGAGCAGGCCATGGCTGGCTTAGTGGCGCTGCGGGTGCCGTGATGCACATTGTAGAAATTCTTTTATATGAATCACTGGGGGCAGAACCCGATCTGACCTGAACTACTCTGTTGACAAAAGCTGACTTGGACTGCTGTGTAGAGTATTATCCCTTTTCTGTGGAATAGAAAGTACAGCACAAATGTCCTTGTGTTTGGAATACATGGAATATACTGAATCAATAACNCCTGAGGAGCCTCTAAGTAGCAGGGTGGGGGGCTTGAACTTGTCCCTGAGGGATGGGGTCCAGTAAGACTTGGGGAGATCTTTCCAGGGTCGACAAAGCCCAGAGCCAGGGAAGAGGCTGGGATGATGGTCCTGGAAGATGAAGACCTCAGCTGGGCAGTGGTCAAGGACAGAGGGCAGAGGGATCGAGGAAGTGGACTTGATGCCACTTCCCCTTTCCAAACCACAAGAAATTACACAAAGAGCAGCTGGAAGGAAGGCCTGTCTCTCCCGTCCTTGGTTCTCATCAGAATATCCAGTCTCAGCACACGCCTGTCAGCAGTCCGCCCCTGTCCAGCTGTGTCTTCCAGATGGGAGAACAGCCCCAGAGTGTGTAGGGTGTGTGATGTGGGCTCTTACACAGTGACCACACCAGAACTCCACAAACCTCCCAGAGGAAAGAAAGTGCCTCAATTTCCTCTGGTAATTTAAGATCCTCTTCAGCCCAGCCAAAGACGGAAGCTGGCCCTACAAGTTAGATGAGGCCGAGCAGGCCATGGCTGGCTTAGTGGCGCTGCGGGTGCCGTGATGCACATTGTAGAAATTCTTTTATATGAATCACTGGGGGCAGAACCCGATCTGACCTGAACTACTCTGTTGACAAAAGCTGACTTGGACTGCTGTGTAGAGTATTATCCCTTTTCTGTGAAATAGAAAGTACAGCACAAATGTCCTTGTGTTTGGAATACATGGAATATACTGAATCAATAACAAAAGCATCCACAGAGAGAAGCACAGGCCCCGATGGCTTCACTGAGATCTACCAAAACACTTGCAAAATTAATAACCAGTTCTCAAACTCTTCCAAAAACAGAAGGGGAGGAAGCACTTCCCAGCTTACTTTGAGGCCAATATTGCCCTGATAACTAAAGCCAGACGAAAACGGCAAAATGAAATCTACAGAGCATTTATCTCTTAGAAACATAGATACAAAAATGCTGACAGCCTGAATTCAGCAGCATATAAAAAGAATTGTATACCATGACCAAATATAATTTATCTCAAACATTAAAGGTTAGTTTAATGTCAAGAAAGTCAATGTACTATACCATATCAGTAGAATAAAATGCAGAGAGAACAACATGGTCATCTCAACTTATGCAGAAAAAGCATTTGGCAAAATCTAACCCCTTTTTGTGGAGAAGGCAATTGCACCCCACTGCAGTACTCTTGCCTGGAAAATCCCATGGACGGGGGAGCCTGGTGGGCTGCAGTCCATGGGGTCACTAAGAGTCGGACACGACTGAGTGACTTCACTTTCACTTTTCACTTTCACGCATTGGAGAAGGAAATGGCAACCCACTCCAGTGTTCTTGCCTGGAGAATCCAGGGGGCTGCCGTCTATGAGGTCACACAACTGAAATGACTTAGCAGCAGCAGCAGCAGCAACCCCTTTTTGTGATTAAAAACAGTCAAACTAGAAATAGAAGGGAACCTCCTTAAACTGATAAAAGGCATCTCCAAAACCCCACAGTTAACAATACTTAGGAGATGAAAGACTTGAGTGTTTTCCACAAAAGATCTGGAATAAAACATTCTTGCCACTTCTGCAGACCATACTGGAAATTCTAGCCAGAATATTTAGTCAAGGAGAAGCAAAGGCTTGCAGATTGGAAAGGAAGAAGTAAAACTTTGCAGGTGACATGATCTTACATATAAGAAATCCTAACAAATCCACTAAGGGGAAAAAAAAAAGCCACCACTGTTTGGGCTTCCCAGGTGGTGCTAGTGGTAAAGAATCCACCTACCAATGCAGAAGATTTAAGAGATGCAGGTTTGACCTGGGTAGCCAGATCCCCTGGAGAAGGAAGTGGCAACCCACTTCAGTATTCTTGCCTGGAAAATTCCACAGGCAGAGTAGCCTGGCAGGCTACAGTCCATGGGACCACAGAGAGTCAGACAACAGCACAGCACAGCGGCAAACATGGTTAGCAAGATGGGCAGGATACAGGATCAACATGAAAATCACTTGCATTATTGCAGATGATAACAGGTGTTGGGTGAGGATGTGGAGGTACTGGAATCCTCATACTGCTGATGAGGATGTAAAATGCTGGACCCCACTTTGGAAAATTTTACCAAGCCAGTTCCACTGCGAGGCATATTCCTGAGGGAACTGAAAACGTGGCCACACAAGAGCTCGCACACAAATGTTGGTAAGATTGTTCACAAGTCAAAATGTGGAACCCATTCAAATGTTTATCAACTGATGAGTGGGTAAATGTATCCATATAATGGATATTTCTTAGCTATAAAAATAAGGACTGACATGCGCTACAACATGTTGGAACCTGAAAAACAAAAAAACGTGCTGAGCGAAAGGAGCCAGACACAAAAGGCTGTATGTGGTGTACTTTCATTTACAGGACATGTCCAGATTGGTAAATCTGTAGAGACAAAGTAGCTGAGGTCAGCGGGTAGGGGGTGGGCAATGGAAAGTGACTCCTTAGTGGGTATCAGGTTTCTTCTGGAGGTGATGAAATGTCCTGGAGTTAGTGGAGATGGTTCCCCCACTTGATAGATAACACCTATGCAGTTGTGCCCTATAAAAGGATGAGTTTTATGGTATATGAATTATGTCTCTATGAAAAGCAGTCACCACCAAGCGCTATCTGTCTACTTTGCTTTAGGTAAGTGGATTTGTAAGAATAAAATAAAATTGTTTTCTCCCCTCTCCACCTTCCATACCCTTGGGTCAAAAATATTTGGAAAAAAGTTCCAGAAAGTTTCAAACATCAGAACTTGTACTTGCTGCATTTGTTGTTCAGTCGCTCAGTTGTGTTCAACTCTGCAACCCCGTGGTCTGCAGCGCACCAGGCTTCCCTGTACTTCACTGTCTCCAAGGGTTTGCTCAAACTCATGTTCATTGAGTCATTTACATTGCAGTAGGCATTATAAGTAATCTAGAGATGATTTAAAGTATTCAAGAGGCTGTGTGTAGGTTGTGTGCAATTGTTAAACATAAGAGGCTCGAGCATACATGGATTTTGGTATTCATGGGGGATTTTGGGTTTAACCCGCGTATTTTGAGGGATGACTGTTTCACATGCTGTTTTCAAGAAGACTTTCTAACACATTCACTATCAATTTCTATCTTCATTGCACTATAATTAGAGGATATGTTTGGTATTTTAAAAAATCCTTTGATTACAGCCAAGACTTACTTTGGGCCCAATTTGTGGTTGAGTTTTATAAATTCTTTTGTGTCTTTAAGAGGTGTAGTCAGCAATGGAAGCAACATTTTGCAAAGTCCAAAAGGCCAGGTTTATTGTTTGTGATAGGCAGACCTGCTATTCATTTCTAAATTAATTCAGCTTTTAACAAATTAATACTAAGGAAATTGCTTAACTCCCACTTTTAATTATAGAATTGCCTGCTCTTCCTGTTTTATTTTTCCTTTATATATTTTGAAGCCATGTTTATAGAGGCATAAAATGAAGACTTTTTGTATTTTTGGTGAATTCAGTCTTTTATAATTATGAAACTGCTTCTTTATACTGAGCAAGACCTTTTCATGTAAAGTCTTGTTTCTTTGAAATTAATATAGATGCATCAGCTTCTTTTGATTAGTATTTTCATGCCATGCTTTTCCCATCCTTTTACTTTAAAACTTTCTGCATCCTTAAGTTTTATATGTAACAATTATAAATGGCATATTTTTGGAAAATCTAGTCTGATGATCTTTGTTAACTGATACTTAATTCCAGTTATACTTAATATACTTAATGAATATATTTGCATGTAAATCTGCTGCCTCCCTTTATACTTTCTATTTCTTCTGTTCTTCTATGTTTCTTTCTTTTTTTAATTTTTAATTTTTTTAAATTTTACTTTACTTTACAATACTGTGTTGGTTTTGCCATACATCAACATGAATCCACCACAGGTATACATGAGTTCCCAATCCTGAACCCTCCTCCCACCTCCCTCCCCATATCATCTCTCTGGGTCATCCCTGTGCACCAGCCCCAAGCATCCTGTATCCTGTATCAAACCTAAACTGGCGATTCATTTCTTACATGATAGTATACGTGTTTCAATGCCATTCTCCCAAATCATCCCACCCTCTCCCTCTCCCACAGAATCCAAAAGACTGTTCTATACATCTGTGTCTCTTTTGCTGTATCGCATACAGGGTTATCGTTACCATCTTTCTAAATTCCATATCTATGTGTTAGTATGCTGTATTGGTGTTTTTCTTTCTGGCTTCACTATATAATAGGCTCCGGTTTCATCCACCTCATTAGATCTGATTCAAATGTATTCTTTTTAATGGCTGAGTAATACTCCATTGTATATATGTACCACAGCTTTCTTATCCATTCATCTGATCCTCTATGACCCACCTCCCAGAATACTGGGAATACAAGCAAAAATAAACAAATGGGATCTAATTAAAATTAAAAGCTTCTGCACAACAAAGGAAACTATAAGCAAGGTGAAAAGACAGCCTTCGGAATGGGAGAAAATAACAGCAAATGAAGCAACTGACAAACAACTAATCTCAAAAATATACAAGCAACTCATTCATCTCAATTCCAGAAAAATAAACGACCCAATCAAAAAATGGGCCAAAGAACTAAATAGTCATTTCTCCAAAGAAGTCATAAGATAGCTAACAAACACATGAAAAGATGCTCAACATCACTCATTATCAGAGAAATGCAAATCAAGACCACAGTGAGGTACCATTTCACACCAGTCAGAATGGCTGCGATCCAAAAGTCTATAAGCAATAAATGCTGGGGAGGGTGTGGAGAAAAGGGAACCCTCTTACACTGTTGGTGGGAATGCAAACTAGTACAGCCACCATGGAGAACAGTGTGGAGATTCCTTTAAAAACTGGAAATAGAACTGCCTTATGCCCCAGCAATCCCACTGCTGGGCATACACACCAAGGAAACCGGAATTGAAAGAGACACGTGTACCCTAGTGTTATCGCAGCACTGTTTATAATAGCCAGGACATGGAAGCAACCTAGATGTCCACCAGCAGATGAATGGATATGTTTCTTTTTCTAATCACCTCTTTGCTGATTGACTAAGGATTTATTTTACCACTTCATTTCTCCCCTCTCCTGGTTTGGAATCCACCGACTCTGCTTGCTTTTAGAGGTTCCCCTAGGGCAGGATTTCCCCACCTAAGTACTCACTGAGGTTTTCAGCTGGATAGTTTCTTGTGGAGGCTGTACTTTAGGAAGTTTGTCAGCATCCTTAGCATCCACTCACTAGTCAGCAGTCACAGCACCACCCCTCCTCCGTGAACAGAAATGTCTCCAGTATGGCATACACGGTGGAAGGCAAAATCCCTCCTGGCTGAGAACCTCTGCCCTAGAAATTACCACATGCATAGCCAACACATTAAAGTCTAACATCAAGACCTTCATCCTCATGGTTAATGTGAGAACCTTAGAATCTTGATACTCCAGAATGGACCAACAGCCTCAGCTGCCCCCAGAAGCTTGTTAGAAGTGCACAATGTCTGACCACAACCCCGACCTATTTGATTTTATATTTAGAGTACTTCTTTTGTCTTGTATGCTGGAAATCTTAGTTTTTAATGAAATATATAAGATATGAAAGTATCACAAGTAGATTATATGTTAGTTATACATTCTATATATCAGGAAGGCATATACAACACCTGTAATAATTCCAGAATGACTAACAAATTTACAGATAGTCTACTGAATATAGCTCAACATATTCTTTATGGCTCATTTTTTGGAAGAAATTTCCCACTTAATGTGACCTGAGGTTGGTCACGTGGCCCTTCTCATCCACCCACTCACACTTGAGAAGTGCTTCAGCCATGGGGTGCGTGGAAAAGGTCACTGGCCGTGGGGACCCATCCTCCCAGTTCTCCAGTCCTATCTTCTCCACATGGAGGGTGACTTGGCTTCTGTGAACTTCACATTGGGAGAATAAAATGATGAATGCGTGGTGATAAATGTATTGTTATGAGCAGCACCCTAGCCCAGAGGCTCTGCTTACTGTGTAAGCCTGAGCCTTTCTTTAAAAGCTGCAGTTTGCTGCTCCAGGTCCTTGATCCCATCAGAGTGAAGAGACCAGGGTGGAGCTGGGATGAGCTGCATGGCCCTAATTCCTCGTCCCCTGCAGGCCCAAACCAGCAATGGTGCGTCACTCATCTCTTCCATGACACTGTTCATGAGAACCGCCACACTAACGTTGTCTCCCTATTTATGACTCCACTGTGGCTGGAATTTTTTTTTTTTTTTTAACCACCAACTTCTCCATTCAGCCCTCCAACTACTTCAACCTAGATGACCTGAAAGTGGATGAGTTTGGGGAGCCATTTGGTACCTTTGTCTGCTTTAACTTAAATGGTCGGGTAGGGGTTCTAGCAGAGCCCTAGAATCCCTGTGCTCTCAGGAGGTCTGCCTGTGGTGCATGAGGTGCGGGTGTCTTGGGTGGCTCAGTGGGTAAAGAAAGCACCTGCAAGGCAGGAGACACGGGAGATGCGGTTTTAATCCCTGGGTCAAGATGATCCCTTGGAGAAGGGCATGGCAAGCCACTCCAGTAATCTTGCCTAGAGAACCCCATGGACAGAGGAGCCTGACAGGCTACAGTCCATGGTATCTCAGTCAGACATGACTGAAGCGACTAAGCCCACAGGCGCTGGAGGATTACCATGGCTGCCCAAGCAGATAAGGGCCACACGAGGGCACCTTGTTCCTGATGTGCAAACTGTTCCGGTGAAGGACAAGATCTTGCATACTATCATCAAGTATGGATGGAAGGCACCAGGTTCATCTTCCCAAATGAGTGGTGACAGGCCTGAAGACATCTCTCACATCTTTGTGCTCAAAGACAAGTTCCACACACACTTTGGCAGGGATGCATCAGTGTGGTCTGGAGTTTACCACGGAGCCACAAGGACATGGCACCTGGATTCTTTAGTGTGTGTGAGTAGATGGTGAAGATGAAGATGATGGGGATGTTTTCATTCATTACCACCAGGCTGGCTGTTCTTCGCCCCCCTTTATTCATTTCCGAGGCATTCTACCTCAGCCTCTTTCTCACTGCCTGTCTCATTTTCCCCTAAGGCAGCATGTGCTTCCCTCAGGAACACTCCCACCACTACCGGAGGATTTCTTCACCCCACAATGAAATCGTCATGACAGGCATGTAGTTTGCATAGGGAAGGTCTCCTCTTTCCCATGGTGCCACCAAGGGCGAGATGTCAGGGTCAAGTTCATATTGTTTCCAGATAGGGTAACATCAGAAGACAGATCCTAACATATATTTAGGCTTTACTTGCTCTTCCTGGGGTCCACATTAAAAAAATACACACACATTCACACGCATATATATCTCCAGATCATACCTCCATCTAGTACCCTTCCAGAATTGCTTCTCCTCGACACTGATGACATTTTCTAAACTGCAGCAACAACAGTGCCTCTGATTCTGGGAAAACACCCCTGAATCTGAATCTCTTTGGAGTTGCGCTGCCTTGTAGAGAGAGGGCATGGGGAGAACTTGCCCACATCAGGGCTCAAGTTCGATGACCCTAGCTTGGAAGCCACTTCTATCCAGTGGCTGGAAAGAGACCTGGATGCTGCTCGGACATAGGAAAAGATCTCTTGTCCAAGCCTGCAAATAGCACATCATCTTTCCCCTCCAGTTTTTAAAGGCCTGCCCTGTGCTCCTTCTGGCTGGGGTCCAGCAGTCGAATAGCCGGGGCTACTGCAGACTTGTTCATGCATCATTACCCTTCTCACAGAATTGTTTGCCCAAACTCTAGGTTGAGACAGGAAGGAAGGGCAGTAACCTCTCAACACTTTTCATCTGGGACAAGGAGCTGATCAAGGCCCACGGTGGGGTTCTTAATAGGTCTCCTGCTTCCCCACACTTGGAGCTGGAAGGTCTATTTTCCCTAATACTCTAGGTTATATGCGCACAGAGTCAGGGAACAGCAGAATGGGAACTGCTCTTCATTTCCATTAGGGCTAAGCTCTAGGGTGGGGATCAGATTCCAGTCCTCAGCCTCCGCTGGGGCAGGGGGCAGCTACTTGCTGTGAAGAATATCAGGGCCCCAGGTTTCCCTCCACTCTTCTGAAGTCAGAGTCTGGGCAACTCAAACTTCTAGTTCTAATTTTGCAACACATGGAGCTACTGTTACTCTTCTGGAGGCTGGGGCGGGGAAGGGGGAACCCAGCCCTACAAAGCCTGTAACCCCACTCACCCACATATATGTAATGTTTAAAATCTTGAGAGAGAAGAGGGAAGGGCTTCTGGAGCCAGGTCCTGGGGTTGGGTCTTCACTGTTGTTCAGTTTCTCAGTTGTTTTGACTCTTTGCGACCCCATGGACTTCAGCACGCCAGGCTTCCCTCCGTTCAGTTCAGTCGCTCAGTCGTGTCCGACTCTTTTCGACCCCATGAACTGCAGCACGCCAGGCCTTCCTGTCCATCATCATCTCCCAGAGTTCACTCAGACTCACGTTCTTTGAGTCCGTGATGCCATCCAGCTATCTCATCCTCTGTCGTCCCCTTCTCTTCCTGCCCCCAATCCCTCCCAACATCAGAGTCTTTTCCAATGAGTCAACTCTTCACTTGAGGTAGCCAAAGTACTGGAGTTTCAGCTTTAGCATCATTCCTTCCAAAGAAATCCCAGGGTTGATCTCCTTGAGAATGGACTGGTTGGATCTCCTTGCAGTCCAAGGGACTCTCAGACTCTTCTCCAACACGACAGTTCAAATGCATCAATTCTTTGGCGCTCAGCTTTCTTCACAGTCCAACTCTCACATCCATACATGACTACAGGAAAAACCAAAGCCTTGACTAGATGGACCTTAGTTGGCAAGTAATGTCTCTGCTTTTGAATATACTATCTATGTTGGTCATAACTTTTCTTCCCAGGAGTAAGCGTCTTTTAATTTCATGGCTTCAGTCACCATCTGCAGTGATTTTGGAGCCCCCCAAAATAAAGTCTGACACTCTTTCCACTGTTTCCCCATCTATTTCCCATGAAGTGATGGGGCCAGATGCCATGATCTTCATTTTCTGAATGTTGAGCTTTAAGCGAACTTTTTCACTTTCCTCTTTCACTTTCATCGAGAGGCTTTTTAGTTCCTCTTCACTTTCTGCCATAAGGGTGGTGTCATCTGCATATCTGAGGTTATTGATATTTTTTCTGGCAATCTTGATTCCGGCTTGTGTTTCTTCCAGTCCAGCGTTTCTCATGATGTACTCTGCATAGAAGTTAAATAAGCAGGGGGACAATATACAGCCTTGACGTCCTCCTTTTCCTATTTAGAATCAGTCTGTTGTTCCATGTCCCGTTCTAACTGTTGCTTCTTGGCCTGCATACAGATTTCTCAAGAGGCAGGTCAGGTGGTCTGGTGTTCCCATCTCTTTCAGAATTTTCCACAGTTTATTGTGATCCCCACAGTCAAAGGCTTTGGCATAGTCAATGAAGCAGAAATAGATGTTTTTCTGGAAGTCTCTTGCTTTTTCCATGATCCTGCAGATGTTGGCAATTTGATCTCTGGTTCCTCTGCCTTTTCTAAAACCATTGCTGAAGCCTGACTTGGAGAATTTTGAGCATTACTTTACTAGCATGTGAGATGAGTGCAATTGTGCGGTAGTTTGAGCATTCTTTGGCATTGCCTTTCTTTGGGATTGGAATGAAAACTGACCTTTTCCAGTCCTGTGGCCACTGCTGAGTTTTCCAAATTTGCTGGCATATTGAGTGCAGCACTTTCACAGCATCATCTTTCAGGATTTGAAACAGCTCAACTGGAATTCCATCACCTCCACTAGCTTTGTTCGTAGTGATGCTTTCTAAGGCCCACTTGACTTCACATTCCAAGATGTCTGGCTCTAGATTAGTGATCACATCATCATGATTATCTGGGTCGTGAAGATCTTTTTTGTACAGTTCTTCTGTGTATTCTTGCCACCTCTTCTTAATATCTTCTGCTTCTGTTAGGTCCATACCATTTCTGTCCTTTATCGAGCCCATCTTTGCATGAAATGTTCCCTTGGTATCTCTAATTTTCTTGAAGAGATCTCTAGTCTTTCCCATTCTGTTGTTTTCCTCTATTTCTTTGCATTGATCGCTGAAGAAGGCTTTCTTATCTCTTCTTGCTATTCTTTGGAACTCTGCATTCAGATGCTTATATCTTTCCTTTTCTCCTTTGCTTTTCGCCTCTCTTCTTTTCACAGCTATTTGTAAGGCCTCCCCAGACAGCCATTTTGCTTTTTTGCATTTCTTTTCCATGGGGATGGTCTTGATCCCTGTCTCCTGTACAATGTCACGAGCCTCATTCCATAGTTCATCAGGCACTCTATCTATCAGATCTAGGCCCTTAAATCTATTTCTCACTTCCACTGTATAATCATAAGAGATTTGATTTAGGTCATACCTGAATGGTCTAGCAGTTTTCCCTACTTCAATATAAGTCTGAATTTGGTAATAAGGAGTTCATGATCTGAGCCACAGTCAGCTCCTGGTCTTGTTCTTGTTGACTGTATAGAGCTTCTCCATCTTTGGCTGCAAAGTATATAATCAATCTGATTTCGGTGTTGACCATCTGGTGATGTTCATGTGTAGAGTCTTCTCTTGTGTTGTTGGAAGAGGGTGTTTGCTATGACCAGTGCATTTTCTTGGCAAAACTCTATTAGTCTTTGCCCTGCTTCATTCCGCATTCCAAGGCCAAATTTGCCTGTTACTCCAGGTGTTTCTTGACTTCCTACTTTTGCATTCCAGTCCCCTATAATGAAAAGGACATCTTTTTTGGGTGTTAGTTCTAAAAGGTCTTGTAGGTCTTCATAGAACCGTTCAACTTCAGCTTCTTCAGCGTTACTCATTGGGGCATAGACTTGGATAACTGTGGTATTGAATGGTTTGCCTTGAAGACGAACAGAGATCATTCTGTCGTTTTTGAGACTGCATCCAGGTACTGCATTTCGGACTCTTTTGTTGACCATGATGGCTACTCCATTTCTTCTGAGGGATTCCTGCCCGCAGTAGTAGATATAATGGTCATCTGAGTTAAATTCACCCATTCCAGTCCATTTTAGTTCGCTGATTCCTAGAATGTCGACTTTCACCCTTGCCATCTCTTGTTTGACCACTTCCAATTTGCCTTGATTCATGGACCTGACATTCCAGGTTCCTATGCAATATTGCTCTTTACAGCATCGGACCTTGCTTCTATCACCAGTCACATCCACAGCTGGGTATTGCTTTTGCTTTGGCTCCATCCCTTCATTCTTTCTGGAGTTATTTCTCCACTGATCTCCAGTAGCATATTGGGCACCTAAGGACCTGGGGAGTTCCTCTTTTGGTTATCCTATCATTTTGCCTTTTCATACTGTTCATCCTTCACTATCTCCTAGAGTTTGCTCAAATTCATGTCCTTACTAGATTTTTCTTTTTGACAAGACCCTGTATATATTTTTTGAAATTTGAAAAATCATAGTAGAAATACTCATAAGATTTACCATCTTAACCATTTAAAATTGTACAGATCAGTGGTATTAAATATATCCATAATGTTATGTAAACATCACCATATCCAGCTCCATAATTCATTTCATCTTGTAAAACTGAAACTCTATGCCCATTAAACAACAATTCACTAACTTCTCATTTTCCCCTTCCCCCAGTCCCCAGAAACTACTACTCTCTGTCTCTTATGATTTTGACTACTGTTAATTATATCACATCCGTGGAATCATACAGTATTTGTCCTTTTGTGATTGGTCTATTTCTCCTAGCATAATGCCCTTGTTAACCGAAAACAACAAAACAGCATTTTATTAGACAAGTGCGTTTATGCAGGAGCACCAGAGAATTGCAATTTGGGAAAGCAAACTCTGGCAAAACATACAGAAGTCCAGTAACGCAAGTAAGAGGAAACTTTTATAAAGGAGAAGAGGCAGTTGGGAGGGGCTGTTATAAACAAAAAGTCCATTGGAGGAAACTGGGAGTTCAAAGTGAAGTGGCTTTTCATTGAGTTGTGACAGTCTCTCATTGGTTGAGCTGTTGTCTGGCTTCCTGTTGCTAGTGGTAGTAGTAAAGTAGTGTCACTTCCTGCCAGAAATGCAAGGTAACGTCTTCTTGCTGGGATCTGTATTGTGATGCAGCGGTACCTGTGTGAGTGCTCCCCCTGCTGGTCACCCGACAACATTTTAGTGAGATTTTCCTTTATTGTTCATATTTCTCAAGTTTCATTCTTGTTGCATTATATTGCAGAATTTCCTTTCTTTTACATTTTATGTCTATACTGTCTTTTACTTATCTGTTCATCTATTGATGAACTGCTGTTGGGTTGTTTCCATGTTTTAGCTATCAAACATCTACTTGGGACCCTGCTTCTTATTCTTTTGTATAGATACCCAGAAGTAGAATTGCTCAATCATATAGTAATTCTATTTTTAATTTTCTGAGGAGCTGCCATCCTGTTTTCCAGTGGCTGTGCCATCTTACATTTCTGCCCAACAGTGCATAGAATTCCTTTCAATTTCTCCACATTCTTGTCTTCACTTGTTGTTTTCTATTGCTTTGATAGGAGCTATCTTAATGGCTGCAAGATGGCATTTAATTGGAGTTTTGATCTGCATTCCCTGATGGATAGTGATGTTAATCATTTTTTCATGTGCTTATTTGTCATTTGTATATCTTCTATGGAAAACGTCCTTTCCCAAGTTCTGAATTGGGTTATTTCTGGGTTGGTTTTTTGTGTTTTTTGTTTAAGAGTTTTCTCTCTATTTTGGATATTAATGTCTTATCATGTATATGATTTGCAAATATTTTCTCTTATTCAGTGAATTTTCTTTTTACTCTGATGATTCTGTCTTTGATACACAAAAGCGTCTTAAGTTTCAGGAGGTTCAGTTTGTGTTACCTGTGCTATTAGTGTCAAATCCAAAGAAATCATTGCCAAGTCTAATGTTGTAAACTTTTGCCCTGTATTTTCTAAGAATTTTATTGTTTTAGGTCTTACATTTAGGTCTTTGATCCATATTGAGTTAAATTTTGTATGTGGTGTTAAGTAAGGGTCCAACTTCCTTTTTTTGCATGTGGATATCCAATTTTCCCAGCCTCGTTTGTTGAAACAACTGTCATTTTCTCACATTACCCAGAACTTTGGTAAGAAGATTTCCACTTGTTCCAGGAAGCATTCTCATATCCCCTAACCAGGATTGTGTAAGATCTTTGTAATTTTCGCTTTGAGAAAGTCATGTCTCTCTCAGCATTACATCCTTATTATCATGACCATTAAAGAATGTGAAGAAATGTCTTAGATTTTACCCTACATGCAAGATAACAAATTATCCTGTCAACTTCATGGATGCTGTCAGAAGGCATGAGACTCCTGGGTCTGAGAAGAAAGATTTTATTATTCATGACACAAGAACAGCAAGAGCTTTGTGTTTTCATTTGTTCTTCTTGTCTGTATCAGGCTTCTCAGAGGTGATAAAAAGAGGCCCCCAAAACACATAATAGGTCTACATCACAAGTGAAGATGTGAAGGTTAAGAAATCCAAATATTTTAATGTTGGTCACAAACAAACCTGCCCAAATTTTGCCTCAGAGGAAAGCACTGTTTTTATTATGCTGACCAAGTAATTAACCTATCCTTTATATACTGTAGACATTATCTGAAGCTGGTTGTTACACGAAAAGTTCTTGAAAACATAATTTAGGACAGAAGCTGACACAAGCCGTGAAGAAACTTAGAGCAAAACTTGTCTCTCAGCACAGTGCAACTTTCCCTTTAAAACATGAGCCTAATCAACCTTCTAAACAAAAAGGCCCACTGAAGCTTTCTGGTCCCGAGACTAAACTTGACTGACTGTGGCACACTGGGGTTGTAAATATTGGAAGAGACAAGAAGAGATGGGATCACCAGGAAATCTGACAGAAAACCAGCTCCAAGCGTAGGTTATGTCAAACTGGGTGAGGCAATGATAGATGACAGCAAATAAAAAGCAAGGCAAGCACAGCATTTTCAGAAGAAGTGGAAGTGTGTTATCTTGAAGTGTAAAGAGACAAGTTGCTACTGACATATATAACAAATTATTCTGAATAGATTGCTGATGTAAATTTTAAAGATATAAAATTTATAGATATAATGATGTTTCTAGAAGAAAACAGAGAACATTTCTGAGCTCTAATAGGAAAAGAGTGTTCTTAAACAGAGCAAAAATATCGACTATAAAGGAGGATATGACACATGAGCTTGTATTAAAGTTAAGTGCTTCTACTCATCAAAAGAGAAGATAGAAAACAAGATAGAGAATTCGTTTCATCTTGCAAAACTGAAGCAGTAACTCCCCATCTCTCCTTCCTCAGTACGCTAACAACTGCCTTCCTGCTTTTATTGCTGTGATTTTTACTATGATAAATATCTCATAAAAGTGGAATCATACAGTGTTTGTCTTTTTGTGACTGGTTTATTTCACTTTATATAGTATCCTCAAAGTTTATCCATGTTGTGGTATATATCATTATTTCCTCCTTTTAAGCCTAAATATGGAGAAGGCAATGGCACCCCACTCTTGCCTGGAAAATTCCATGGACGGAGGAGCCTGGTAGGCTGCAGTCCATGAGGTCGCTAAGAGTCGGACATGACTGAGTGACTTCACTTTCACTTCTCACTTTCATGCATTGGAGAAGGAAATGGCAACCCACTCCAATGTTCTTGCCTGGAGAATCCCAGAGATGGGGGAGCCTGGTGGGCTGCCGTCTGTGGGGTCACACAGAGTTGGACACGACTGAAGTGACTTAGCAGCAGCAGCAGCAAGCCTAAATAATATTCCATTGTATGTACATACCAGTTTATTTTTGTATATGATATAAGAAACTATTCCAGTTTGAGTGTTTTGCATGTAGCTGTTCAGTTTCCCACACCATCTATTGAAGAGGCTGTCTTTGTCCTATTGTATCTGCTTGCCTCCTTTGTCATAGAGAAATTGATCATTAAGTGTAGGTTCATTTCTGTTCTATTTATTCTGTTCCATTGATCTATGTGTCCATTGATCTTGTGTCAGTAACACACTGTTTTGATGCCTGTAGTTTTATAGTGTAGTTTGAAATTGGGAGCAAGATAGCTCCAGCTTTGTTTTTCCTTCTCAAGATTCTTTTTGGCTATTCAGGGTCTTCTTCTGTGTTTCCATACAGACTTTATGTCTTCACTCCAGGCTTTCCCCACCATGGTTTTATTTGGGTATGAATACATACCCATTCACTGTTATACTCTGAAACATGGTATCTTTCTTACCCACTGACCCATGAGGAGGTAATGATCATATGGACTATAGAGTCCATGGAATTCTCCAGGCCAGAATACTGGAGTGGGTAGCCGTTCCCTTCTCCAGGGGATCTTCCCAACCCAGGGATTGAACCCAGGTCTCCCACATTGCAGGCAGATTCTTTACCAGCTGAGCCACCAGGGAAGCCCAATTTTAAGGCAGCTTATAGCAAATATTGTCTGTGGATTGTTGCATGGTGAAAGGATTACAAGCAGAGGAAAGGATGCCTTTTTCTTGCATCCAGAAGTCTGGAGATACACCTGTTCTTTTGTATATGAAACCATCATCCAGAGATACACAGGGACCATGTAAGTTGATTTTATGAAGGTGAACGTGACCGTGTGAGTTCATATGAATGTGTGTCATGTGTTTGGGAATATGATGTGAGTTTGTGTGTGGTGAGCATGTGCACAAATGTTTGTGAGGTTTAAACTATAATTGTGCAAGTACTATATACATAAGTATGTGAGTATTAATGCACATGAGTGTTTGCATCTGCCTGTAAGTGTTTAAATGAGTTTGTGTGCAGACTTGGTTGACCACCAAGTATGGCTCCAAATCCCTAACTTGAAAATTGGCAGTGATTGCATCATGACACTGCATCAAATGTAGGTGTATTTATATGAAAAAACCAGATTTCTTGCAAGTCCTAATTTATATTTCTTAATTATCAGAGTACCAAGTGCTCATTCTGGAAAAATAGCACAATTAATTAATTAATGTAGAGCACTGTGGTAACTATTTTATCTCTTTGAATGAAGTATTTGAGCATTGTGATATTTACAAGAATGGTAGAATCTGTCTGTTGAGCCATCAGAACTAAGTGCTCATTTGTGAGACACTCATTTTGAACCTTCTCATTTTTTCCCATGTATATTGGTCTGTTGTGTGTCAGTTGCTCAATCATGTCGGACTCTTTGCAACCCCATGGACTGTAGCCCACCAGGCTCCTCTGTCCATGGAATTCTCAAGGCAAGAATACTGGAGTGGGTTGCCATTTCCATCTCCAGGGGATCTTCCCAACCCAGGGATTGAACTTGCATTGCAGGCAGATGCTTTACCGTCTGAGCTACTAGGGAAGCCGCATATTGTTCTGTGTCTGATTCTAATTGCTAATGGAGGTGAATAATCATAAAGTAAATTTTCCTACAACATCTCCGTATTGATTGGCATTGATTTATGCAAAGCGTCCAGTTAACTGGCTCTGATTTGTGCTGACATTTTCTATAATGAGTGATGTGTCCTGTTCTTCCTTTTACTTGTATCTCTTTGAATGTTTTTCCCAGGTATTTTGTCCCATTCCATTTCTCTAACAACACTTTAATTGATCATTCAGTTTAACGGTCTGAAGATTAGGAGAGCTCTAGTTTCAGGGCAGAGAAACATCTCAGGGAAGTAAAGAATGCAGAGGGACACACGGTTTACGCCAGTCCCTTAAGTGTGTGACTTCAGAAAGTCCAGCTTTCCTCAGTGTGAGACCCTGTCTGCCTCCAGGGATCATGGAAATTAAGAAGGCTCTTATAAACACTCCTTTAGTCTCCTAAGGGTGTTAACTAGAAACTTGTAATTGTTTCCAGTAATTAACAACTGAGAGAAAAGTTTCCCGAAATGTTCTCAGCTCCCAGGCCTGCACTCCCATTGCTGCTGCAGGTGAAATGATAATTGCAGCTCTGATGGGAGGGAAGGGGAGGACACAGCATCTCAAACCCCCTATTTCAGGATCCAGTTGCCTCCTTCCCACACAGACACTGGGTATAATGACCACCAGGAAGCCTACTCTCCTGATAGCAGGAAGGTGTCAGGTAAGTATTTTCCATCTCGTTTTAAGCAGCAGAGTCTGTAAGAGAAAGTCAGATCAAGAGTCTGGAGAAGAGATCATATCAGACAAAGGCAATCTTCTGTGTAGTAACTGGATTCAGTGCCAACAGCGGGCAGGATGGTGTAAGTCTGAGGCATGAGCTGAGCTAATATTGAGAGATGGGTTTCTAGAACCCACAGCAATCTCTAAAGACCCTTCATGCAATCAAATGTAATCCTCTAACAGTTTCTGTTGTGACTCAATCCAAGTTACAGTTATACCTGATTTCTAAGGTTCTTAAAAATATTTGTGATGAAAAGGATCCTAGTCCACATTGGGGAAATGTCATTTGTAAATAAGTATATGGTCTATCATTTGGTAATATTTAAGCTGTTTGTTAACTCTACTGAAAAAAGCTTTGCTTCTCTTGGATTTAACTCATTCATGTCCATCAAAGCCTTTTCTAGGCAAAGAATGAAACTGCACCCATGGCATAATTCCAATAAAGATACTTTTCTCAACTTAAAAAAATTGTATTTTAAGTGGTAAAATACATTTGTAAAACAATCTGCTGTTGAGTCTACCTTACAAGAATTATAGAGTCCATGTTCAGGATGACTAGAAGTTCACCACCAATCCATACAGGTTTGCACTAAAATGTATGATGCATCTGAAGAAACCATCTAATCCCATGCAGAAGGTGTATCTAAATGAAAACAACTTGAATAGAAAAGGTTGCTCCAGTCCTGGATGTCTGATGCAGTTAGTGTAGACAGTAACTTTGCCTGAACTGAAAACCTCTGTAGTGTGTTAATTCTGCTGAGGTTACTGTCATTCTTAGATTTAATGAACAGTTGACATGGTAATTGTAAGTTAGAGGCAGCAGCTGGCAGTCTCCTAACATGCTGATTCATTTTTTTTTTTAATAGGCTGCTATCAATCCAAAAATCCAGTCTCTGAATTTATAAAATACACAAGAATACATGCCTTGCAGATGCTATTTTACACATATGTCTGGTATGTCAGTGGCATACACAAACATTATTTCTTTGTTGCTATTTTTGCTTATCTCTAGAATTAACAAATAGATAAGTATATGAATTGAAAATAGCAATAATTCAGTTTTTGCACTCTTTTATCATGTATTAGTGTTTTATGGCTCAAAGTTTACAATGTTACTTGTGCTTATTCAATAATTCCTGTGATAGGTACATTATACTTGCTTTTCAGACATAAAAGCATCCTAATACCATCCCAATACTGAGCCATTCTCATCTTCATGACATTACATTATCTTGGGCAGGTTCCTGCCATATGCCATATTCTACTGCCAGCAATCCATATATATGTATTAAGATATCTAAAACCTAATGCATAATACATAATGCCCTAAAGGATAAAGCTTTACAAAAATGGAATCTTCTTATAATAAAAATATAAAAGACCATTGGTCTAATATCAAGTTAAGAAGTTGTGAAATCAAAACTAAATATGGGTATGGATTATTATTTGAATACAACTAACTGGTTTTTGGCAGAGCTGGTAGTTCAGTGCACTCTCTTAACCAGCCTAATGAGTTTTGAAAGTCCTCACTCTGCCCTGTGAAGCAGATCTCAACAAATACATAACTTTTCTTTCTGTGTTACCTTTCCCTGAAAAAATTGAAGTCACAGAAATCCCGGGCTCGTGGATTTGTGAAGAATGCAGTGATAGCATGGAGTGCCTTCAGCAAGTAATTTTGCATTTTAAGTGCTCTTTCAATGTTATACATTGAACCATTTTAAGGCTACTAGTAGTAGAAAAGCATAAAGCAAAATTTTCCAAGTGGGACCTGAGGATAAGTGGAGAATATTGGATTTCAGTGGACATGATGCATGCAGCTCACGCCTGATGTTCCCATAGAGACACTAACTCACGAGACAAGCACCAGTGACTGAACTGAGAGGATGGCTGGCAGCCTTTTCATAATAGGCATGATCATCTTAACACAGACCGTGGTTGGAATCCTGGGGAATTTCTCACTCCTTTGCAGTTATATCATCCTTCACTTCATGGGTTACAGGTTTAAGTCCACAGATTTGATCCTTAAGCACCTGATTGTGGCCAACTCCTTGGTCCTCCTCTCTAAAGGGGTCCCCCAGACAATGGCACTGTCTGGATGGAAGCATATCCGCAGTAATTTTGGCTGCAAACTTCTCTTCTTTCTGCACAGAGTGGGGAGGGGAGTGTCCATCGGTAGCATCTGCCTCTTGAGTGTCTTTCAGGTGGTCACGATCAGTCCCTGGAACTCCAGGTGGGCAGCACTGAAAGTAACAGCTCCCAAGTATGTGGCTCCCTCTCTTTTCCTGTGTTGGATCCTGCAAATGCTGGTAAATGTCGTTTTTCCTATCTATATAACTGGCAAATGGGGTCACAATAACATCACAGAGGAAAGAGATTATGGCTGCTGTTCTACTATTCCTGATGACCAGAAGACTAAAAACACCAAAGACGCCTTGTATGCAGCATTGCTGTCGTTCCCTGATGTTTTATGTCTGGGGCTCACGCTCTGGGCCGGAGGCTCCCTGGTTCTCATCCTGTACAGACATAAGCAGAGGGTCCAGCACATTCGTAGGACCGACGCCTCCTCCAGGTCCTCCCCTGAGTCCAGAGCCACCAAAACCATCCTTCTCCTGGGGGGCACCTTTGTCTACTTTTATACTCTTTCCTCCATCTTTCAAGTGGTTCTGGCTCTTTTTGTTCAGCCCAGCTGGTTCTTTGTGAACATGACTGTAATCATAGCAGCGTGCTTCCCAACTGTCAGCCCCTTTCTGCTCATGAGCCGTGACTCCAGTGTACACAGGCTCTCCTTTGCCTGGATGAGAAATGCAAAGTCCTCTACTATTATGAGAAAAGTGTGAATTTTATTTATTTCTATAATGAGCCATTGCCAGTTCATTTATTCACCCTCAGAATCCTAATTTAAATTTTGAATTTCAAGATAATATACCGGACATGCCAAGCGTCTTCTTCAATATAAAGACCAATTGAAATATATTGTCATGAAATATGCATACCTCATAAAAAATCATATCATTGAAGTTTCCTTGTAGAAAAGGAGTTCGCAAACTTATGCAATAAACAACATCTTGAAATGATATGCATATTATAAGTGTTCACATGCGTTACTTTCAGTCTAACAACGAATTCCCCACAAATGAAATAGGTATGGAATTATAGATAAAAGTATACATGAAAATGGATCAGTGTGTACAGTAGTCAGAAATAAAATTGAAGAAATTAATGTCCTCACAGAGTAAAGAATACCCAGGTTACTACTCAAAGGTAAAATCAGGTAAGAATTTGGGAGCCAGTTATAAGTTTATAGTTAACATTATTAAGAGAGATGGCAGTATTTATTAGAAAGAGTCTTTCAGGGAGATTAGCACATTAAAATATTTTCATGTAGAAATGAGCAGTTTGAAGTGAAGTACAATAAAAAAACACACTGAAAGAAAAATGTATTTCAGCAGATTTTTAAAACAAATATTTTTGACATATAACATTGTGTAAATTAAAGTGTAAGATTTGATAATTTGTTACATGTAAATATTGTAATGTGACTGCCGTTACAACCACATATCACAATGCATAACTTTACTTTTATGGCAGTTTTTTCATTGAATTATAGTTGATTTACAATATTATAGTAGTGGCAGAGGTACAACATTGTGGTTCAATATATAGGTTATACTTTGTTTAAAGTTATTATGAACTATTGGCTATATTCCCTGTGCTGTGAATTATGTCCTTGTAGTTTATTTATTTTATACATAGTAATGTGTACTTCTAAATCTTTACTCTGTCTTGCCCCTTCCCACTTTCTCTCCCCACTGGTAAGCACTAGTTTATTCTCTATATGCAAGAGTCTTTTTCTACGTCATTATTTTCATCCATTTGTACTAGTTTAAGATTCTATATGTAAAGGGATAATATACAGTATTTATCTTTCTCTGTCTGACTTAATTCACTAAACAGAATGATTTCCAGGTCCATCTATGTTAGAAGCAGTAAAATTTTATTCTTAAGGGGTGAGGAATATTCCATTGTGTGTGTGTGTACCGAATTCATTAGTTTTCTGGTGGAGACATTAGGGTTTTCTATATAAAGTATCATTTCTCTATAGTAGTGACAGGTTTACTTCTCTTAGGTGTTGGATGTCTCTTATTACTTTTTTGTCCAAATGCTATGGCTAGGACTTCCATGCTGTTAAAACAGAGTGACAACAGTGAGCATCCTTCTCTTGGTCCTGATTTTAGAGGAAAAAACTTTCAGATATCCACCTCTGTGTGTTTGCCTTTATTATGTGGAGATGTATTTTCTCTATGCCCATTTTTCTGAGAGTATTTACCATGAATGGATGTTAGATTTTGTCAATGCTTTTTCTATGTCTATTATTACACAATCTTGTGTTTATCTTCCTATTTTTAATATGGTGTATCACGTGGATTGATTTGTGGATTTTTAACCATCCTTGCATCTCTGGAACAATGCTACATGATAATCATTTATGATACCTTTTATAGATTGTTGAATTCTGTCTGCTAATATTTTGTTGAAAATTTTTTTCAACCATATTCATCAAGAACATGATCTGTAATTTTCTGTAATGTCTCTTTATAGTACTGATATCAGTGTAAAGATAGTCTGATAGAAAAATTTAAGTGTTCCCCTCCTCTTTAATTTTTTGGAATAGTTTAAGAAGGATATATGTTATTTTTAAAAATGTTTCATAGGGGTCACATGTGACATCTTCAGGTCCTGGACATTGTTTTCTGGGAGGTTTTTGATTTAGTTCAGTTCAGTTCAGTCACTCAGTCATGTCCAACTCTTTGTGATCCCATGAACTGCAGTACACCAGGCCTCCCTGTCCACCACCAACTCCCGGAGTTTACCCAAACTCATGTCCATTGAGTCGATGATGCCATACAAGCATCTCATCCTCTGTCGTCCCCTTCTCCTCTCGCCTTCAATCTTTCCCAGCATCAGGGTCTTTTCAAATGAGTCAGCTCTTCACAGGAGGTGGCCAAAGTATTGGAGTTTCAGCTTCAACACCTCAGTCCTTCCAATGAATATTCAAGACTGATTTCCTTTAGGATGGACTGGTTGGATCTCCTTGCAGTCCAAGGGACTCTCAAGAGTCTTGTCCAACACCACAGTTCAAAAGCATCAATTCTTCAGCACTCAGCTTTCTTTATAGTCTGACTCTCACATCCATACGTGACTACTGGAAAAACTATAGCCTTGACTAGATGGACCTTTGTGGACAAAGTAATGTCTCTGCTTTTTAATATGCTATCTAGGTTGGTCATAACTTTCCTTCTAAGGAGTAAGCGTCTTTTAATTTCATAGCTGCAGTCACCATCTGCAGTGATTTTGGAGGCCCCCCAAAATAAAGTCAGCCACTGTTTCCACTATTTCTGCATCTATTTGCCATGAAGTGATGGGACTGGATGCCATGATCTTTGTTTTCTGAATGCTGAGCTTTAAGCCAGCTTTTTCACTCTTCTCTTTCACTTTCATCAAGAGGCTTTTTAGTTCTTCACTTTCTGCTATAAGGGTGGTGTCATCTGCATATCTGAGGTTATTGGTATTTCTCCCAGCAATCTTGATTCCAGCTTGTGCTTCCTCCAGCCCAGCATTTCTCATGATGTACTCTGCATATAAGTTAAATAACCAGAGTGACAATATACAGTCTTGACATAGTCCTTTTCCTATTTGGAACCAGTCTGTTGTTCCATGTCCAGTTCTAACTGTTGCTTCCTGACCTGCATATAGGTTTCTCAAGAGGCAGGTCAGGTGTACTGGTACTCCCATCTCTTTCAGAATTTTCCACAGTTTATTGTGATCCACACATCAAAGGCTTTGGCATAGTCAATAAAGCAGAAATAGATGTTTTTCTGGGACTCTTTTGCTTTTTTGATGATCCAGCAGATGTTGGCAATTTGATCTCTGGTTGGTTTCTCTGCCTTTTCTAAAACCAGTTGAACATCTGGAAGTTCACAGTTCATGTATTGCTGAAGCCTGACTTGGAGAATTTTGAGCATTACTTTACTAGCGTGTGAGATGAGTGCAATTGTGTGGTAGTTGGAGCATTCTTTGGCGTTGCCTTTCTTTGGGATTGGAATGAAAATGGACCTTTTCCATTCCTGTGGACCCTGCCGAGTTTTCCAAATTTGCTGGCATATTGAGTGCAGCACTTTCACGGCATCATCTTTCAGGATTTGAAACAGCTCCACTGGAATTCCATCACCTCCACTAGCTTTGTTTGTAGTGATACTTCCTAAGACCCGCTTGACTTCACATTCCAGGATATCTGGCTCTAGGTGAGGGTGAATGATCACACCATCATGATTATCTGGGTCGTGAAGATCTTTTTTGTACAGTTCTTCCATGTATTCTTGCCACCTCTTCTTAATATCTTCTGCTTCTGTTAGGTCCATACCATTTTTGTCCTTTATCGAGCCCATCTTTGCATGAAATGTTCCCTTGGTATCTCTAATTTTCTTGAAGAGATATCTAGTCTTTCCCATTCTATTGTTTTCCTCTCTGCATTGATCGCTGAAGAAGGTTTTCTTATCTCTCCTTGCTATTCTTTGGAACTCTGCATTCGAATTGGTATATCTTTCCTTTTCTCCTTTGCCTTTCACGTCTCTTCTTTTCACAGCTATTTCTAAGGCCTCCTCAGACAGCCATTTTGCTTTTTTTAATTCAAGATTGTCTATTTCTTCCCAATTCAGTCTTTTTAAAAATATAAATATTTATTTTAATTGGAGGCTAATTAAAATATTGAATTGGTTTTGCCATACATGAACATGAATCCGCCACAGGTGTACACGTGTTCCCCATCCTGAATCCCCCTCCCCCCTCCCTCCCCATACCATCCCTCTGGGTCATCCCAGTGCACCAGACCCGAGCATCAAGAACTGTTTCTAGAAATTTGGTCAGTTAAGTGGATTTGGATTTTTTCTTTAAATTTTTTCAGACATTTGAAGTAGGCCTGTATTGATATAGTTTTCTCTTAGAACTGTGTTTACTGTGTTCCATCAATTTTGGAAAGTTGTGTTTTGTTTTTTTTTTCTCATTTGCCTTCTGGTAATTTCTGAATACTCTTGATATCTTTTTTGAACCTATAGAGAGGGTAACAGGCAGGAAGGCCAGGGTCTCCAAATGGAGGAAATAGCCTGCAAGTGTCAGACATTTTTCTCTCTCTTAAGCGGCAGGAGGAAACAAACTAACAATATTTTTTTCTTGTCTACAAATTTAAAAGTAGGTTTCTCTTAAAATACTGTGTTGCCATAATAACACCTGATTTCACCTGAAGTTAACTATTCTCAAACCTTGAGATAACCAATGCATTTTTCTTATGGAAATGTTTGTCTTAACCTATTTAATGTACTATACATTTACCCCAAACTCTGTCTTCAAGTTGGTTCCGCCTAATGGCTCACCTACTTGACAAACCAGTATGTTATACTCAGATATTGTTCCCCTAATCTATGTAAAAAAAAAACTATTTGTATGGTAATCCGCCCTTCTACAAGATTCAAGTTAATCATTTTATGGCCCGGGAGGGTGTCAAGATTATCCCAAAATGCATCTTATGGGTGAGGGGCCTGGTGCTATTCTGAGTTTTAAGACATTCCTTTCTTTCATTAACAGACTGTTAGCGACTATATAACATCCAGCTGAAGACTAGCAGGGGGGTACTCTTTCTGCCCCTTTCTGATGCCTATGTCAGAAGCTTTCTCTATCTTCTTTATACTTTAATAAAACTTTATTACAGAAAAGCTCTGAGTGATCAAGCCTCGTCTCTGGCCCCGTATTGAATTCCCTGGAGGCCAAAAATCCCAGCGTCTTTGTGTCATTCAACAACAACCTTTCACTATCATATTTTAGTAGTGTGTTGTTTAGTCTCTATGTGTTTTTCTCTTTGCAGATTTATATCTGAGGTAAGTCTCTTGCAGGAAACATAATGAAGGAACTCGTTTTTTGTTTTTAATCCAGTCAGGTGCTGGAACAGAAACTCTGTGGGTCGGGCCCAAGGTGAATCTCTTTCTTCTTCTTTATTTATTTATTTATTTATTTTTATTTTAACTTTAGTTTACTTTACATTACTGTATTGGTTTTGCCAAACATTAACATTAATTCACCACGAGTGTACATGCCTTCCCAAACACGAATCCCCTCCCATCTCCCACCCCATACCATCTGTCTGGGTCCTCTCCTTGCACCAGAAAAACACCAATACAGTATACTAACGCATATATATGGAATTTAGAAAGATAGGGATGATGACCCTGTATGTGAGACAACAAAAGAGACTCAGATCTATAGAGTGAACTGTTGGACTCTGGGGGAGAGAGGGAGGGAGAAGGTGGGATGAGATGGGAGAATGGCATTGAAACATGAATACTATCATGTAAGAAACGAATCGCCAGTCGATGTCCGATGCAGGATGAATCTCTTTCTTCTAAGCGTGTGTTTTTCCTCCACACAGTGGGTCCATTTCCCCAGAGGAAGAAGACCTCTGAATCAATCGGGAACCATGGGCAGACAGGGGTCTGATGCTCTGCCTACGTAGGTGCCAATGGCTGTGCTGTCGCAGGCTCAAGTGCAAGTTCCCCGTTGTCCTTCCCAGTTGAAGACTGCTCCCTGTCTTTGCAGCACCCCACCCTGTTATGGAGCTGCTCTTTACAGCTTGCAGGAGCTCACATGGACCCTAAGCATTGGTTGAGAAGTGAGCTGTTGCAGAACAGCTCTGGCCCAGAACGAGGTTGCTCTGTGTCCCTTTGTGAAGTCTTCTTTCTGGTTGTAGGTGCCCTAGATCCAATGACATGGGTTGAGTTGGGCAGAAGAATTTGCTGTGTTCAGACTGGGCACATGAGTAGATGGTAGGTGGTCGTGGGAAACTCTGCAGCCACTAGGGCAGACCTCTCTGTCTTGTCTGGGCGGAAAGTCCCTGGTGTCTCTAAACTTTCCCCATCCTCTGTCACTCCTGCACTCTTGTGAAACTGCTCCTCAGGGCAGGCAGTTCTTTGCATGTGATATCAGGGAATGAGCTGTAGTGAAATAGCTGTCATGTGATCTCCAGGCTGCTTCTGGGGGGTTGCTTGAATGAACACTGACAGTGGCTGCCACTGCTCCACCCAGGCTCTGCTCTGGCTGTGGGTTACCTCTGTGTCCCTCCGTCAACTCTTCCCTCACAGTGACTGCTCCAGATACAGTGCCATGGAGGGAGGAGGACTGGTGTGTTCGTTCCCCTGGGGCTGGGGTGTGGGGTGAGTTGGTTGTGGGAAAACAGCAGCTACTTGAGTAGACCTCTGTCTTCCCTGCCTCATAGGCTAGTCAATGTGCTCTCCTCGTGAGCATAGTCCTACCTTCCTATAGCTCTTCTTCTCATCCCAGCCCTCCTCCCACCAGACAATGTGGCTTGTATCAAACACGCAGGACCCTAGGACTGGGGTATCCAGTCTGTGGCTCAAACTACTCTCTCGCCAAGGTATCCATTTCTCTGAGCTGTCAGCCATGGGTAAAGTTCCTGGCTCGATTGCTCAAGGAGAGATCATATATTGGAACACAAAACAAATCTCAACAAGTTTAAGTAGAAATCACATATATCCAATATTCCACTCACAATGGTATGAAATGAAGAAGCCATCTTTGAGAAGAGAACTAGAAAAGTGAGAGGGGAGTTTACAGCAATATGGGCCCACCTAAAGAAAGAAGGAAAATCTCAAATAACATTCTAACCATACACTTAAAGAAACTAGAAAAAGAGGAACAAACAAAGCCCAAAGTCAGGAGAATGAAGGAAATATAAAATTAGTGCGGAAATAAATAAAACAGAGACTAAAAAGACAGTAGAAAAGATCAATCAGGGCCTTCCCTGGTGTTCCAGTAGCTAAGTCCATTGGGACTACATGCTCCCAATGCAGGAGGCCTGGGTTTGATCCATGGTCCGGGATCTTGATAGTACATTCGACAACTAAGATTTCACATGCTGAAACTAAAGACACCGAGTGCCACAACTAAGACACAGTGCACCCAGATAAATAAATAAATATTTTTTAAAAGATCAATCAAACTAGGAACTGGTTCTTTGAAAAGGTAAACAAAATTGAGAAACCTTTAATTAGATTCACTTTTAAAAAAGAGAGAGAGAAGGTTCTGATCCATAAATTATGAAACAAGAAGAAAAAGAGCAATAATTACACAAGAATACAAATAATTGTGACAATATTGTGAACATCTATCTATGCCATCAAACTTGGACAGACCAGAAGAAATGGACCCATTTTTAGAATCATACAACCTTCCAAGACTGAATCATGAAGTAGAAAACCTGACTAGACTGGTCACTCGTCCAGTGCTTGAAATAGTAATAGAAAACTCCCAAACAAAAGTTCAGGACCAGATGGCTTCACAGGTGAATTCCACCAAACATTCAAAGAGTTAATACTGATGCTTCCCAAGGAATTCCAAAAAAACCTGAAGAGTAGAGAATGCTTTTTACCTCATTTTATGAGGCCAACATCACTCTGATACCAAAAGCACCAAATGGCAATATATATATAAGGAAAATTACAAGCCAGAATCTCTCATAAACATAGATGCAAAAACCCTCCACAAAATATTAGAAAATTGCATGCAACAATACGTTGAAAGACTCCTATGGACCCACATTCAGCTTGGTAACATCTACTTGTGCTGGAGTCCAGCTCCAGCAGCCAAGGACTCAGCCTGAAGGGGTGGGCGGTGTCGGTGAGATAAACGGAGGCAGCCTCTCAGTTTTCTTGGACTGCCTGTTTATTTCAAGCTTATGATTCTCTTTTATACTTTTACAAAAGCATTAGGTCAGAGGTTTGCTATTTTTAGTTCCCAGAGACCCAGATTTATTTTTCTCCAAAAATCATTGTTGCCCCTCAAAAGGAGTTCCTTCCTTAGCGATTCTCTTATCTACTTTTTCTCATGTGTCCTTGTGAATACACTGTAACTCATGCTAATGTCTGGGCTGCATACCACCTCCCTCAGTTTAATTCTTATCTTTTTAAGTCCTGTTTGCCCCTAGTATCCTAAGCTCACTATTTCTTAGAAAGAGCTTCTAGCTAATAATATCTCTAAAGTCCCCAATTTCTATAAGCTATAGTACAATAGTGTAACATTACAGCAATCCTTAAATCTTTAGCTTCTATTTTAATTATTCCTAAGCCCTAAATTTAGCGAACTCCTTTGCCATAAACACATTTCTCACAAATAGGCTTCAGATAGGAATCCCTCCCATGGTCTCAAACTACAGCCTCTATGCTCACCCTGGAACACTCTTTGTGAAAGTCCTTGAACAAATGCCAGTGATTAACTTTAAGAATTATTCTTTGAGCACAGCTGCAGAAGGTTTTATGCCTTCTCCTGCTCCTCTCAAAAACAATAAGCACCTTAATATTCTCTTCAGTCAACTCAGCCGAGGAAAGGAAAAAACAAGTCAGAATCACAAAGCCTAACTCCTTCATTCCGAGTCTGTGCCTACGGAACAAAGGGAGGGGGTTTAGGGCCGTGCCTCTATCTTGTCAGTAATACCTAACACGGCTCCCAACATACTTGTAGGAAGGAGGAACTGGAAATGAAGGACGTGGCAGAGGACCCATTCATTAATTCCACAATTTGTCATCTAATCATACTTTCCCTGGTAGCTAAGCTGGTAAAGAATCCACCTGCAATGCAGGAAGTTCAGTTCTGTTCAGTTCAGTCGCTCAGTTGTGTCCGACTCTGCGACCCCATGAATCGCAGCTCGCCAGGCCTCCCTGTCCATCACCAGCTCCCAGAGTTCACTCAGACTCACGCCCATACAGTCAGTGATGCCATCCAGCCATCTCATCCTCGGTCGTCCCCTTCTCCTCCTGCCCCTAATCCCTCCCAGCATCACAGTCTTTTCCAATGAGTCAACTCTTTGCATGAGGTGGCCAAAGTACTGGAGTTTCATCTTTAGCATCATTCCTTCCAAAGAAATCCCAGGGTTGATCTCCTTCAGAATGGACTGGTTGGATCTCCTTGCAGTCCAAGGGACTCTCAAGAGTCTTCTCCAACACCACAGTTCAAAAGCATCAGTTCTTCAGCACTCAGCCTTCTTCACAGTCCAACTCTCACATCCATACATGACTACTGGAAAAATCATAGCTTTGATTAGATGGACCTTAGTTGGCAAAGTAATGTCTCTGCTTTCAATGCAGGAAACCCCAGTATAATTCCTGGGTCAGGAAGATCAGCTGGAGAAGAGAGAGGCTACCCACTCCAGTATTCTTGGGCTTCCCTGGTGACTCAGATGATAAAGAATCTGCCTGCAATGCAAGAGACCTGGGTTCAATCCCTGGGTTGGGGAGATCCCCTGGAGAATGGAACGCCTACCCAATCCAGTATTATGGCCTGGAGAATTCCATGGAGAGAGGAGCCTGGCAGTCTATAGTCTATAGGGTCTCAAAGAGTTGGCTACGACTGGGCAACTGTCACTTTACTTCATATCTGACACATTAAGTTTTTTTTTTAATTTATTTTACTGATATATAGTGTTGATTTACAGTATGGTGTTAATGTCTGCTATACTGCAAAGTGATTTAGTGACATTTTTTTTCATATTCTTTCCCACTATGGCTTATCACAAGATATTAACTATAGTTCCATGTGCTATGCAGTAGGACATTGTTCTTGATATATTCTGTATTTAATAGTTTTCATCTACTAATCTCAAACTCCCAATCCATCCTTACCCCACCTTGCTCCTTGGGAAGCACAATTCTGTTTTCTATGTCTGTGAGTCTGTTGTTTTTCATGGATAAGTTCATTTGTGTCATGTTTTCACTCACTCAGTTGCTTCAGTCATGTTCAACCCTTCAGACTGCAGCCTAGCAGATTTCTCTGGCCATGAGGATTCTCCAGGCAAGAATACTGGAGTGGGTTGCCATGCATTACTCAGGGAATCTTCCTGACCCAAGTAGTGGATCAAACTTGGATGGAATCCACGTCTCTTTATGTCTCCTTCATTGGCAGGAGGGTTCTTTACCACTAGTACCACCTGGGAACCCCAATATTTTAGTTTCCATACATAAATGATATCACGTGGTATTTGTCATTCTCTTTCTGTCTTACTCCCCTTAGTATGATCATCTCTGACTCTATCCATGTTGCTGCAAATGGCATTATTTCATTCTTTTTATGGCTGAGTTGTATTGCATTGTATACACATACCACATAGTATTTAATCAGTCAGGGTTCCTTTCTAATTTCAGCCAGGGGAAAAATATCTTGCTTATTTAAAATACCCTCAAAACAGTTTTAAAAGCACATACAGTAAAGGAGGAAAGGTAAAATTTTGAGGAAACAACACTCAACAGCATTCTTCCTCTTCCTCCACAATATCAGTCATAGGATGTGAACTCACAGGGTCAGGAAGGAGAGGCTGTTTACTGTTGTCCAGTGATGCAGGTGTTGGGGAGTGATGTCAGCTCATCGTGTTCAAAGTCCACTGTGTTATTCAATATTTGCTATACCTCAAAGAAATTCTATGCCTCTCTACTGATATGATGAAAACACATTTATGTGTTCTGGTATTTCTGAAACATACCATTTAAAATGCAAATATATGAGTCTTTAAACCCTTTAAGCTTTACTGCAACCAGTTCAACAGTATGTGATCTGTGAACTTCCAGACATTCAAGCTGGATTTAGAAAAGGCAGAGGAACCAGAGATCAAATTGCCAACATCCACTGGATCATCAAGAAAGCAAGAGAGTTCCAGAAAAACATCTACTTCTGCTTTACTGACTGTGCCAAAACCTTTGAGTGTGTGGATCTCAACAAACTGTGGAAAATTCTTAAAGAATGGGAATACCAGACCACCTGACCTACCTCCTGAGAAATCCGTAGAATGGGAATACCAGACCACCTGACCTGCCTCCTGAGAAATCTGTATGCAGGTCAAGAAAAAACAGTGAGAACTGGACATGGAACAACAGATTGGTTCCAAATCGAGAAAGGAGTATGTCAAGGCTGTATATTGTCACCTTGCTTATTTAACTTACATGCAGAGTACATCATGAGAAATGCTGGGCTGGATGGAGCACAAGCTGGAGTCAAGGTGGCAGGGAGAAATATCAATAACCTCAGATATGCAGATGACACCACCCTTATGGCAGAAAGCGAAGAACTAAAGAGCCTCTTGATGAAAGTGAAAGAGAGTGAAAAAGTTGGCTTAAAGCTCAACATTCAGAAAACTAAGATCATGGCATCCAGTCCCATCACTTCATGGGAAATAGATGGGGAAACAGTGGAAACAGTGTCAGACTTTATTTTTGGGGGCTCCAAAATCACTGCAGATGGTGATTGCAGCTATGAAATTAAGAGACGCTTGCTCCTTGGAAGGAAAGTTATGACCAACCTAGACAGCATATTAAAAAGCAGAGACATTACTTTGCCAACAAAGATCCGTCTAGTCAAGGCTATGGTTTTTCCAGTAGTCATGTATGGATGTGAGAGTTGGACTATGAAGAAGGCTGAGCGCTGAAGAACTGATGCTTTTGAACTGTGGTGTTGGAGAAGACTCTTGAGACTCCCTTAGATTTCAAGGAGACCCAACCAGTCCATCCTATAGCAAATCAGTCCTGAATATTCATTGGAAGGACTGATGCTGGCTGAAACTCCAATATTTTTCCCCATGATGAGAAGAACGGACTCATTTGAAAAGACCATTATGCTGGGAAGGATTGAAGGCAGGAGGAGAAGGGGATGACAGAGGATGAGATGGTTGGATGGCATCACTGACTCTGTGGACATGAGTTTGAGTAAGCTCCAGGAGTTGGTGATGGACAATGAAGTCTGCCATGGTGCAATCCATGGGGTCACAAAGAGTCAGACAAAAGATAAGATCACTAAAAATTGTGAGGGTGTATCCACTTATACTAGCTTCTTCCTCATAAGAAGCCATCACAGGAGGTAAAGATTGCTCATAGTGTTGAAAACATATTGATAATTATATAAATAATAAACAGTTCTCCTCTCATGGATGTGACATCCTCTGGGTAGTCATGTTATATTACATGGCAAGTGGATTTTTCAAGTCCATTAAGTTTACTAATGAATTGATTCAAGATAGGGAATTTCCCCCAATTATCTGTGGGCCCAATGTAATTAGTTCAGTTCAGTTGCTCAGTCACATCCAACTCTTTGTGACCCCACGGACTGCAGCATGCCAGGCTTCCCTGTTCAGCACCCACTGCCAGAGCTTGCTCAAACTCATGTCCATCAAGTCAGTGATGCCATCCAAGCATCTCATCCTGTCGTCCCCTTCTCCTGCCTTCAGTCCTTCGCAGCATCAGGTTCTTTTCCAATGAGTCCAGTCTTTGCATCAGGTGGCCAAACTATTTGTGCTTCAGCATCAGTCCTTCTAGTGAATATTCAAGACTGATTTCCATTAGCACTGACTGGTCTAATCTCTGTGCAGTTCAAGGAATTCTCAAGAGTCTTCTCCAACACCACAAAAAGCATCAATTCTTCTGTGCTCTGCTTTCTTTATAGTCCAACTCTCACATCCATACATCACTACAGGAAAAATTGTAGCTTTGACTAGATGGACCTTTGTCAGCAAAGTAATGTCTCTGCTTTTTAATATGCTCTCTAAGTTGATCATAACTTTTCTTCAAAGGATCAAGCATCTTTTAATTTCATGGCTGCATGACCATCTGCAGTGACTTTGGAGCCCAAGGAAATAAATTTTGTCACTGTTTCCATTGTTTCCCCATCTATTTGACATGAAATAGTGGGACCAGATGCCATGATCTTTGTGTTTTGAATCTTGAGTTTTAAGCCAGTTTTCTCACTCTCCTTTTTCACATTCATCCAGAGGTTCTATAGTTCTAGAGTTCTTTACTTTCTGCCATAAGGGTGGTGTCATCTGCATATCTGAAGTTATTGACATTTCTCCTGACAATCTTGATACCAGCTTGTGCTTCATCCATCCTGGCATTTTGCATGATGTACTCTGCATATAAGTTAAGTAAGCAGGGTGACAATATACAGCCTTGATGTACTCCGTTTCCAATTTGGAGCCAGTCCATGGTTCCATGTCCGTTATAACAGTTGCTTCTTGACTTGCATGCAGATTTCACAGGAGGCAGGTCAGGTGGTCTGGTACTCTCATCTCTTGAAGAATTTTACACAGTTTATTGTGATCCACGGTCAAAGGCTTTGTTGTATCCAATAAAGCAGAAGTAGATGTTTTTCTGGAACTCTCTTGCTTTTTGATGATCCAGCAGATGTTGGTAATTTGATCTCTGGTTCCTCTGCCTTTTCTAAATCCAGCTTGTACATCTGGAAGTTCTTGGCTCACATACTGTTGAAGCGTGGCTTGGAGAATTTTGAGCATTACTTTGCTAGTGTGTGAGATGAATGCAATTGTGTGGTAGTTTGAACATTCTTTGGCATTGCCTTTCTTTGGGATTGGAATGAAAATGGACCTTTTCCAGTCCTGTAGCCACTGCTGAGTTTTCCAAATTTGCTGGCGTATTGAGTGCAGCACGTTCATAGTATCATCTTTTAGGACTTGCAATAGCTCATCTGGAATTCCATCACCTCCACTAGCTTTGTTTGTCGTGATGCCTCCTAAGGGCCATTTGACTTCAGACTCCAGGATATCTGGCTCTAGGTGAGTGAATGATCACACCATCGTGGTTATCTGAGTCATGAGATTTTTTTGTATAGTCTTCTGTGCCTTCCTGCTACCTCTTCTTAATATCTTCTGCTTCTGTTGGGTCCATACCATTTCTGTCCTTTATTGTGCCCATCTCTGCATGAAATGTTCCCTTGGTATCTCCAATTTTCTTGAAGAGATATCTAGTCCTTCTCATTCTATTGGTTTCCTCTATTTCTTTGCATTGATCACTGAAGAAGGCTTTCTTATCTCTCCTTGTTATTCCCTGGAAGTCTGTATTCAGATGGGTATATCTTTCCTTTTCTCCTTTTCCTTTATCGTCTCTTTTTTTCTCAGCTAATTGTAAGGCCTCCTCAGACAACCATTTTGTCTTTTTGCATTTCTTTTTCTTGGGGGTGGTCTTGAACACTGCCTCCTGTACAATGTCACCAACCTCTGTCCACAGATCTTCAGGCACTCTGTCTATCAGATCTAGGCCCTTAAATCTACTTCTCACTTCCACTGTATAGTTGTAAGGGATTTGATTTAGGTCATACCTGAATGGTTTAGTGGTTTTCCCTACTTTCTTCAATTTCAGTCTGCATTTGGCAATAAGGAGTTCATGATATGAGCCACAGTCAGCTTCTGGTCTTGTTTTTGCTGACTGTATAGAGCCTCTCCATCTTTGGCTGCAGAGAATATAACCAATCTGATTTTGGTGTTGACCATCTGGTGATGTCCATCTGGTGTAGCATTGTCTCTTGTGGTGTTGAAATAGGGTGTTTGCTATGACCAGTGTGCTGTCTTGGCAAAACTCTGTTAGCCTTTGCCCTGCTTCATTTTGTACTCCAAGGCCAAACTTGCCTGTTACTCCAGGTATCTCTTGATTTCCTACTTTTGCATTCCAGTCCCCTATGATAAAAAGGACGTCTTTTTTTGGTGTTAGTTCTAGAAAGTCTTGTAGGTCTTCATAGAACCGTACAACTTCAGCTTCTTCAGCATTGCTGGTTGGGGCATCAACCTGGATTACTGTGATAATGAATGCTTTGCTTTGGAAATGAACAGAAATCATTCTGTCATTTTTGAGATTATACTCAAATACTGCATTTCGGACTCTTTTGTTAACCATGAGGGTTACTCCATTTCTTCTAAGGGATTCTTGCACATAGTAGTACATATAATGGTCATCTGAATTAAATTCACCCGTTCCAGCCCATTTTAGGTCCCTGATTCCTAAAATGTCGATGTTCACTCCTCCCATCTCCTATTTGACCACTTCCAATGTACCTTGATTCATGGATTTAACATTCCAGGTTCCTATGCAATATCGTTCTTTACAGCATCGGACTTTACTTCCATCACCAGTCACAATCACAACTGGGCTTTGTTTTTGCTTTGGCTCTTTCTCTTCGTTCTTTCTCAAGTTATTTCTCCACCCTTCTCTGGTAGCTGGACAGCCTCATGTAAATCAGTGAAGTCAAATCACACCCTCACTCCATACACAACAATAAACTCAACATGGCTCCAAGAGTTAAATAGAAGACGTGACACCATAAAACTGCTAGAAGAGAACATAGGCAAAACTTTCTCCAACATAAATTGCAGGATCACCCTTGGAAGTCCCAGGATCAAACAGACAGACTCTTACAGTTTGTATTACATTTTAGGTCTGCCTTAATAAAATACAACAGCCTGGGAGGTTTAAACATAGATAGTTTTCACAGTTTTTCACAGTTCTGGAGGCTAGAAGTACATGATCAAGTTGTCTGTGTGTTTGCTTTTTGTGAAGCCTCCTACTTGCATTTCAGATTTTCTTTTAATTTTGCACTGATGGACTGGTTTTTAGTGGCATATTGTTTCATTTCCAGGATGCTTCTGAATTAAGTACTTGATAAAATCACCAAGCCATCAGATCTAGGTGCTTTTATTTTATAACTGTTTTCAAACCCTCTCTCTTTTTTCCATTTTTTTGTTCTGCACCCAATTCTTATCACAGGGTTCAATAATAATAAAGTATATTTTCCTACAAAATTCCCATAATAATTGGCATTGGATTATTAAAATGAGTCTAAATTGATATAAGTTGTGCCAGTGGTTCCTATCATGAGTTCTTGATGATGTTCCTCCTTTTCCTTTTGTCTCTTTGAATATACTTCAGGTATTTTGTCTCATTCCATTTCTTTACCAATACTTTCATTGACGGTTCCATTCAATGGTTGAAGGTGAGGAAAGTGCTAGTATTGGCAGAGATGCATCTCAGGGAAGTGAAGAATCCAGAAGGATGCAAATGGTTTGTGTCAGTCCCTAATGTGTGTGATTTCAGCATTTCTTTCTCATGACACCATCACCTTCAGGGATCATGGAAAAGAAAATGCCTCTCAAGTACAGCCAGTTGTTTCCAAAGGGTGCTAACTAGAAACTTGTAATTGTTTCCAGTAATTAACAACTGAGAGAAAAGTTTCCAGAAATGTTCTCAGCTCCCAGGCCTGCACTCCCATCGCTGCTGCAGGTGAAATGATAATTGCAGTTTTGACAGGAGGGGAGGGGAGGACAGCATCTCAAACCCATTTATCAGGATCTGGCTGCCTCCCTCCCACACACATAGCGGGTATAATGGCCATCCCACTGAGCCTTTGTCCTGCCAGCTGGAAGGTATGTTTGTTGTACTTTCGTCTGAGCAGCAGAGTCTGTGAGAGAAAGGCTTATCAAGATTCTGGGTAAGTGATCAGATCAGAAACAGACACCAACACCAATTTGTTGACATTCTAACAAATCTAGTATGTCAGTTTATGAAAGACACAAGAATACATGCTTTACAAGTGCTAAATTTTGCCTCTGTATCTTGTATGTAATGTCAATTGCAAATATTAATTCATTCTAATATATTCATTGGGCTCAGACAATAACATACTGGTTCAGTATACAACTGGACAATAATAATTTTGTTTTGTCTTAAACTGTTTTGTCACATGCTAGTGTTTTATGCCCTAAGGTTTATTGCCTACATATGATTATTCAAACATTTCTATAATATATGTTATTTTAGTTGTGTTTCTGTCATAGGAACGAAAGAGTTTTTCTGTTGCCATCCTCACAGTGAAGCATTCTCGTCTTCATGACATTGCCTTGTCCTGAGGCAGGTTCCTGCTGTATTCTACTGCCAGCAATGATGTTCACGTATTAAGATGCTAAGACTTTATCCATAATACGTGGTACCATAGAATAAAGCTTTACAAATAAATGGAATCACATTATATGAAACTTTCAAAATACCACAGGTCTACAATCTAGAGTTGTGAAATCAAAATCAAATATAGATCTGGTTTATTATAAGCTTGCAACTAACTAGCTGTTTGGCATGGCTGGTGATCAGTGCACTCTTTTTTTTTTGTCTTTGGCCGTGCATCAAAGTTCATGGAATCCTAGATCCTGGACCAGGGATTGAACCTGGGATGGAAGGCAGAGTCTTAACCATTTAAGCACCTGGGAAGTTCCTCAAACTTCTGCCTTGAGTAGCCCAATGGGATTCAGTCTTCACTCTTCATTAAGAAGCAGATTTGACAAATACTTAACCTGTCTGGGTAGAGGTTACACTCCTCTGTATAACTAATGTCCCTTCAGTTCCTGCCTAATAAATTTGTGAAGAGGAAGAAGTGATCACATGAGTATCTTCAGTAATTAATTTTACATATTACTTCTCTTTAAATGTTATATATAGAACCCTTTAAAGGCTGCTGGTAACAGAAGACACAAGAAGCAAATATTTCCAAGTGGGAACTATTGTTAAGTGGAGAATATTGGATTACAGGTGACACGATGCATGTAGCCCATGCCTCATATTCCCACCCAGGACATTCTAACTGACAAGTACCAGTGACTGTGAACTGAAAGGATGGCCAGCAGCTTTTTCATAATAGGCATGATCATCTTAACACAGACCGTGGTTGGAATCCTGGGGAATTTCTCACTCCTTTGCAGTTATATCATCCTTCACTTCATGGGTTACAGGTTAAGGTCCGCAGATTTGATCCTTAAGCACCTGATTGTGGCCAACTCCTTGGTCCTCCTCTGTAAAGGGGTCCCCCAGACAATGGCAGTGTTTGGGTGGAAGCATATCCGCAGTGATTTTGGCTGCAAACTTCTCTTCTTTCTGCACAGAGTGGGGAGGGGAGTGTCCATCGGTAGCATCTGCCTCTTGAGTGTCTTTCAGGTGATCACAATCAGTCCCTGGAACTCCAGGTGGGCAGCGCTGAAAGTAACGGCTCCCAAGTACGTGGTTCTCTCTCTTTTCCTGTGTTGGATCCTGCAAATGTTGGTAAATGTAATTTTTCCTTTCTATATAACTGGCAAACGGAGTGACAAAAACATCACAAAGGAAAAAGATTTTGGCTACTGTTCTTCTAGTCTTACTGACAAAACTAAAAATGCCTTGCATGCAGCATTGCTGTCGTTCCCTGATGTTTTATGTCTGGGGCTCACGCTCTGGGCCGGAGGCTCCATGGTTCTCATCCTGTACAGACATAAGCAGAGGGTCCAGCACATTCGTAGGACCGATGCCTCCTCCAGGTCCTCCCCTGAGTCCAGAGCCACCAAAACCATCCTTCTCCTGGGGGGCACCTTTGTCTACTTTTATACTCTTTCCTCCATCTGTCAAGTTGTTCTGGCTCTTTTTGTTCAGCCCAGCCGGTTCCTTGTGGACATCACTATAATCATTGCAGCGTGCTTCCCTACTGTCAGCCCCTTTCTGCTCATGAGCCGTAACTCCAGTGTACACAGGCTCTACTTTGCCTGGATAAGGAACGCAAGGTCCTTACTATTATGAGAAAAGTGTGAATTTTATTTATTTCTATAATGAGCCATTGCCAGTTCATTTATTCACCCTCAGAGTCCTAATTTAAATTTTGAATCTCAATATTATATGGGACATGCCAAGCGTCTTCTTCAATATAAAGACCAATTGAAATATATTGTCATGAAATATGAATATATCAATGAAGTTTTCTTGTAGAAAAGGAGTTCAGATTTATGCAATAAACAACAGGTCTTGAACTAATCTGCATATTATGAAGTGTGTTACTTTCAGTCTAACAAAACTGATTTCCCAGAAATGAAGTAGGTATGGAATTATAAATAAAAGTATACATGAAAATGGATCAATGTGCACAGTAGTCAGAAATAAAATTGAAGAAATTAATGTCCTCACAGAGTAAAGAATATTCTGGTTAGCACTGGAAGGTAAAATCAGGTAAGAGTTTGGGAGCCAGTTATAATTTTATAGTTAACATTGTTAAGGGAGATGGCAGTATTTATTAGAAAGACTCTTTCAGGGAGATTAGCACATTAAAATATTTTCGTGTAGAAATGAGCAGTTTGAAGTGAAGTACAATAAAAAACACACCGAAAGAAAAATATATTTCAGCAGATTTTTAAAACTGAAACATATTTGACATATAACATTGTGTAAATTTAATGTGTAAGATTTGATCATTTGTTACACATAAATATTGTAGTATGACTGCCATTCAGTTCAGTTCAATTCAGTTCAGTCTCTCAGTCATGTCCGACTCTTTGTGACCCCATGAATTGAAGCATGCCAGGCCTCCCTGTCCATCACCAGCTCCCAGAGTTCAGCATGCCAGGCCTCCCTGTCCATCACCAACTCCTGGAGTTCACTCAAACTCACATCCATTGAGTCAGTGATGCCATCCAGCCATCTCATCCTCTGTAGTCCCCTTTTCATCCTGCCCCCAATCCCTCCCAGCATCAGAGTCTTTTCCAACGAGTCAACTCTTCGCATGGGGTGGCCAAAATACTGGAGTTTCAGCTTTAGCATCATTCCTTCCAAAGAACATCCAGGGCTGATCTCCTTCAGAATGGACTGGTTGGATCTCCTTGCAGTCTAAGGGACTCTCAAAAGTCTTCTCCAGCACCACAGTTCAAACGCATCAATTCTTCGGTGCTCAGCTTTCTTCACAATCCAACTCTCGCATCCATACATGACTACTGGAAAAAATAGCCTTGACTAGACGGACCTTTGTTGGCAAAGTAATGTCTCTGCTTTTCAATATGCTATCTAGGTTGGTCATAACTTTCCTTCCAAGGAATAAGCATCTTTTAATTTCATGGCTGGATCATCGAAAAAACAGGAGAGTTCCAGAAAAGCATCTATTTATGCTTTATTGACTATGCCAAAGCCTTTGACTGTGGGGATCACAATAAACTGTGGAAAATTCTGAAAAAGATGGGAATAACAGACCACCTGACCTGCCTTTTGAGAAACCTATATGCAGGTCAGGAAGCAACAGTTAGAACTGGACATGGAACAACAGACTGGTTCCAAATAGGAAAAGGAGTACATCAAAGCTGTATATTGTCCCCCTGCTTATTTAACTTATTATGCAGAGTATATCATGAGAAACGCTGGACTGGAAGAAACACAAGCTGGAATCAAGATTGCCGGGAGAAATATCAATAACCTCAGATATGCAGATGACACCACCCTTATGGCAGAAAGTGAAGAAGAACTAAAAAGCCTCTTGATGAAAGTGAAAGAGGAGAGTGAAACAGTTGGCTTAAAGCTCAACATTCAGAAAACGAAGATCATGGCATCCGGTCCCATCACTTCATGGGATATAGATGGGGAAACAGTGGAAACAGTGTCAGACTTTATTTTGGGGGGCTCCAAAATCACTGCAGATGACTGCCATTACAACCACATATCACAATGCATAAGTTTTCTTTTATGTCAAATTTTTCATTGAATTATAGTTGATTTACAGTATTATAGTAGTGGCAACCCACTCCATTCTTGCCTGGAGAATCCCAGGGACGGGGGAGCCTGGTGGGCTGCTGTCTGTGGGGTCGCACAGAGTCGGACACGACTGAAGCGATGCAGCAGCAGCAGCAGCAGCAGCAGTAGTGGCAGAGATACAACATTGTGGTTAAATATACAGGTTATACTTTGTTTATAGTTATGAACTATTGGCTATATTCCCTGTGCTGTAAAGTATGTCCTTGTAGTTTATTTTCTACATAGCAGTGTATACTTCTAAATCTTTACTCTGTCTTGCCCCTTCCCACTTTCTCTCCCCACTGATAAACACTAGTTTATTCTCTATATGTGAGTCTTTTTCTACGTCATTATTTTCATCCATTTGAACTACTTTTAGATTCCATATGTCAAGTGATAATATACAGTATTTATCTTTCTCTGACTTAATTCACTAAACAGAATGATTTCCAGGTCCATCTATGTTAGAAGCAGCAAAATTTTATTCTTAAGGGTTGAGGAATATTCCACATTGTGTGTGTGTACTTGTGTGTGTGTGTGTGTGTGTGTACTGAATTTATTAGTTGGTTTTCTGGTGGAGATATTATGGTTTTATATATAAAGGATCATTTTTCTGCAGTAGTGACAGTCTTACCTCTTCTCTTATGCGTTCAGTACCTGTTATTACTGTTTTGTCCAATTGCTGTGGCTAGACTTCACTTTCACTTTTCACTTTCATGCATTGGAGAAGGCAATGGCAACCCACTCCAGTACTCTTGCCTGGAAAATCCCATGGACAGAGGGGCCTGGTAGGCTGCAGTCCATGGGGTTGCTAAGAGTTGGGCATGACTGAAACGACTTAGCAGCAGCAGCAGCAGGACTTCCAACGCTGTGTTAAGCCAGAGTGGCTACAGTAAGCATTCTTCTCTTGTTCCTGATTTTAAAGGAAAAAGCGTTCAGATATCTACCTCTGAGTATAATGTTAGCTGTGGGTTTGTCATAAATGGGCTTTCTCTCTACCCATTTTTCTGAGAGTTTTTACTATGAATGGATGTTAGAGTTTGTCAGTGCTTTTTCTACGTCTATTGACATAATCATGTGTTAATCCTTCCTTTTTTAAAATGTGATATATCCCATGGATTGATTTGTGGATTTTTAATCANTGGAAAAGTGCTACATGATAATCATTTATGATAGTTTTTATAGATTGTTGAATTTTGTCTGCTAATATTTTGTTGAAAAATTTTCAACCATATTCAAAGAAAATACACTCTAATATTCTTTTCTGTACTTTTGTTTTCTGTTTTGTCTTTTTCTAGTACTGATATCAGTGTAAAGGTAACTTGATAGAATAAATTTAGGAGTGTTCCCTCCTTTTCAATTTTTTGGAATAGTTTAAGACGATAGATGTTATTTTTAAAAATGTTTTACAGGATCTCATGTGATGCCATCAGGTCCTGGACATTGTTTGCTGGGAGGTTTTGATTACTGACTGATTTCACTACTCATCATCAGTTTGTTCAGATTGTCTATTTCTTCTTGATTCAATCCTAGAGACTGTTTCTAGAAATTTGGTCAGTTAAGTGGGTTTGGGTTTCTTCTTTAGATTTTTCTGATATATTTGCAGTAGCCCTGTATTGATATAAAATTTTCTCTTACAACTGTGTTCACTGTGTTCCATCAATTTTGGAAAGTTGTGCTTTTATTCTCATTTGTCTTCTGGTAATTTCTGATTTACTCTTTGATATCTTTTTTGAATCTATCATTTTTTAGTAGTGTGTTTAGTGTCTATGTGTTTGTTCTTTTCCTATTTTTCTTTCTGTACTTGATATCCAAGTTTCAAAAAGTGCTTGATATGATTTCTGTCCACTGAAATTTGTTAAGACTTGTTTTGTGGCTTAGCATATGATGTATCCTGGAGAACATTTCACTTTAAAAGAAAGTGTATTCTATTGTCTTTTGATGTAAAATCCTAGAGATATCTACTACATTCAGCTAGTCTGTTGCACCACATAAGATCTCTGTTGCCTTACCAATTTTCTGTCTGGATGATGTGTCCATTAATGTAACTGGGGTGTTAACATCCCATATCATTTTTGTATTATTGTCGATTTCTACCATGATGAGTATGGTTGTTTGCTTTATATTTTTAGTTACTCCTTGTATTGGGTTCAGCACGGCAAACAGTGGAAACAGTGGCTGACTTTATTTTTCTGGGCTCCAAAATCACTGCAGATGGTAATTGCAGCCATGAAAAAAGACGCTTACTCCTTGGAAGGAAGGTTATGACCAACCTAGACAGCATATTAAAAAGCAGAGACATTACTTTGTCAACAAAGTTCTGTCTAATCAAGGCTATGGTTTTTCCAGTGGTCATGTATGGATGTGAGAGTTGGACTATAAAGAAAGCCGAGTGCTGAAGAATTGATGCTTTTGAACTGTGGTGTTGGAGAAGACTCTTGGGAGAATATCTGTGATTGCAGCTTTTTCCTTGTCAGCACCTTGAATATATCATGCAGCTCCCTTCTGGCCTCCAGAGTTTCTGCAGAGATATCAACTGATAGTCTTTTGGGGATTCCCTCATGGTTGACTCTTTGTTTTTCTGTTGCTGCCTTTTGAATTCTCTCATTTTTAATTTTTGACTTTTAAATTATATTTCTTGGATGATATGTGTAGGTCTGTTTCAATTCATCTTTTCCAACTCTCTGTGCTTCCTGCATCTGAATATATGTTTTCTCCCTCAAGTTTGGTAAATTTTAAGCCATATTTTCTCAAATACATCTTCCATCTTCATCCCCATCTCTTCTTTCTGGAACTCTTATAGTTTGAATCCCTGATGGCTCAGACAGTAAAGAACCTGCCTGCAATGTGGGAGACCTGGCTTCGATCCCTGGGGTGGGAAGATCCCCTGGAGATGGGAATGGCAACCCACTGCAGTATTCTTGCCTGGAGAATTCCATGGACAGAGGCTATAGTCCAGGGGTCACAAAGAGTCGGACATGAATGAGCAACTAACACTTTCACTTTCACTGTTGATGTTATCTCAGAGATCTCTTTTTTATAATTTATTTTTTACTTGGAGTCTAATTGCTTTATACTGTTGTGTTGGATTCTGCCATACATCAATATGAGTCAGCCGTAGGTATACGCATGTCCCCTCCCTCTTGAAACTTTCTCCCATCTCCCAGCCTATCCCACCCCTCTAGGTTGTTAAAGAGCTCCAGGTTGGATTCCCTGAACTATACAGTAATTTCCCACTTGCTATCTATGTTACATATGGTAGTGTATATCTGTTAGTACTACTCTCTCAATTCGTTCCACCTGTTCTTTTTTGGTTCTGTGTCCATAAGGTCTGTTCTCAGAGATCTCTTGAGTTGCTATCATTTTGAAAACTGTCCTTCTTTCTACTCTTCTTATTGGGTAATTTTCATTATTGTATTTTCCGGATCATGTGTGCATTCTTCTGTATCACCTAGTCTGCTCTCTATTCCTTCTATGTATATTTTTTTCAGCTATTTTTCATTTCTAATATTTTTAAAAATATATTTTTCAGTTCCTAGTTAAAATATTCAGTATTTGCATCACTTTCCCCCTTTCATTCAGTTCATAATTTTTTTAAATTTTTATCTGATAACTTGTTGATTGATTGATTTATTTTTTTCAGGAGTTGTTCTACTGGTCTTTCAGTTGCGAGTAGTTCTTTTGCCTTTTAATTTTGCTTGTTTTCTCTGCGTCAATGAATTTACATAAAACAGTTGCCTAAGAGTGGCCCTGAGGAGATACGTGGTGGGCCCATATGTACCTGGTGTGTGTCTGTTGCCTCTGGTGGTCGAGCTGGATTTGAGGTGGATGCAGGTCTCCTCTTTTCTCAGGAGTGTGCTGGCAGTTATTACCTTGGTAGGGGGTTTGGTTGGAGATGGCAGAGCTGGAATTGCTGCTGATTTGAGACATTACTTCCTCTCTGCTCAGTGAATGTCACCATTCTACTGGCAGTGGTGTCTGATCCTAAGGTGCTGGAACCCTGTGGGTCTGATCCAAGATGAATCTTTTCCTTCTATGTATGTGTTTTTCCTCTCCACACAGTGGGTCCATTTCCCCAGATGAAGGAGAGTGCCGAATCAGTTTGGGCCCATGGTCAAATCCGTTAAGTTTACTAATCAGTTGATGTCAAGAGAGGGAATTTTCCTGGGTTATTTGGTGGCCCCCATGTAATTACGTGAACCCTTAAAAGAAAAGGAAACCAGTGAACTGTGTTAGAAAATAAAATCGGAGATTTAAAATGTGTGTGTGTAGATCTCAGCCTTTGAGATCCCATGGACTGTAACCCGCCAGGCTCCTCTGTCCATGGGGAACCTCCAGGCAAGAATACTGGAGTGGTTTGCCATGCCCTCCTTCTGGGGATCTTCCCAACCTAGGGATCAAACCCAGGTCTCCCTGATTGCAGGCAGATTCTTTACCATCTAAGTCACCAGGGAAGCCCAAGGATACTAGAGTAGGTATCCTATCCATGCTCCAGGGGAACTTCCCCAACGAAGGAATCGAACTGGGGTCTCATGCGTTATAGGAGGTGACAGTATTTATTGGAAATACTGTTTTGTATGGAGATTAGTACACTCAAGTATTTTCATGTAGAAATGACCAGATTTAAGTGAAGTGCAACAAAAGGAGAACAAAAAGAAAATTATACTCCAATGAAAATTAAAAACAAAAAGTATGCTTCAGCTGATTTTTAAAATTAAATGTATTTGACATATAGCATTTTATAAATGTATAAGTGTACAAGATGGTAATATATTTAGGTATTGTATTATGATTGCCATTTTAGCCATAGTTAGCACCTCTATTGGGCTTCCCTGGTGGCTCAGAGGTTAAAGCGTCTGCCTGCAGTGCGTGAGATCCCAGTTCGATCCCTAGTTAGGGAAGATCCCCTGGAGAAGGAAATGGCAACCCACTCCAGTATTCTTGCCTGGAGAATCCATGGAGGAAGGAGCCTGGTAGGCTACAGTCCATGGGGTTGCAAAGAGTCAGACTCGACTTAGCTGCTTCGTATTAGTCCTTTTAAATTTAAGTTTTTTTCTATATAATTGTATTTGATTTACAGTTTAGTTTTATGAGTGCAGCATTGTGATTTAGTGTTATATATAGATTCTAAATTGTAAATCTTTACAGTACCTTGTTCCACCCTCTTTTTCTCTCCCCAGTGGCAACAGTTAGCTTCTTCTCTGTATCTGAATCTCTTTCTGTTTAGTTGTATTCATTCATTTCTGTTTTATATTTTAGGTTTCACATATAAGTCATAGCATACAGTATTTGTCTTTGACTTATTTCACTAAGCTTAGTAGCTTCCATGTCTATCCTTGTTGTTGCAAATGGCAAAATATAATTCTTTTGTGACTGACTGATATACCAGTGTGTCTATTTCTGTGTGTGTTTGTGTGTGTGTACAACATCCTTATCCATTCACTTCTCAGTGAGTTAGTATTTTCATTTTCTTTGGATGTATATTATTGTTGTTCAGTCACTCAGTCATGTCTGACTCTTTGTGACTCCATGGACTGCAGCACACCAGGCATCCCTGTCCTACACCATCTCCCGGAGTTTGCTCAAACTCATGTTCATCATGTCAGTGATGCCATCCAACCGTCTCATCCTCTGTCATCCCCTTCTCCTACCTTCAATCTTTCCCAGCATCAGGGTCTTTAATGTATCAGCTCTTTGCATCAGGTGGCCAAAGTATACTCAGGCATATAGTTGCTGCTTGACATGGTAGTTCTTTTTAGGTTTTTGAGGACGCTCCATACTGCTTTCCAAAAGAGGATGCACAAATTTCCATTCCCTTCCACAGTGTACTAAAGTTCTCCTTTTTCCACATCCTCACCAACATTTGTTATGCGTGACCTTTTTGATGATATCCATTCTGATGGATGTGGGGTGATACATAACTGTGGTATTGACTGCATTTCTCTAATGGATAATGATGTTGAGCATCTTTTCATGTGCCTGTGGGCCATCTGCACGTCTTCTTTGGAATATTGTTTATTGAGGTTTTCCACACATTTTCTACCACATTGCTGCCAGGGTCCAGCCCCGGTGGAACCAGGGTGATTCGAAGGAGAGACGGAGTAGGCGAGGAAAAAACTTATATAGAAATATAAAAGAGATGAAAAGAAACAGTATAGTAGGAAAAGTAGGCAGAGGAAAGAGGCTGAATAACTTGGTTTACGGGGAAGGCCAATAAAGCTCCAGACAAGGAGCTTGCACCATCTACGTGGGGCCGCCGGCGCCCGCTCGAATAGCGGAGAGTGCCCCACCTTGGGCACTCTCTCTTACGGATCTTAGGGCCAGGGCAAGTAAGTAGACTTGGTGAGCCGCCCATTCCAGATGGGAATTCAGCCTGAAATTAGAGTAAAGAGGAGAAGGAAGGAGAGGGGAAAGAGGTGAGAGAAAGAGACATGGGGGGAGCCAGATTCACAAACTAGGCTGAGACACTAGTCCGAGAAACTGGTCCGGTCCGTTTATTGTTCAAGGGCTATTTATATATTTGATAATACATGGAGATCAATGGGTAACACAAAGTTATGCAGCGTTAGCAGTTTAGACTCTTATCAAAAGCAGGCTTTTCTCTCTGCATACCTGACCTGCAAACACAAGTCTTAGGTAATTTACATCATCTTCTGCCAGAAGGGCCAATTAACATTTTACAACCTTTTTTCTGATAAGGGTTTGTCAACCAGAAGACTTATTTGTGTTGATCTTCCCAAAGTGTGGCACCGCTCTCAGAAAGCACTAAATAAAGTTACATTCTTACATAGCAAAGATACAACAATTTATAACAAGTGAAAGGAGTACAGTGATTTATAACAAAAGAAAAGTAATTAACTAAGTCTAGTGTTGCTAACATCAAAACTACTATATATCTTTTTCCATACCCTGTTTACATTGATTAACATCTTCCCAGGTGCCTAAAAGATAAAGAATATGGAGGCCTGGCGGCAATCATTGAATCAACAGTGAAAACCCGTCACCAATATGATTTTTAACTCTTTAGAAAAGGCTCTGTATCTTTAAGATGCTTTCAAGCTTTGTGCCTCTTCCAGTTGGGGGCTGCAAGCAATTCACAAGCTGTAAGGGGTCCGGGAAACTTGTTAGGCAAGCTAGAGAACTACTCGAGGAGGTTTAACTGAAACATCCCTTTCAAATGCAGAAGACCAAAGCTTAGAGATGACTTTTTCTGGAGTGTATCAGAAGAGTAGAGAAGCAGAGAACAAAAGCCGGCAGATTTTTATTTTTCGGGGTTTGGATGCTCAGGAAATTCCAGGGAAAAACCTGAGATATGATTAGACCTTGCACCTCAGATCTCATGCCGCATGACCTTTCACGGGTGGAATTCCTCACGCTGGCTTCTGGCACATTGCTTTTGTTTTTAGTATTGAGTTGTATGAACTGCACATACATTTGACTATTAACTCCTTATCTGCCATGTTCTTGGAAACTATTTTATCTGATTTAGGATGTTATCTTTTCCTTTTGTCAATGACTTCCTTTTCTGTGCAAAAGATTTTTTTAATTTAAATTTATTTGTTTTAATTGGAGGCTAATTACTTTACAATATTGTATTGGTTTTGCTATACATCAACATGAATCCATTATGGGTGTACACGTGTTCCCAATCCTGAACCCCCTCTCCCACCTCCTTCCCTATACCATCCCTCTGGGTCATCCCAGTGCACCAGCCCCAAGCATCCTGTATCCTGCATTGAACCTAGACTGGTGATTCGTTTCTTATATGATATTATACATGTTTCAATGCCATTCTCCCAAATCATCCCACCCTCTCCCTCTCCCACAGAGTCCAAAAGACTGTTCTATACATCTGTGTCTCTTTTGCTGTCTTGACTCATTGGAAAAGACTCTGATGCTGGGAGGGATTGGGGGCAGGAGGAGAAGGGGACGACCCAGGATGAGATAGCTGGATGGCATCACAGACACGATGGGCGTAAGTCTGAGTGAACTCTGGGAGATGCTGATGGACAGGGAGGCCTGGCGTGCTGCGATTCATGGGGTTGCAAAGAGTCGGACACAACTGAGCGACTGAAATGAACTGAACTGAACTAAAATAAATACACTTTTTAAAAAGAAATGAAAAAAAATTAACACTTCTTCTTTATCCATTCATCAGGCAATGCACATTTAGGTTGTTTCCATGGCTTAGCTATTATAAATACTGCTGCTGTGAACATTGGGATGCGTGTATCTTTCCAAATTATAGTTTTCTCTGGATATATGCATAGGAGTGGGATTGAAGGATCATATGGTATTAATTGCTCAATTTTTAATTTTTTTAATGAAACTGCATCCTGTTCTTGACAGTGGTTGAACCAATTTATATTGCCACCAACAATGAAAAAGGATTGCCTTTTCTCCACACCCTCTCCAGCATTTATTATTTGTAGACTTTTTGATGATGGACATTCTGACTAGTGTACGGTGATATCTCACTAGGTTTGATTTGCGTTTCTCTGATAATTAGCGATGTTAAATTTTCATGAGCCTGTTGGCCACCTGTATACTTTCTTTGAAGAAATGTCTATTTGGTTCACTTTTTGGTTCACACGTGTCTATTTGGTTCACTTTTTGATTGGGTTCTTTGAATTTCTGATACTGAGTTGTGTAAGCTGTTTGTATATTTTGGAGATTAATCCTTGTCAATTGCATCATTTGCAAATATTTTCTCCCATTCTGTAGTTTGTCTTTCTATTAGCAGGTGTATTGTTTTTCTTTGCTGGTATGGCCACCAGCCGCTCTCACAGTGTAAGTTTGCTGGGACGTTAGGCTACATAGCCTCAGGTTGGCTTCTGGAGGAACTGGAGCTGACAGGATTAGCCTGACTCTTAGAACTGGAGACTAAAGCTCAGCCACACATACAGATCCTAATGGAGCTCAAGTAAAACACTCTGGGCACCTGGGCTTGGGTGAATCTGCCTGGTGACAGTACTCCCTGAGTCATCATGTAACAATGCCATGAAAATGACATACCATCACTTCATGGGGAGAGGAAAACTGGAACTCCAGTTTGACTATGTTTTCTGAACTCTGACCCATGCATCTCTTCCATTAACAGATTTATTTTATTTAGTCACTGTCTCAAGCCCAACTCCATGTAACCCCAAGGATTTTAGCCCACCAAGCTACTTTGTCCATAGAATTCTCCAGGCAAGAATACTGGAGTGGATTGTCATTCCCTCTCCAGGAGATCTTCCCAACCCAGGGATTGGACCCAGGTATCCTGCATTGCAGGGGAATTGCTGACCGTCTGAAACACCAGGAATGTATCTTTACCCTGTAATCAACTAGTACAGTGAGTGGACCAGCTCTCAGTAAGTGCTGAGTCCTTCTAGAGAATTATTGAAACTGAGTTTGGTTTTGGGAACCCCCACATTTGCTGTTAGTGTCAAAAACAAGTGTGGCCTAACTGATGATGTTTTACTCTTAAACTTCTCAGTTGGACTGAAACTCACAGGGGAAATGGATAGTGGGCTTTGTTCAGATTGTGTGTTTGCCTGTTGGAAAATGCAAAGGAGAGATTTTGCCCCTTAAAGTTCATGTCTCATCATTCATCACATAACCAATGAGTGCTCCTTAATGAAATTCAGCAAAAGTATGTACAAAGACCTCTGGTAACCATTCAGTATGGCTAAATGGAGAAGGCTTCACTGGCTATACAAAAAGAATAGCAGAGGACTTCCCTGGTGTCCAGTGGTTTAGAATACACCTGTCAATGCAGGGGACATAGCCTCAATCCCTGGTCCAGGAGGATTCCACATGCCATGGGGCAACTAAGCCTGTGCATCACAACTACTCAAGACCATGGGTCTAGAGCCTGCACTCTGGGAGAATAGAAGCCACCACAATGAGAAGCCCATGCACCACTATTAGAGAGTAGCCCCTTCCCCCAGCAACTAGAGAAAGGCTGTGTGCATCAGTGTAGACCCAGCACAACCAAAACTACATTTTAAAAAGAAAGAGTAGTTGATACTTCTGCTAAACCATTTGATCCTTGTGTTTTCATTTGTGACGGGCACTTTTATAAATGCAACTCGCTCTTCTGTGGATATTTCTCTATTTGCACTTCATATCAGTGTTAGGAACTGTATTGATAAAGTACAATATCCTAGAGAATGTCTATTATCACCATTTCCAAATTATTTTTCATTAATAAAGATCTGTACAAATTAGGTCAAATTCTTTTTTTAACTTTTTATTTTTTCTTGGAGCATAGACAATTAATGGGGCTTCCCAGGTGGCACTAGTGGTAAAGAACCTGCCTGCCAATGCAGGAGACTTGGGTTCAACCCCTGAGTCAGGAAGATTCCCTGGAGGAGGGCATGGCATCCCACTCCATTATTCTTGCCTGGAGAATCCCATGGACGGAAGAGTCTGGCAGGCTATAGTCCATAGGGTTGCAAAGAGTCGGACACAACTGAAGAAACTTAGCACACATATAACCAATTAACAATGCTGTGATACTTTCAGATGAACAGCAGAGGGACTTAGCCATACATATATATGCCTCTGTTCACCCAGGACAGTGATTTCTAATGTAAACTATTGACATGTTCTTCCTTTTACACCTCAGTTCTGTTCAGTTCAGTCACTCAGTCATGTCTGACCCTTTGTGACCCCATGGATTGCAGCACTCCAGGCCTCCCTGTCCATCACCAACTCCCAGAGTTTACTCAAACTCATGCCCATTGAATCTCTGATGCCATCCAACCATCTCATCCTCTCTTGTCCCCTTCTCCTCCCGCCTTCAATCTTTCCCAGCTCAGGGTCTTTTCAAATGAGTCAGTTCTTCACATCATTTGGCCAAAGTATTGGAGCTTCAGCTTCAGCATCAGTCCTTCCAAAGGATACAGGACTGATTTTCTTTAGGAACTCCTTGCAGTCCAAGGGACTCTCAAGAGTCTTCTTCAATGCTACAGTTCAAAAGCATCAATATTTCAGTGCTCAGCTCTCGTTATAGTCTAACTCTGCAGGCTAAGTCTTAGTTGTGACTTGTGGGGTCTAGTTCCCCAAACAGGGGATCAAACCTAGTCCCCTGCATTGGAATTGTGGAGTGTTAACCACTGTATCACCAGGAAAGTCCACAGAGACCTGTTTCTTTGGTACACAGGAAAATTAGTGGCTCCAGGGAAGAGTAGTTGGTGAGAAAAATTTCAATGACTCAGGAAGAAAGTTAAGCCTAGAAGTTCTCTGGTCCCCAACCAATATTAGGAGAAGTATCCGAGACATACTGGTGAGGAAAAGTCAACTGAGGGCTTCAGTAAGCATGCCATGCTCTCCTCTACCCTGCATGCTGATGCCATTCCTTAAAACCTACTTTGCAATACAAGCTTACCTCAAGAAATGGGAGAAAAATCAAATAAATAACCTAACTTTACACCTAAAGAAACTAGAAAAAGAAGAAATGAAGAATCCCAGGGTTCATAGAAGGAAAAAAATCATAAAAATTACGGCAGAAATAAATGAAAAAGCAACAAAGGAGACTATAGCAAAAATCAACAAAACTAAAAGTTGGTTCTTTGAGAAGATAAATAAAATTGACAAACCATTAGCCAGACTCATCAAGAAAGAAAGGGAGAAGAATCAAATCAACAAAATTAGAAATGAAAATGGAGAAATCACAACAGACAACACGGAAATACAAAGGATCATAAGAGACTATTATCAGCAACTAACTATATGCCAATAAAATGGACAACTTGGAAGAAATGCATGAATTCTTAGAAAAGTATAACCTTTCAAAACTGTACCAGGAAGAAACAAAATCTTAACAGACCCATCACAAGCATGGAAATTGAAACTGGAATAAAAAATCTGCCAAGAAGCAAAAGGTCAGGGTCAGATGACTTCACAGGTGAATTCTACCAAAAATTTAGAGAATAGCTATCACCTATCCTTCTCAAACTCTTCCAGAAAATTGCAGAGGAAGGTAAACTGGCAAACTCATTCTATGAGGCCACCATCACCCTAATGCCAAAACCAGACAAGGATGCCACACAAAAAAGAAAACTACAAGCCATTATCACTGATGAGCATAGATGCAAAAATCCTTAACAAAATCTAGCAAACAGAATCCAGAAACGTATTTAAAAGATCGTACATCATGACCAAGTGGGCTTTATCCCATGGATGAAAGGATTCTTCAATATTTGCAAATCAATGTGATACATCACATTAACAAATTGAAAGATAAAAACCATATGATTATCTCAATAGATGCAGAGAAAGCCTTTGACAAAATTCAACATCCATTTATGAGAAAATCCCTCTAGAAAGCAGGAACAGAAGGAACATACCTTAACATAATAAAAGCCATATATGATAAACCCACTGCAAACATTATCCTCAATGGGGAAAAATTGAAAGCATTTCTCCTAAGGTCAGGAGCAAGACAAAGCTGTCCACTCTTACCACTACTATTCAACACAGTTTTGAAAGTTTTAGTCACAGCAATCAGAAAATAAAAAGAAGTAAAAGGAATCCAGATTGGAAAAGAAGTAAAACTCTCACTGTTTGCAGAGGACATGATCCTCTACAGAGAAAACCCTAAAGACACCACCAGAAAATTCCTAGACCTAATCAATAAATATAGTAAAGTTTCAGGATATAAAGTTAACACACAGAAATCCCTTGCATTCCAATACAGTAGTAGTGAAAAACAGAGAGAGAAATTAAGGAAACCATTCCATTTACCATTGTGACAAAAAGAATAAAATACTTAGGAATAAATCTACCTAAAGAAACAAAAGACCTATATATAGAAAACTATAAAACACTGATGAAAGAAATCAAAGATGACACAAATAAATGGAGCAATATACCTTGTTCATGGATTTGAAGAATCAATATAGTGAAAATGAGTATATCACCCAAAGCAATCTATAGATTTAATGCAATCCCTATCAAGCTACCAATGGTATTTTTCATAGAACTAGAACAAATAATTTCACAATTTGTATGGAAATACAAAAAGAAAGAAAGAAAGAAAGAAACTCAGATAGCCAAAGCAATCTTGAGAAAGAAGGATGGAACTGGAGGAATCAACCTACCGAACTTCAGACTATACTATAAAGCTACAGTCATTAAGACAGTATGGTGCTAGAACAAAGACAGAAATATAGATCAATGGAACAAAATAGAAAGCCCAGAGATAAATTCACACACCTATGGACACAAAGGAGGCAAGAATATACAATGGAAAAAAGACAATCTCTTTAACAAGCGATGCTGGCAAAACTGGTCAACCACTTGTAAAAGAATGAAATTAGAACACTTTCTAACACCATACACAGAAATAAACTCAAAATGGATTAAAGATCTACATGTAAGACAAACTATAAAACTCCTAGAGGAAAACATAGGCAAAACACTCTCTAACATAAATCACAAGAGGATCCTCTATGACCCACCTCCCAGAGTAATGGAAATAAAAGCAAAAATAAACAAATGAGACCCAATTAAATTAAAAGCTTTTCCACAATGAAGTAAACCACAAGCAAGGTGAGAAGACAGTCATCAGAATGGGAGAAATAATACCAAATGAAACACCAACAACTGACAAAGAATTAATCTCAAAAGCATTAATCTCAAGTAGCTCATGCAGTTCAATTATAGAAAAATAAATGACTCAATCAAAAAATGGGACAAAGAACTAAACAGACATTTCTCCAAAGAAGATGTAGAGATGGGTAACAAACACATGAAAAAAATGCTCAACATCCCTCATTATCAGAGAATGCAAATCAAAACCACAATGAGGTACCATTTCATGCCAGTCAGAATGGCTGCCATCAAAAAGTCTACAAATAGTAAATGCTGGAGAGGGTGTGGAGAAAAGGGAACCCTCTTACACTGTTCATGAGAATGCAAACTAGTACAGCCACTATGGAGAACAGTGTGGAGATTCCTTAAAAAAAACAGGAAATAGAACTGTCATATGACCCAACAATCCCACTGCTGGGCATACACACCAAGGAAACCAGAATTGAAAGAGACATGTACCCGAATGTTCATCAAAGCACTGTTTACAATAGCTAGGACATGGAAGCAACCTAGATGTCCATCAGCAGACGAATGGATAAGAAAGCTGTGGTAGATATACACAGTGGAATATTACTCAGCTATTAAAATGCATTTGAATCAGTTTTAATGAGGTGGATGAAACTGGAGCCTATTATACAGAGTGAAGTAAGTGAGAAAGAAAAACACCAATGCAGTATATTAACTCATATACATATGGAATTTAGAAAGATGGCAACAATGACCGTATATGCGAGACAGCAAAAGAGACACAGATGTAAAGAACAAGCTTTAGGACTCTATGGGAGAAGGCATGGGTGGGATGATTTGAGAGTATATTACTGAAATATGTATACTACCATATTTGAAATAGGTCGCCAGTCCAGGTTCAATGCATGAGACAGAGCACTCAGGGCCAGTGCACTGGGATGACCCTGAGGGATAAGATGGGGAGGGAGGTGGGAGGGGGGTTCAGGATGGGGAACACATGTAAACCCATGGCTGATTCATGTGAATGCATGGCAAGAAACGTTGCATGATTGTAAATTAATTAGCCTCCAATTAAGTTAATTAAAATTTTATAAAATGGGAATTTTCCAGGAAAACAAAAAAATCTTGCTGATGAGTGGAGTATGAAACTAGAGGTAGAGCTCCAGAGCCAGCTTCAGAGTTGCCATCACAGCATCCTTGTATCAGAAAACTTGGCTTTTAATGACTGACTCATTGTCCCATCTCCAGACTGTCCTTGGTAGGAATATGGTAGCTTCCCAGGGGTTCTTAAAGCCACGTGGAGGGCAGAAGGGACAGCTAGGTGTCCTTGGATCCCTAGAGCCCAAAGTCCAAAGCTTCATCTCTGAAAGAAACAATGACCCTAGAAGACTGAAGTCAGGAAAACATTAAGGACAGAATGAAGAACTGGGATCTCCCATTCCAGAGGGTAGTTTTCCTGCCCTATTCAGACAATAAAAAATGTGAGCAGGACCATCTATTTCTGCCACCAAAATGGCAAGCTCCTCCAAAACGGTCAAGCATATATTTCAGTGATTTAACCCCAGTAAAGAAATGAGTGGAAATTCCTTTGCAAAAAGGTACGACACAGTCTGCATCTGACTAATTCCAAATCTTTTCATCTAGAGCTTTCTTCATTCACAGTAGAGACAGTGAAATTCAGAACTCAGGAGCACAAGCCTTTGACTGTGTGGATCACAACAAACTATGGAAAATTCATCAACACATGGGAATACCAGACCACCTTACCTGCCTCCTAAGAAATCTGTATCCAGGTCAGGAGGCAACAGTTAGAACCAGACATGGAACAACGGACTGGTTCCAAATTGGGAAAGGAGTATGTCAAGGCTGTATATTGTCACCCTGTTTATATAACTTCTATGCAGAGTACATCAAGTGAAATGCTGGGCTGGATGAAGCACAAGCTGAAATCAAGCTTGCCAGGAGATAGATCAATAACCTCAGATATGCAGATGACACCACCCTTCTGGCAGAAAGCAAAGAGGAACTGAAGAGCCTCTTGATGAAAGTGAAAGAGAACAATGAAAAAGCTGGCTTAAAACTCAATATTCAAAAAAATGAAGATCATGGCATCTGGACCCATGACTTCATGGGAATAGAAGGGGGAAAATGGGAACAGTGACAGACTTTTTCCTTAGGCTCCAAAATCACTTTACATGGTGATTCACCCATGACATTAAAAAACACTTGCTCCTTGGAAGTAAAACTATAACATACCAGGACAGCATATTAAAAAGCAGAGACATTACTTTGCCAACAAGGTCCATCTAGTCAAAGCTATGGTTTTTCTAGTAGTCATGTATGGATGTGAGAGTTGGACCATCAAGAAAGCTCAGCACCAAAGATTTGATGCTTTTGAACCATGGTGTAGGAGAAGACCCTTGAGAGTCCCTGGGACTGGAAGGAGATCAATCCAGTCAATTCTAAAGGAAATCAGTCCTGAATGTTCACTGGAAGGACTGATGCTGAAGCTAAAGTTCCAGTACTTTGGCCACCTGACACTAAGAACTGACTCATCGGAAAAGACCCAGATGCTCAGAACGATTGAAGGCAGGAGGAGAAGGGGACGACAGAGGATGGCATGGTTGGATGGCATCAAAGACTTGATGGACATGAGTTTTACTGAGGTTCATGAGTTGCTGATGCACAGGGAAGCCTGGTGTGCAGGAGTCCATGGGTTGCAAAGAGTTGACTGAGTGACTGAACTGAAGGCAATCATTGGCCTATTTCCAGGGGAGAAAATGGAGTTGAGGTGCAAACCATAAATGGTGGAGAAAGGACAACTCAAAGATTTGGTTCCAGGCCCAAAGAGAGCCACGGTGGATATGTCAGTGACTAGAAGCCTTCCATATACCAAGAGCAAATGCCATGAGAGTGCTGCAAAGACAGATGAGTGCTATAGCCAACATTGAAAAGCCACCTCCAAGACCCAAAGATATTCCTTCACTATCATTTCTGTTCCTCTAGCTCTAACAACAACCTAAGTCTTCACCCAGGATCTAAAACTGCATAGTCCAGTGTAGGATCAGAGATGCAGGAAAGATAAGAGGTAGAGCTGTTTTGAGTACAAGAAAGAAGGTCCTGTACAGGGACTGCCCTGGTGGTCTGGTGGCTAAGACTCCAAGCCCCTATTGCAGAGGGTGTGCAAGTTTGATCCCTGATCATGGAACTAGATGCCACATGCTCCAACTAATAGTGCCCATGCCACAACTAAGACCCAGCACAGCCAAGTAAATGAATAAATGAACACACATACAAAAAGAATTCTTATGTCATGCTCAAGTTCAATTCGGTGTTTTTTTCTGTTTTTTTTTTTTTTTTTTTCCCAGAACAAAGCCTGGTAGACTCACAGTTGACTATGTAAGTGGGTTGGGTGTGGTTATGGAGAAATCCCTAAGATCAAACAAACTGTTTACAAAGGCAACAGATTTCAGAGTTGTGTAGAAATCCTAATCATTTCAAAATAACCTTCATCATGAAAAATTATGAGCTTCTCTCAAACACATCAGTGGTCTCTTTGGAGATACTCACAAGAGAGTAATTAGCAACTCAAAAAAGTTTTTCAGAAGATCATTAGCTCCTCAAGCTGGCCCTGTCATTGCCACTTCAAGTGAAATGATAATTGCAGATCTGAAGGAGGATGAGATCACAGCTTCTAAACCTATATCTCAGGGTCTGACTGCCTCCCTCCCACTCATGTCCTGGCTGCCTTGACCTTCACCCTGAGCCCAGCATCCTTCTCATAAGAAGGAACGAGAAGGTGTCAAGTACTTTGTATTTCAGTCTAAGAGGCAGAGTCTGTAAAGAAGCAGGTCTGAGTAAGTGTTTATGTTTGGAAAAGGGATCTTTCTGTGGGCTGGGGCTAGAGTGGGAACAGATCCAGTGGCAAAGCAGGTCAGGAAAGCAGAACAATTCCTTAGGAGAGAATTTAGATAAAGCAAGATCAAGATCTTTGTTGTTCAGTCGCTCAGTTGTGTCCAACTCTTTGTAACCCCATGGACTGGAGCACACCAGGCGCTGCTTTCCTTCACTATCTCTCAGAGTTTGCTCAGACTCATGTCCATCGAGTCGGTGATGCCATCCACCCATCTCATCCTCTGTCCTCCCCTTTTTCTCCTGCCTTCAATCTTTCCCAGCATCAGGTAACACCGAACTTGATAGCTCCTAAAGCTAATTTGTGAAACTCTTATTGTGGAGGACTCACAGGAACAATCTTAGTGATAATAACATGGAATCATTTTTAAAAGTATGTATCTTAGTTGCAGCATGTGAACTCTTAGTTGCAGCTTGTGGGATCTATTTTCCTAACCAGAAATCAAACCCAGGCTCCCTGCATTGGGAGGACAGAGTCTTAGCCACTGGACCACCAGGGAAGTGCCAAAAGATCATCTTCGAGGAGCTTAAGGGTTGTATTTTTAACACCAATCTGTTGTAATGTTACCTTTCAGAAATTCTAGATTAATTTTAAATTTGTATTAGAAGTGTTATCATGCTGCCTCTATGCTTTCCATAAAGACTAGGATAGAAAAGTAATGATTTTCTAATCCTCTACAGAAAGCATGAATATGAATTTGTTTGAAGAACAGAAATGACTATATATGTGTGTGTGTGTGTGTGTGTGTGTATTGCTAGGCATATAATGTGCTTACTGGACATAGCAATCGTGTCTTTTCTGAAACATTTGGGGTCTGATGACAATGGCGAGATTCCTATCCCTCTTCAAGATAGAGAAGCAGCTTTTAAGGAAAAGGCAGCTTTATAATGGTGAGTTTTGGAATATACTTATCAGGACCAAATGTATCTTCTCATATGTTGTCTAATCTCATAATATTTTAACACCAATTCCAAGCAGACATTCATTTCTTTATGGTTTCACTTTTGCAACACACAAGTCAATATTTTCCAGATTGTACTTTACATGGGTCTAGTATGTTAATATTCTTCACAAATCTTGATTTAACTTTAACCTCGATTTTAAAAAGACCTAAGGATTTAGATCAAAAAAATTATTCCATTTCTATCCTACACTCATGTATCATATAGTAGTACTTCATGGTTTATAGTTTATTAAACAAAGTAATATTGTCCAAGACTTTTTTTGATAGATACCATAGCTAATTTGTGCCTGCCATGTTAGGAATGCATATTTCTGTTGCAAAACTCATATTGAGGAAACCTTGCATCCATTAAATCCATTATGGACAGGAGGTACTTTCCTATAGGATTGTGTGTGTGTGTGTGTGTGTGTGTGTGTGTGTGTACATGTTAGTGGCTCAGTTTGTGACCCCTGGGCTATAGCTCACCAGGCTCCTCTGTTCATAGGATTTCCCAGGCAAGAATATTGGAGGTGGATTCCATTTCTGAATCCAGGGAATCCTTTTGATATGTTATTGGCCTACAGAATAAATACTTATGCAGATATGGAAATTTTTCTACAACAAAAATTTTAATGTATAAACACAATGGAATAAACTCCAATACTCTGGCCACCTGATGCAAACAGCTGACTCATTGGAAAAGACCTTGATGCTGGGAAAGATTGAAGGCAGGAGTAGAAGGGGACGACAGAGGGTGAAATGATTGGATGGCATTACCAACTCAATGGACATGAGTTTGAGGAAGACCCAGGAACTGGTGATGGACAGGGAGGCCTGGTATGCTGCCATCCTGGGGGTTACCAAGAGTAGGACACAACTGAATGACTAAACTGAACTGATAGAATAAACTATATGATATAAAAACAAAACTAAATTTCACAATGGATTATTTAAAAACACAGCTGATGTGTTTGGTCGGAGCATCACAGTGATTAGGACACTGTCTTGGACTCAGCCTACCAGGTTCTTACCACCACTCAGCCTGTAATCAGCATGTGAATTTAGACAGAGCCCTTGACCTCTCTGTACCTAGGATCTCCTTATCTTTGCAATAAATCAGTGTCAGTACCTACCCCATGCAGTTATGAACATCAAACAACTGGCAGAGTGGCCTCCAGGGAGTTGGCAACAAGAATGTTGTGCTCCTGTCAGACTTTAGTTGGAATCCTGGGTGCTTCCTCTCTTACCTTAATCTCTTCCTTTCCTACAACAAATGTGGGTTGAAGTTCACAGATTTGACCTTCAGGCACAGACTGTACTTGCTTTATGGTCATTTCCTTTAAAGGCATCTCTGTGTCAATGGCAGCCTTTAACTGAAGCTTGTCTTCAGTGATTTAGCCATGCAAATGAGTTCTCTATGCCCTCAAAGCTGGTAGGGTGTGTCCATTGGCCCTCCTGGCCCCTTAAGTGTCTCCAGCCATCAAGATCAGCCCCAGGAAATCCAGCTGGGTGGAACTTAAAGCAAAAGCTCCAAAGGAGGGGACTTCCCTGTGGTCCTGAGGTTAAGACTGTACTGTCAATGCAGGGGTCCAGGTTCAATCCCTGGTCAGGGAACTAGAAGCCACATGCCATATCTGAGAGTTTATGTGCCATAACTAAGAGTTTGCATGGCATTAACTAAGACCTGGTGCAGGCAAATAAATAAATAATAAGATGAAATATATAATATCATTTAACAACAACAACATATCAGTGTCTCCACTTTGCACTACTAGAGAGTATATCACTTCTTTCTCAAGCTTTCTGTATGAAAACTGTGTCTGCCGTTCCTTATACTTCCTGGTCTTTAGGACAAGATTGTATGGTCACAAGTCGTATCTCTCTGTACACAATATTTTCCCCATGGATATGATGCCAAATGGAGCAAAAATCAACACAAAGCATGAAGACTTAGGATACTGCTCTGTTGAATTTTATGACAAAATCAGTGATTCACTGTATGCAGCAGTGTTACTATTCTCTGATGTTTCATTGTTGGAGTTATGATCAGGGCTTACAGCTCCTCTTCTTCACAGACACAGGCAGCAAAAGAGACACATTCACAGAAACAGCCTTTCACAAGCTCGTTCCACATTTTTTGATAATACATGTTTTTTTTTTAAAAAAAAAATTAGACATGTTCCCAGGTTATAAATGCATAATATCTCAGTGAAATTTCAGGAATTATTGCACATCTGGAGATCACAACTAGATCAAGAAACACAATGTTCTCAGTCTCCATGAAACTCTTGTGCCCTTTCTAACTCACTATTTCCAAGACTATAGCTTTGTTGGATATATTTGTAGGCCTGGATTATTAGGTACACGTTTACAACTAATATGACATTTAATATTAGATCACTTTGCCTGTCTTGGCCTTAACATGAAAAATATGATACAGCATCTTTCATTTGGACTTTTGTCCTCCATTCCTTTATATCTTTGTGAATTTATCTTTATTGTTTTATATTATTGTTGATTTTTCATTATCATTACTATATAGGACTTCATTGTGTGACTATCAAAGGATTAACTGATCATTCAGCTGTTAATGGGTAGGTGGGTATTAAGACTTAGGGGCTATTACAAGTAATGATTAGGGCTCTCATTACTTTGCCGACTAAGGTCCGTCTAGTCAAAGCTATGGTTTTTCCTGTGGTCATGTATGGATGTGAGAGTTGGACTGTGAGGAAGGCTGAGCACTGAAGAATTGATGCTTTTGAACTGTGGTGTTGGAGAAGACTCTTGAGAGTCCCTTGGACTGCAAGGAGATCCAACCAGTCCATTCTGAAGGAGATCAGCCCTGGGATTTCTTTGGAGGGAATGATGCTAAAGCTGAAACTCCAGTACTTTGGCCACCTCATGCGAAGAGTTGACTCATTGGAAACGACTGTGATGCTGGGAGGGATTGGGGGCAGGAGGAGAAGGGGACGACCGAGGATGAGATGGCTGGATGGCATCATTGACTCGATGGACGCGAGTCTGAGTGAACTCCGGGAGTTGGTGATGGACAGGGAGGCCTGGTGTGCTGCGATTCATGGGGTCGCAAAGAGTCGGACACGACTGAGTGACTGAACTGAACTGAACTGATAAATTCTATTAATATAACTAATCTTTAGGTGATATATGTACTAAATATTGTTGAATATATTCATAGAAGTGGATTTCTTGGAACAGGATTACATCTGATTTGCTAAGTAGTTACCACAGTTTTCTGAAATGTGTGTACCAATTTGAACACCCACCATCAGTGTATGAGATTCTTGGTTCATCCACAGCTATGCCAAAATCTGGCAGTTTTGTCCTTTTTCTTTCAGATTTCTTGATGGTATTTGATGACATATAGGTAGTGATTACATTTTAATTGACCTGATTGCCAAGGATGTGGCATATTTTTCCACATGTCTTATCCGTTGAATAAATTCTTTCTCGAGGATTCTCTTTGAAGACTCTGTCCACTGTTTATTCTATCTTCGGGTTTTTAGGACATGCTTGTGTGATTTTAAGTTGTATCTATGTCTGTGTGTGTATCTTGATGAGATCCAGTCTTAATCTTAATGTGTGCAAAAGTTATTTCACCATATGGTTTACATATACTGTGTTCTTTAGTATATATAAATATTTATTTATTTAGTTGCATTGGGTCTTGATTGCATCATGTGGTAACTATGTTGTATCACGCAGGATCTTTTGTTGTGGTGCACAGACCCTCTAGTTGCAGATCCCAGGCTTAGAAACCCCATGGCATATAGGGTCTTAGTTGCCCAACAGGTATCAAACCTGCGTCTCCTACATTGCAAGGCAGTTTCTTAACTACTGGACAACTAGGGAAGTACCTAGAATATATTTTAAATTGTTAGACCCAAGAATAACTCCTGTCTTTTTTTCTAAAGTAATACATTATCTTCTTTAAATACCAGCTCAGCCACACAAGAAGCCCAAGAATTCTGAAGTGGGTATTCTTGGAGTAGGTAAGACTATCCCTTCTCTAGCGGATCTTCCTGACCCATGAATCGAACTGGAGTCTCCTGCATTGCACGCAGATTCTTTACCAACTGAGCCATCAGGGAAACCCTTACAATAATATATTATCTTCTTAAAATTTAGAAGAGAATGCATTTAGGGTTGACCTCTTTTATGATGAGGGCAGGGATGGAGATTTTTTTCTCCAGTAAGCTTCTCTTTAAAAGTTGGTTTTGTACTATCTTTCAGTTTACTTTCACTTGTCATTGCTTCCTCCAGGTTACAGCCACTTCATCCTTCCTGCTGACTTCTTCGTAAAATAGACTGATTTTTCTCATCATTTCCCCACATGAAGCCTTGGAAATTTCACAAAAGTACACAAGGAAAGTTGTCTCTTGATGTCACAAATTTATATGAGCCACTCTGCTCTGAGGAATCACTGTTGCCATCATATAAAGGGGAGTATTTTGAATGACACAACAGCCTCCAGCCAACTGGCCTTTGGAATAACCTTCTTGTTACAGACTGTGGTTGGAATCTGGGGCAATTTCTCCCTTCTGTACCGTTACTTTTTTCTTTACCACACTCAATGTAGGTTGAGGGTCACAGATTTGATTTGCAAGCACCTGACTATAGCCAACTTTTTGGTCATTCTCTCGAAAGGAGTCCCTCAGACAATTACAACTTTGAGATTGAAATATTTTGCCAGTGATTTTGCCTGCAAACTTATTTTGTATGTTGAGAGAGTGGGCAGGAGTATGTCCATTGGCACCACCTGCCTCTTGAGTGTGTTTCAGACCATCACGATCAGCCCAAAGAACTCCTGTTGGAAGAATCTTAAAGTCAAAGCCCCAAAGTACATTGCCTTCTCCATTTCCTTCTGCTGGATCCAGTGCATGTTTGTACATCTCTTTTTTCCTCTGTATGCATTATCTGTTTCTGAAAAATGGCACAGCACAAACATGACAAATACAAGAGATTCAGAGTACTGTGCTGCCACAGATCTTGAGAACATCTCAGGCTCAGTATATACAGCTTTGGTCGTGTTCCCTGAAGTTTCATTTTCTGCACTCATCTTCTGGGCCAGTGGCTCCATGATTCTCACCCTGTACAGACACAGTCGGCAAGTCCAGTATATTCACAAGGCTAGTGTGTCTTCCAGACCCCCCGCTGAGTCCAGAGCCACCCAAAGCATCCTACTCTTGGCGAGTACCTTCATGTGTTTCCACACCCTGTCCTGCATCTTTAACATTACTCTTGCTCTTTTTCATAATCCCAGTTGGTGGTTGGTGTATACAACTGGCCTGATTAATGTGTGTTTTCCCTTTATCAGCCCCTTCCTGCTCATGAGCCGTGACTCCATCATATCCAGTCTCTGCTTTCTGTGCATGAAGAACTCAGTATCCCCTGATCTTATCAGAAAAATGTAAATTGTATGTTTTTAAAATTTTATCAAGGCATAGTTGATTTATAGTGTTGTCTTTGTTCCAGGTATATGAAAAAGTGAATCAGTTATACATACGTGTGTATATCTACTCTTTTTAGATCCTTTCTCATGTAGGCCATTACACAGTATTGAATAGAGTTCTCTGTGCTATACAGTAGGTCACTTCTTTTTTGTTGTAAACTTGGCCTCTGGGCATGTGGGACTTGGTTCCCAGTGATTGAACCCCTTCTCTCTGCCTAGAAAGGGCTTAGTCTTAAGCATGGGACCATCTGAGAAGTCTCCACTAGGTCCTTAGTAGGTACCTATTTTATATATTGTAGTGTATATATGGGGCTTCCCTGGTGCCTGGGTGTGAAAGAATCTAGCTGGGAATGCAGGAGACTCCAGTTCATTTCCTGGGTCGGGAAGATCCCACACGCCACAGGGCAACTAATCCCATGCACCACAATACTGAGCCTGTGTGCCTAGAGCCTGTGCTCTGCAAGGGAAGCCACCACAGTGAGGAGCCCACGCTCACTGCAACTAGAAAAAGCCCGCATGCAACAGCCAATACCCAGCACAGCCTAAATAAATAAATAAATAAATAAAATTCCATTTGTGATCCTTTTGTATATAAAGGGTAAAGGTTTTCCAGGCATATTTTATATGCCTAAGATATTTGCACCATGGTCTCAAATGTAGAAACAATCCATGAGAAAGACTTAGCCCCGTTTAAATGAGGGCTTTTTTTGTTTTTTTGTTTTTGTTTGTTTGTTTTGCTTTTTAAATTTAGATATTCTTTAAAAAATTGAAGTATATGTTATCTTAGTTTCAGGTGTAGACAGCAAAGTGACTCATTATATATATATTATTTTTTTCTTTTTCAGATTCTTTCCCTTATAGTTTATTACAAAATATTGAATGCAGTCCCTGTGTTGTACACTAGGTCTTTGTCCCTTATCTATTTTATATATGGTAGTGTGTATATGTTAATGCCAACTTCCTAAATTGTCCTTCCTCCCTCTTTTCCCTTTTGATAATCACAAGTTTCTCTTCTATGCTTGAGTATCTTTCTGTTTTGTAAATAAGCTTATTTGTATCTTCTTTTGAAAAAAAGATTCCACATGTAAGTGATATTACATGCTATTTGTTTTTCTCTATACAGCTTACTTCATTTAGTATGATAATCCCTAGGTCCATCCATTATGCTGCAAATGGCATTATTTCATTCTTTTTGATGGCTGAGTAATATTCTATTGTGTTTATATACCATATCTTTTTATCCATTAATCAGGTGATGGACATTTAGGTTGTTACCATGTCTTAGCTACTGTAAACAGTGCTGCTGTGAACATTGGGATGCATGTATCTTTCCAAATTATAGTTTCCTCTGGATATATGTCCAGGGGTGGTATTGCTGGATCATATGGTATTAATTGCTCTAAGATTTTTTTAAGGAAACTGCAGCCTGTTCTTGATAGTGGCTGAACCAATTTACACTCCCACCAACAATGAAAGAGAATTCCCTTTTCTCCACACCCTTTCCAGAATTTATAATCTGTAGACATTTTGATGATGACTATTCTGACCAGTATAAGGTGTTATCTCACTAGCTTTGATTTGCATTTCTCTAATAATTAGTGATGTTGAGCATTTTTTCATGAACCTGTTGGCCACATGTATACTTTGAAGAAATATCTATTTGGATCTTTCCCCACTTTTTGATTGGGTTGTTTGAACTTCTGATATTGAGTTGTATGAGCTGTTTGTATATTTTGCAGATTAATCCTTTGTCAATTGCATCATTTGCAAATATTTTTTCCCATTCTGTAGATTGCCTTTCTGATAACAGGAGTATTTTTGTTTGTTTCATGGGGTGGGCACCAGCCTTTCTCACATTATAAGTCGGCTGGAGCTTTAGGCTGTGTAGTATCAGGCTGGCTTCTGGAGGAACTGGAGATAAGAGGATTAGCCTGACTCAGAAGAACTGAGGACTAAAGCTTGGCCACACAGACAGATCCTGATGGAGCTCAAGTAAAACACTCTGGGCACCTGGGCTTGGGTGAAGATCCCTGGTGGCCATACTCCCTGTGTCGTCAGGTATCAAGGCCAGGAAAATGACATAGCATCACTTCATTGGTAGAGGATAACTGGAGCTCCAATTTGACTATTTTTTTCTGAACTCTGACCCATGCATCTCTTCCACTGACAGATGTCATTTTTTTAGTCGTTCTGTTGTGTCCAGCTCTTTATGACCCCAAGGACTATAGCACACCAGGCTCCTCTCTCCGTGGAATTCTCCAGGCAAGAATACTGAAATGGGTTGCCATTCCCTTCTCAAGGAGATCTTCCCAACGCAGGGATTGAACCCAGGTATCCTGCATTGCAGGGGAATTCCTGACTGTCTGATTCACCAGGGAATATATCTTTACCCTGTAATCAACCATTACAGTGAGTGGACCAGCTCTCAGTGAGTACTGAGTCCTTCTAGAGAATTATTAAAACTGAGTGTGGGTTTGGGAACCCCCACACTTGCCGTTAGCATCAAAAACAGGTGTGGCCTGACTGATGATGTTTCACTCTTAAACTTCTCAGTTGGACTGAAAACTCTCACAGGGGAAATGGATAGTGGGCCTTGTTCAGACTGTGTGTTTTCCTGCTGGAAAGTGAAGAGTGATTTTGCCCCTTAAAGTTGTTGTCTCATCATTTATTGCATAACCAATGAGTGCTCCTTAATAAAATTGCACAAAGACCTCTGGTAACCATTCAGTACTGCTGAATGCAGAGAGCAGCCTGGCTGTAGTTAAAAGAACAGCAGAGGACTTCACTGGTGTCCAGTGGTTTAGAATCCACCTGTAAATGCAGAGGACATGGGCTCGATCCCTGGTCCAGGGAGATACCACAGGCCATGGGACAACTAAGCCTGTGCACCAAAATTACTCAAGACCATGGGTCTAGAGCCCATGCTCTGGAAGAGTAGAAGCCACCACAATGAGAAGTCCATGCACCACAATTAGAGAGACGCCCCCATTCACAACTAGAGAAAGGCCATGTGCATCATTGAAGACCCAGCACAACCAAAAATACATTTAAAAAAAAAAAAAAGGACAGTTGATACTGCCTGCTAAACCATCTGATCCTGGTGTTTTCATTTGTGATGGGCACTTTTATATATACCCCTCTGGCTTCTGTGGATATTTCTCTGTTTGCACTTCATACCAGTGTTGGGATCTGTATTGATAAAGTAAAATATCCTAGAAAATGTCTATTATCACCATATCCATTTTAATTTTCATTAATACAAATTGTACAAATTAGGTCAATGATTTCTTTTTTTTTAACTTTTAATTTTATATTGGAGTATAGCCAATTAATGGGGCTTCCTAGGTGGCACTAATGGTAAAGAACTTGCCTGCCAATGCAGGAGACTTGGTTCAATCCCTGAGTCAGGAAGATTCACTGGAGGAGGGCATAGCAACCCGCTCCAGTATTCTTGCCTGGAGAATCCCATGGCCAGAAGAGCCTGGCAGGCTATAGTCCATAGGGTTGCAAAGTGTCAGACACAACTGAAGCAACTTAGCACACACATAACCAATTAACAGGGTTGTGATACTTTCAGATGAACAGGGAAGTGACTCAGCCATACATATACATGTCTCCATTCTCCCAAGACAGTGATTTCTAATGTAAACTATTGACATATTTTCAGTTCAGTTCCGTTCAGTGGCTCAGTCGTGTCCCACTCTTTGCGACCCCATGAATTGCAGCACGTCAGGCCTCTCTGTCCATCATCAACTCCTGGAGTTCACTCAGACTCGCGTCCATCGAGTCAGTGATGCCATCCCAGCCATCTCATCCTCTGTCATCCCCTTTTCCTCCTGCCCCCAATCCCTCCCAACATCAGAGTCAACTCTTTGCATGAGGTGGCCAAAGTACTGGAGTTTCAGCTTCAGCATCATTCCTTCCAAAGAAAGCCCAGGGTTGATCTTCAGAATGGACTGGTTGGATCTCCTTGCAGTCCAAGGGACTCTCAAGAGTCTTCTCCAACACCACAGTTCAAAAGCATCAATTTTTCAGTGCTCAGACTTCTTCACAGTCCAACTGTCACATCCATACATGACCACAGGAAAAACCATAGCCTTGACTAGACAGACCTTAGTCGGCAAAGTAATGTCTCTGCTTTTGAATATGCTATCTAGGTTGGCCATAACTTTTCTTCCAAGGAGTAAGCGTCTTTTAATTTCATGGCTGCAGTCACCATCTGCAGTGATTTGGGAGCCCCCCAAAAATAAAGTCTGACACTGTTTCCCCATCTATTTCCCATGAAGTGATGGGACCAGATGCCATGATCTTCGTTTTCTGAATGTTGAGCTTTAAGGCAACGTTTTCACTCTCCTCTTTCACTTTCCTCAAGAGTCTCTTCATTCCTCTTTGCTTCTGCCATAAGGGTGGTGTCATCTGCATATCTGGGGTTACTGATATTTCTCCTGGCAATCTTGATTCCAGCTTGTGTTTCTTCCAGTCCAGCGTTTCTCATGATGTACTCTGCATATAAGTTAAATAAGCAGGGGGACAATATACAGCCTTGACGCACTCCTTTTCCTATTTGGAACCAGTCTGTTGTTCCATGTCCAGTTCTAACTGGCATACAGATTTCTCAAGAGGCAGGTCAGGTGGTCTTTAGGAACACCATAATCAACTAGACATCATAAGTTTTTGGAAGTCAGACTATTCTGATTGCTGCTTCGACTTTGCTCCCCATTGTGATAACCACTGATTGATGCCTTGGGTGATTGGGTGTCATAGTTGGTCTCTGCCACTCTGAAAGCCTATTACTCCCGGTACATTTATGGCAACCAAATAAGCCACAGTAGTTCCCCACTGAGTTCTGTCCTACAGAGAATAGTGATTATGGAGTTCTTCAAAAGTGCTTGGGCTCCCAGCAAATTTATCTCTCACAATTGTGTTGAAAAGTCTGTTTTCTGGACCCTCCCAGGGTGGGTGAACAGGTCTCTCATGACAAATCCACTCTAAGATCCTCATTTCCAAAAGCCTCTGAATCCAGATCCTTTCTGCAGTAAACCAAGGCAACTCTGGCATTTCCAGTTCACTGAACATCACCTTTTGGCCATATTTCTGTCAACCAGCAAACTAAACTAGAGCCCTCTTTAAGTGTTAGCAAAACTGCATATACCCAACACATAGTGAAGCCAAACAAACAGAAGTGTAGGAATTTGGAGCAGATAGTTTTATTTCAGGGCCATGCAAGGAGACAAGTGGCTCATGCCCTAAAAGCCCCAAACTCTCTGGAGTGTTTCGGCAAAACACTTTTTAAAGGCCCAGTGGTGGTTGTGGGAGGGTCATATCACTTGAGTTAAGTCACTCAGTCATGTCCGACTCTTTGCGAGCCCATGGGCCGCAGCATGCCAGGCCTCCCTGTCCATCACCAACTCTCTGAGTTTGCTCAAACTCATGTCCATTGAGTTGGTGATGCCATCCAACCATCTCATTCTCTCTTGTCCCCTTCTCCTCCCACCTTCAATCTTTCCCAGTATCAGAGTTTTTTTCAGTGAGTCAGTTCTTTGCATCAGGTGGCCAAAGTATTGGAGTTTCAGCTTCAGCATCAGTCCTTCCAATGAATATTCAGGACTGATTTCCTTTAGGATGGACTGGTTAGATCTCCTTGCAGTCCAAGGGACTCTCAAGAGTCTTCTCCAACACACAGTTCAAAAGCATCAATTCTTTGGCCCTCAGCTTTCTTTATACTCCATAGCTGCAGGCAAACACTTAGTTGTGTCTTGTGGGGTCTAGTTCCCCAACCAGCAGATTGAACCTAGACCCCGTGGATTGGGAGTGCAGAGTCTTAACCACTAGACCACCAGGGAAGTCTCCAGAGGGCTACTTCTTTGGTATACAGGAAATTAGCAGCTCCAGCAAAGAGTAGCAAGAGACAGAAATATTCATAGATTCAGGAAGAAAGTTAAGCCTGAGAAGTTCTCTGGTCCTCAACCAATATTAGAAGTGTTTTGAGACATAGCCGAAAACAGTCCAAATTTTACATGAGGAAAAGTCAACTGAGGGCTCCAGTGAGCATACCATGCTCTCCTCTACCCTGCATGCTGATGTCATTCCTTAAAACCCATCTTACTAGTGAGTGGAGTGTAAAACTGAAGGTAGAGCTCCAGAGCCAGCTTCAGAGTTGGCATCACAGCATCCCTGCATCAGAAAACTTGGCTTTTAATGACTGATTCATTGTCCCATCCGCAGACTGTCCTTGGGAGAAATATGGTAGCTTCCCAGGGGTACTCAAAGCCATGTGGAGGGCAGAAGGGACAGCCAGGTGTCCTTGGATCCCTACAGCCCAAAGCCCAAAGCTTCATCTCTGAAAGAAGCGATGACCCTACAAGATTGAAATCAGGAGAACATTAAGGAGAGAATGCAGAACTGGGATCTCCCATTCCAGAGTGTAATTTTCCTGCCCAATTCAGACAATAAAAAATGTGAGCAGGATCATCCATTTCTGCCACCAAAATAGCAAGCTCCTTCAACAGGGTCAGGCATATATTTCAGTGCTTTAAACCCAGTAAAGAAATGAGTGGAAATTCCTTTGCAAAAAGGTATGACACAGTTAGTCTTTGACTAATTCCAAATCCTTTAAAACCAGAGATTTCTTCATGCACAGTAGAGACACTAAAACCCCAGACTCAGAAGCATAAGCCTTTGTGTGGATCACAATAAACTGTGGGAAATTCCTCAAGAGATGGGAATACCATACCACCTTACCTGCCTCCTGAGAAATCTGTATGCAGGTCGAGAAGCAACAGTTAGAACCAGACATTTAACAACGGACTGGTTCCAAACTGGGAAAGGAGTATGTCAAGGCTGTACATTGTCACCCTGCTTATTTAACTTCTATGCAGAGTATGTCTTGCAAAATGCCAGGCTGGATGAAGCACAAGCTGGAATCAAGATTGCCAGGAGAAATATCAATAACCTCAGATATGCAGATGACACCACCCTTATGGCAGAAGCAAAGAGGAACTGAAGAGACTCTTGAGGAAAGTGAAAGAGGAGAGTGAAAAAGCTGGCTTAAAACTCAACATTCAAAATACGAAGATCATGGCATCAGGTCCCATCACTTCATGGCAAATTAAAGAGGAAATGATGGAAACAGTGACAGACTTCATTTTCTTAGGCTCCAAAATCACTGTACATGGTGACTGCAGCCATGAAATTAAAACACACTTGGTCCTTGGAAGTAAAGCTATAACCAACCAGGACAGCATATTAAAAAGCAGAGACATTACTTCGCTGACAAACTTCCACCTAGTCAAAGCTATGGTTTTTCCACTAGTCATGTATGGATATGAGAGTTGGACCATAAAGAAAGCTGAGTGCCGAGGAATTGATGCTTTTGAACCATGGTGTTGGAGAAGACTCTTGAGAGTCCCTTGAACTGCAAGGAGATCAAACCAGTCAGTTCTAAAGTCCTGAATATTCATTGGAAGGACTGATGCTGAAGCTAAAGCTCCAATACTTTGGCCACCTGATGCTAAGAACTGACCCACTGGAAAAGACCCAGATGCTGGAAAAGATTGAAGGTGGGAGGAGAAGGGGACGACAGAGGATGAGATGTTTAGACGGCATCAACAACTTGATAAATATGACTTTTAGCAAGCATGGGGAATTGCTGATGTACAGGAAAACCTGTTGTGCAGAAGTCCACGGGTCACAAAGACTCAATGGAGCAACGGAACTGAAGGCAATCATCAGGTTATGTCCTAAGGAGAAAGTGGAGTTGAGGTGTGAACCCTAAATTATGGAGAAAGGTCAACTCAATGATTTGGCTCAGGCCCAAAGGGAGCCATGGTGGATGTGTCAGTAACTAGAAGCCTTCCATGTACCAAGAGCAAAGGCCATGAGAGTGCTGCAAAGACAGGTGAGTGCTCCAGCCAACACTGAAAAGCCACCTCCAAGACCCAAAGGTATTCCTTCACTATCATTTCTGTTCCTCTAGCTCCAACATCAACCTAAGGCTTCACCTGGGATCTAAAACAGTGTAGTCCAGTGTAGGATCAGAAATGCAGGACAGAGAAGAAGAGGTAGAGCTGTTTTGAGTACAAGAAGAAGGTCCCATACAGGGACTTCCCTGGTGGTATGGTGGCTAAGACTCCAAGCTCCCAATGCAGGGGTTGTGCAAGCTTGATCTTTGATCAGGGAAATAGGTCCCACATGCTGAAATTAATAGTTTGCCTGACACAATTAACATCCAGCACAGCAAAGTAAATAAATAAATGAACACACACACACAAAACAAATTCTTATGGCATTCTCAAGTTTAATTGGGTGTTTTTTGTTTGTTTCCAGAACAAAGCCTGTTGACTCACAGTTGACTTTGTTAAGTGCATTGGTTGTGGTGGTGGGGGAATCCCTAAGATCAAACAACCGGTTTATGAAGGCAACAGATTTCAGAGTTGTGTAAAAATCCTAAGCATTTCAAAATAACTTTCATTATGAAAAATTATGAGTTTCTCTCAAACACATCAGTGGTCTCTTTGGAGATACTCACAGGAGACTCACAGTTGGTTTTGGTATTTACCAACTCAAAAATCTTTTTAAGAAAGATCATTAGCTCCTCAGGCTGGTCCTGTCATTGCCACTTCAAGTGAAATGATAGTTGCAGTTCTGAAGGAAGATGAGATCACAGCTCCTAAACCTATATCTCAGGGTCTGACTGCCTCCCTCCCACTCACATCCTGGCTGCCATGACCTTCACCCTAAGCCCAGCATCCTTCTCATGAGAAGGAGTGAGAAGGGGTCGAGTACTTTTCTATTTCAGTCTAAGAGGCAGAGTCTGTAGGGAAGGAGGTTGGAGTAAGTGTTCATGTTTGGAAAAGGGATCTTTCTGTGAGGCCAGGGTTGGAGTGGGAATAGATCCAGTGGCGAAGCAGGTCAGGAAGGCAGAATAATTCCTTAGGAGAGAGTTTAGGTAAAGCGAGATCAAGATCTTTGTTTTTGCTCAGTCGCTCAGTTGGGTCAGACTCTTCACAACCCCATGGACTGCAGCCCGCCACGGTTCCCTTTCTTTCACTATCTCCCAGAGTTTGCTCAGACTCATGTCCATCGAGTCGGTGATGTCATCCACCCATCTCTTCCTTTGTCGTCCGCTTCTCTCCTGCCTTTAATCTTTCCCCGCATCAGGTAACACCGAACTTGACAGCTCCTAAAATTAATTTTTGAAACTCTTGCTGTAGAGGATACACAGGAACAATCCTAGTGGTAATAATGAGGAATCATTTTTTAAAAAGTATTTATCTTAGTTGCAGCATGTGAACTCTTAGTTGCAACATGTGGTATCTATTTTCCTGACCAGGAATCAAACCCAGGCTCCGTGCATTGGGAGTGCTGAATTTTAGCCACTGGACCCCTGGGAAATGCCGTAAGACCATCTTCAAGGAGTTTAAGGGTTGTATTTTTAAGATCAATCTGCTGTAACGTTACCTTTCAGAAATTGTAGACTAATTTTAAATTTGTACTAGAAGTGTTATCCGGAGAAGGCAATGGCACCCCCACTCCAGTACTCTTGCCTGGAAAATCCCATGGACGAAGGAGCCTGGTGGGCTGCAGTCTATGGGGTCGCCAAGAGTCGTACACGACTGACCGACATCACTTTCACTTTTCACTTTCATGCACTGGAGAAGGAAATGGCAACCCACTCCGGTGTTATCGCCTGGAGAATCCCAGGGACGGGGGAGCCTGGTGGGCTGCCATCTATGGGGTTGCACAGAGTCGGACGCGACTGAAGTGACTTAGCAGCAGCAGCAGAAGTGTTATCATAACGCCTTTATGCTTTCAATAAAGACTATGATAGAAAAAGTAATGATTTTCTAATCCTCTACAGAAAGCATGAATATGAATTTGAAGAACAAAAATGATTTTTTCATATATATCTAACTCTAGGCTATAACATGCTTACTGGACATAGCAGTTGTGTCTTTTGTGAAACATTTGAGGTCTGATGCTGATGGTGAGATTGCTATCTCTCTTCAAGATAGAGAAGCAGCATTTAAGGAAAAGGCAGCTTTATAACGGTGAGGTTTGGAATATAATTGTCAGGACCAAATGTATCTTCTCATATGTTGTCTAATCTCATAGTATTCTAATGCCAGTTCCAAGCACACATTCATTTCTTTATGGTTTCACTTTTGCAACACACGAGTCAATATTCTCCAGAATGTACTTTACATGGGTCTAGTATGTTAATATTCTTCATAAATCTTGTTATATTGTAGTCTCATTTAACCTTGATTTTAAAAAGACCTAAGGATTTAGACAAAAATAATTCTTTCATTTCCAGCCTATACTCATTTATCATATAGTAGTATCTCATGTTTCATAGTTTAATAAACAAAATAATATTGTCCAAGACTTTTTTTGATAGATACCATAATGAATTTGTGCCTGGCATGATAGGAATGCACCTTTATGTTGCAAAACTTATATTGAGGAAATCTTGCATTCATTATACCCAATATGGATAGGAAGTACTTTTCTATAAGTTTGTGTGTGTTTGTGTGTATGTGTGTGTATACATGTTAGTGGCTCAGTTTGTGACCCCATGGACCGTGGCTCACCAGATTCCTCTGTTCTTAGGATTTCCCAAGCAAGAATACTGGAGTGGGTTGCCATTTCCAATCCAGGAAGTCTTCTTGTAATATTATTTACCTACAGAATAAATACTTATCCAGATATGGAAACTTTTTATAACCAAAATTATAATATATAAAAGGTAGGGAATAAATTCTAATACTTTGGCCACTTGAGAAGAACCAAGCCATTGCAAAAGACCCTAAGCTGGGAAAGATTGAAGGCAGGAGGAGAAGGGGATGACAGAGGATGAGTTGGTTGGATGGCATCACAGACTCAATGGACATGAGTTTGAGCATGCTCCAGGAGTTGGTGATGGACAGGGAAGCCTGGTGTGCTACCATCCATGGGGTTGCAAATAGTCAGACATGACTGAGCGACTAGACTGAACTGATAGAATAAACTACATGATATAAAAAGAAAAAACTAAATTTCAGACTGGATTATTCAAAAACAGCTGATGTGTTTTGTTGGTGCGTCACAGTGGTTAGGACACTGTCTTGGACTCAGCCTACCAGGTCCATACCACCACTAAGCCTGTAATCAGCATGTGAATTTAGACAGATCCCTTGACCTCTCTGTACATTGGGTCTCTTTATCTTTGCAATAAAATCAGTGCCAGTGCCTACCCCATACAGTTATGACCATCAAACACCTGGCAGAATGGCCTCCAGGGAGTTGGCAATAAGAATGGTGTGATCCTCTCAGACTATAGTTAGAATCCTGGGTGTTTTTCCTCTCTATCTTAATCTCTTCCTTTACTACCATGAATGTGAGTTGAGGTTCACAGATTTGACCTTCAGGCACAGGACTGTAGTTGCTTCTTGGTCATTCCCTTTAAAGGTATCTCCATGACAATGGCAGCCTTTAACTGAAGCTTGTCTTCAGGGATTTAGCCATGCAAATGTGTTCTCTATGCCCCCAGAGTTAGCAGGGTGTGTCCATTGGCATCCCTTGCCCCTTAAGTGTCTCCAGCCATCAAGATCAGCCTCAGGAAATCCAGGTGGGTGGAACTTAAAGCAAAATCTCCCTTGGAGGGACTTCCCTGTGGTCCAGAAGTTAAGACTGTGCTTCCAATGCAGGGGATCCAGGTTCAATTCCTGGTCAGGGAACTAGAAGCTGCATGCCATAACTGAGAGTTATACCATTAACTAAGACCTGGTGTAGCCAAATAAATAAATGAATAAGATGAAATAAATAAAATCCTCTTTAAAATAAAAGCTCCTGAGCATATCAGGATCTCCATTTTGCACTACTGAACAGTATGTAACTTCTTTCTCAAAGTTTCTGTATGAAGACTATGTCTGCTATTCATTATAGTTCCTGGTCTTTAGGAGAAGATTGTGTGGTCAGAAGTCAAATCTCTGTGTAAAAATTATTTTCCCCATGGATATGATGCCAAATGGAGCAACACATCAACACAAAGCATGAAGACTTAGGATACTGCTCTGCTGAATTTTGTGACAAAATCAGCAACTCACCGTATGCAGCAGTGTTACTGTTCTCTGATGTTTCATTGGTGGAGTTATGATCAGGGCTTTCAGCTCCCTTCCTTCACAGACACAGGCAGCAGATGAGACACATTCACAGAAACAGGCTTTCCCAAGCTTCTTCCACCTTTTTTGGATAATAAATGATTTTTAAAAATTAAAGACATGTTCGCAGGTTATAAGTGCGTAGCTCAGTGAAATTTCAGGAATGATTGCACCTCTGGAGGCCACAACTAGATCAAGAAACAGAATGTTCTCAGTGCCCATGAAACTCTCTTGTGCCCCTTAAACTTACTGTTTCCAAGGCTATAGCTTTGTTGGGTATATTTGTAGGCCTGGATTATTCGGCTTACGTTTACAACTATTATTGCATTTAATATTAGATCACTTTGCTACTTTTGGCCTTCACATGAAAGAAATCATACAGCATCTTTCACTTTTACTTTTTCCTCCATTCCATTACATCTCTGTGACTTTTTCTGTATTGTTTTCTATTATTGTTGTTTTTTCATTATCATTGCTATATAGGACTTCATTGCATGACTATCAAATCCTTAATTGATCATTCAGCTGTTAATGGGTAGGTGGGTATTAAGAGTTAGGGGCTATTACAAGTAATGATTAGGGCTCTCATATAAATTCTATTAATATAACTACTCTTTGGGTGATATATGTACAAAATCCTATTGAGTATATTCATAGGAGTGAATTTCTTAGAACTGGATTACATCAGATCTGCTATGTAGATACCACAATTTTCCAAAATGTTTGTATCAATTTGAACACCCACCGTTGGTGTATGAGATTCTTGGTTGATCCACAGCTATGCTAAAACTTGGCATTTTTGTCATTTCTGTTTTAGATTTCTTAATGGTATTTGATGACATATAGGTAATGGTTAGATTTTAATTGTCCTGATTACCAAGGATGTGGAATTGTTTTCCACTTGTCTTATCCACTGAATAACTTCCTTCCTTCCTTCCTTCTTTTTGTTTGAAGACTCTGTCCACTGTTTATTCTATTTTGTGGTTTTTAGGACATATTTGTGTGGTTCTAAGTAGTATCTTTGTGTGTGTTGATGAGAACCAGTCTTAATTTTCATGTGTGCAAAAGTTACTTCACCATATATATTCTATTCTCTTTAGCGTGTATATATATATATATATATATATATATATGTTTTAAATATTTATTTATTTAGCTGCATTGGGTCTTGGTTGGATCATATGGGAGCTTTGTTGTATCAACCAGGATGTTTGGTTGTGGTGCACAGACTCTCTAGTTGCAGATCCAAGACTTAGTTACTCCGTGGCATATAGGGTCTTAGTTGCCCAACCAGGGATCAAACCTGCGTCCCCTGCTTTCTGAGGCAGCTTCTTAGCTACCGGATAACCAGGGAAGTACCTGTGGCATATATTTGAAATTTTAAGACCCTAGAATAACTCCTGTCTTCTTTCTAAAATACTACATTATCTTCTTTAAAATACCAGCTGAGCCACACGGAAAGCCCAAGAATACTGGAGTGGGTAGCATATCTCTTCTCCAGTAGATCTTCCTGATCCAAGTTTTGAACTGGAGTTTCCTGTATTACAGGCAGATTTTCTTTACCAACTGAGCCATCAGGGAAGTCCCTACAATAATACATTATCTTCTTTAAAATTTAGAAGGGAATGCAATTAGAATTGACCTCTTTTATGATGAGGGCAGTGATGGAGATATTTTTTTCCTCCAGTAAGCTTCTTATTAAGGTGCTGTTTCATGCTTTCTTTCAATTTACCCTCATTTGTCATTGCTTCCTCCAGGTCACCACCACTGGCAGTTTCATAAAATATACTGATTCTCTCATCATCATTTCCCATCCTGTGAAGCCTTGGCAATTTCAAAAAAGCACACAAGAAAAGTTGGCTCTTGATGTCACAGATTTATATGAGCCACTCTGCTCTGAAGAATCACTGTTGCCGTCATGTAAAGGGGAGTATCTTGAATGACACAACACCCTCCAGCCAACTAGTCATAGGAATAATCTTCTTGCTACAGACTGTGCTTGGAATCTGGGGCAATTTCTCCCTTCTGTACCATTACCTCTTTCTTTACCACACTCGGTGCAGGATACGGGTCACAGATTTGATTTGTAAGCACCGGTCTATTGCCAACTTTTTGGTCGTTCTCTCGAAAGGAGTCCCTCAGACAATTACAACTTTGAGGTTGAAACATTTTGCCAGTGATTTTGCCTGCAAACTTATTTTGTATGTTGAGAGAGTGGGCAGGAGTATGTCCATCAGCACCACCTGCCTCTTGAGTGTGTTTCAGACCATCACGATCAGCCCCAAGTACTCCTGTTGGAAGAATCTTAAAGTCAAAGCCCCAAAGTACATTGCCTTCTCCATTTCCTTCTGCTGGATCCAGTGCATGTTTGTACATCTCTTTTTTCCTCTGTATGCATTATCTGTTTCTGAAAAATGGCACAGCACAAACATGACAAATACAAGAGATTCAGGGTACTGTGCTGCCACAGATCTTGAGAAATCTCAGGCTCAATATATGCAGTTTTGATAGCCTTCCCTGAAGTTTCATTTTCTGTACTCATCTTCTGGGCCAGTGGCTCCATGATTCTCACCCTGTACAGACACAGTCAGCGAGTCCAGTATATTCATAAGGCTAGTGTGTCTCCCAGACCCTCTGCTGAGTCCAGAGCCACCCAAAGCATCCTACTTTTGTCGAGCACCTTCGTATGTTTCTACACCCTGTTCTGCATCTTTAACATTACTCTTGCTCTTTATCATAATCCCAGTTGGTGGTTGGTGTATACAACTAGCCTGATTTCTGTGTGTTTTCCCTTTATCAGCCGCTTTCTGCTCATGAGCTGTGACTCCATTGTATCCAATCTCTGCTTTCTCTACATGAAGAACTCAGTATCCCCTAATCTTATCAGAAAAGCATAAATTGTATGTTTTTAAAATTTTATCAGGGTATAGTCGATTTATAGTGTTGTGTTACTTCAAGGTGTATATAAAAGTGAATCAGCTATACATATATGTGTATATCTACTCTTTTTAGATTCTTTTCCCATATAGGCCATTACAGAGGATTGAGTAGAGTTCCCCGTGCTATACAGTAGGTCACTTCTTTTTTGTTGTAAACCAGGCTTTGGGGCATGTGGGACTTGGTTCCCCGACCAGGGTTTGAACCCCTGCCTAGAAAGGACTTCGTCTTAACCATGGGACCATCTGGGAATTCTCCCAGGCCCTTATTAGTTATCTTTTTTATATACAGTAGTGTATGTTTGGGGCTTCCTTGGTGACTCAGTGATAAAAAGTCCAGCTGGCAATGTAGGAGACTCTAGTTTAATTCCCGGGTCAAGAAGATCCCCCATGCCACAGGGCAACTGAGCCCATGCACTACAATCTCTGAGCCTGTGTGCCTAGAGCCTGTGCTTTGCAAGAGAAGCCACTGCAGTGAGGACCCCATGCTCACCACAACTAGAGAAAGCCCACATGCAACCATGAAGACCCAGCACAGCCTAAAGAAATAAATAAATAAAATTCCACTTCTGATCCTGTCAGAGAAGGAAATGGCACCTCACTCCAGTATTCTTGCCTGGAGAATCCTGTGGACAGAGGAGCCTGGTGGGCTGCTGTCCAGGGGGTCACACAGAGTCAGACACACCTGAGTGATCAAACTGAACTGAACTGAATCTATCCCTCCTTCCCCATTTCACCTTTGGTAATCATAAGTTTGTTTTATATGTCTGTGAGTCTCTTTCTATTTTGTAAATAAGTTTATTTGTATTTTTTTTTTACAAAAAGATTCCATATATAAGTGATATTATATGCTGTTTGTTTTTCTCTGTCCACCTTACTTCGCTTAGTTTGATAATCCCTAGCTCCATTCATGGTGCTGCCAAAGGCATTGTCTCATTCTTTTTAATGGCTGAGTAATATTCTGTTGTGTTTTTATACCATCTCTTCTTTATCGATTTTTCAGGTGATGCACATTTAGGATGTTTCCATGGCTTAGCCATTGTAAATAGTGCTGCTGTGAACATTGGAATGTGTGTATATTTTCAAATTATAATTTTCTCTGGATATAAGCCCAGGAGTGTAATTGCGGGATCATATGGTATTAATGGCTCTATTTTTCTTTTTTTTAAAGGAAACTGCATCGTGTTCTTGATAGTGGCTAAACCAATTTACACTCCCACCAACAATGAAAGAGAATTCCCTTTTCTCCACACCCTTTCCAGAATTTATAATCTGTAGACATTTTGATGATGGCTATTCTGACCAGTATAAGGTGTTATCTCACTAGCTTTGATTTGCATTTCTCTAATAATTAGTGATGTTGAGCATTTTTTCATGAACCTGTTGGCCACATGTATACTTTGAAGAAATATCTATTTGGATCTTTCCCCACTTTTTGATTGGGTTGTTTGAAATTCTGATATTGAGTTGTATGAGCTGTTTGTATATTTTGGAGATTAATCCTTTGTCAGTTGCATCATTTACAAATATTTTCTCTCATTCTGTAGGTTGTCTTTCAGATATAAGAAGTATTTTTTTTTGTTTGATGGCATGGCCACAAGCCTCTCTCACAGTGTAAGATTGTTGGGGCTTTAGGCTATGTAGTATCAGGATGGATTCTGGAGGAATTGGTGATAACAGGATTATCCTGACTCTCAGAACAACTGGAGACTAAAACCGAGAAGAGCTACCACACGCCCGAGGTTAGGGGAAGCGGCTGAGAGGAGCAATGTCCAAGGAGCAGTGACTGCGTGGGTGCAGGAGGGCCGAGAGGAGCTAACTCCACGTTCAATGTTAGGAGGGGCGGCTCTGAGGAGATACCCCTAGTCCAAAGTAAGGCGTGGCTGCTCTTTGCTGGAGAAGCCATGAAGAGATACCTCATGTCCAAGGTAAGAGAAACCCAAGTAAGACGGTAGGTGTTGTGAGAGGGCATCAGAGGGCAGACACACTGAAACCATAATCAGAAAACTAGCCAATCTGATCACAAGGACCACAGCTTTGTCTAACTCAATGAAACTAAGCCATGCCACGTAGGGCCACCCAGGACGGGTGGGTCATGGTGGAGAGGTCTGACAGAATGTGGTCCACTGGAGAAGCGAATGGCAACCCACTTGCCTTGAGAATCCCATGAACAGTATGAAAAGGCAAAATGATAGGACACTGAAAGAGGAACTCCCCGAGTCGGTAGGTGCCCAATATGCTACTGGAGATCAGTGGAGAAATAACTGCAGAAAGAATAAAGGGATGGAGCCAAAGCAAAAACAATACCCAGTTGTGGATGTGACTGGCGATAGAAGCAAGGTCCGATGCTGTAAAGAGCAATATTGCATAGGAACCTGGAATGTCAGGTACATGAATCAAGGCAAATTGGAAGTGGTCAAACAGGAGATGGGAAGAGTGAACGTCAAAATTCTAGGAATCAGCGAACTAAAGTGGACTGGAATGGGTGAATTTAACTCAGATGACCATTATATCTACTACTGCGGGCAGGAATCCCTCAGAAGAAATGGAGTAGTCATCATGGTCAACAAAAGAGTCCAAAATGCAGTACCTGGATGTAATCTCAAAAATGACAGAATGATATCTGTTCGTTTCCAAGGCAGACTATTCAATATCGCGGTAATCCAAGCTGATGACCCAACCAGTAATACTGCAAAAGCTGAAGTTGAACGGTTCTATGAAGAACTACAAGACCTTTTAGAATTAACACCCAGAAAAGATATCCTTTTCATTATAGGGGACTGGAATGCAAAAGTAGGAAGTCAAGAAACACCTGGAATAACAGGCAAATTTGGCCTTGGAGTATGTAATGAAGCAGGGCAAAGGCTAGTAGAGTTTTGCCAAGAAAATGCACTGGTCATAGCAAACACCCTCTTCCAACAACACAAGAAAAGACTCTACACATGGACATCACCAGATGGCCAAACCAAAGTCAGATTGATTATGTTCTGTGCAGCCAAAGATGGAGAAGCTCTATGCAGTAAGCAAAAAAAAAAAAAAAAAAAAGACCAGGAGCTGACTGTGGCTCAGATCATGAACTTCTTATTGCCAAACTCAGACTTAAATTGAAGAAAGTAGGGAAAATCATTAGACCATTCAGGTATGACCTAAATCAAATCCCTTATGATTATACAGTGGAAGTGAGAAATAGATTTAAGGGACTAGATCTGATAGACAGAGTGCCTGATGAACCATGGATGGAGGTTCGTGACATTGTACAGGAGACAGGGATCAAGACCATCCTCGTGGAAAAGAAATGCAAAAAAAGCAAAATGGCTGTCTGAGGAGGCCTTACAAACAGCTGTGAAAAGAAGAGAAGTGAAAAGCAAAGGAGAAAAGGAAAGATATAAGCATCTGAATTCAGAGTTCCAAAGAATAGCACGGAGATATAAGAAAGCCTCCTTCAGCAATCAGTGCAAAGAAATAGAGGAAAATAACAGAATGGGAAAGAATAGAGATCTCTTCAAGAAAATTAGAGATACCAAGAGAACATTTCATGCAGAGATGGGCTCAATAAAGGACAGAAATGGTATGGACCTAACAGAAGCAGAAGATTTTAAGAAGAGGTGGCAACAGGAGAAATGTAAAAAAAAAAAAAAAATCTTCACTACCCAGATAATCATGATGGTGTGATTACTTACCTAGAGCCAGACATCCTGGAATGTGAAATCAAGTGGGCCTTAGAAAGCATCACTATGAACAAAGCTAGTGGAGGTGATGGAATTCCAGTTGAGCTATTCCAATTCTGAAAGATGATGCTGCGAAAGTGCTGTACTCAATATGCCAGCAAATTTGGAAAACTCAGCAGTGGCCACAGGACTGGAAAAGGTCAGTTTTCATTCCAATCCCAAAGAAAGGCAATGCTCAAAGAAAGCTCAAACTACCCCACAATTGCACTCATCTCACATGCTAGTAAAGTAATGCTCAAAATTCTCCAAGCCAGGCTTCAGCAATACGTGAACTGTGATCTCCCTGATGTTCAAGCTGGTTTTAGAAAAGGCAGAAGAACCAGAGATCAAATTGCCATCATCCGCTGGATCATGGAAAAAGCAAGAGAGTTCCAGAAAACATTTATTTCTGCTTTATTGACTATGCCAAAGCTTTTGACTGTGTGGATCACAATAAACTGTGGAAAATTCTGAAAAAAATGGGAATACCAGACCACCTGACCTACCTCTTGAGAAACCTATATGCAGGTCAGGAAGCAACAGTTAGAACTGGACATGGAACAACAGACCGGTTCCAAATAGGAAAAGGAATACGTCAAGGCTGTATATTGTCACCCTGCTTATTTAACTTATATGAGGAGTACAGCATGAGAAACCCTGTACTGGAAGAAACACAAGCCGGAATCAAGATTGCCGGAAGAAATATCAATAACCTCAGATATGCGGATGACACCACCCTTATGGTAGAAAGTGAAGAGGAACTAAAAAGCCTCTTGATGAAAGTGAAAGAGGGGAGTGAAAAAGTTGGCTTAAAGCTCAACATTCAGAAAACGAAGATCATGGAATCTGGTCCCATCACTTCATGGGAAATAGATGGGGAAACAGTGGAAACTGTCAGACTTTATTTTGGGGTCTCCAAAATCACTGCAGATGGTTATTGCAGCCATGAAATTAAAAGACACTTACTCCTTGGAAGAAAAGTTATGACCAACCAAGACAGCATATTAAAAAGCAGAGACATTACTTTGCCAACAAAGTTCCATCTAGTCAAAGCTACGGTTTCTCCAGTGGTCATGTATGGATGTGAGAGTTAGACTATAAAGAAATTGAGTGCCGAAGAATTGATGCTTTTGAAGTGTGGTGTTGGAGAAGACTCTTGACAGTCCCTTGAACTGCAGAGGTCCAACCAGTCCATCCTAAAGGAAATCAGTCCTAGGTGTTTATTGGAAGGACTGATGCTAAAGCTGAAACTCCAATTCTTTGGCCACCTCATGCAAAGAGTTGACACCTTGGAAAAGACCCTGATGCTGGGAGCGATTGGGGGCAGGAGGAGAAGGGGACGACAGAGGATGAGATGGCTGGATAGCATCACCGACTCAGTGGGCATGAGTTTGAGTGAACTCCGGGAGTTGGTGATGGACAGGGAAGCCAGGCGTGCTGCAATTCATGGGGTCGCAAAGAGTCGGACACGACTGAGCGACTGAACTGAACTGAACTGAAAGCTCAGCCACACAGACAGATCCTGATGGAGCTCAAGTAAAACACTCTGGGCACCTGGGCTTGGGTGAAGCTCCCTGGTGGCCATACTCCCTGAGTTGTCAGGTATCAACGCCAGGAAAATGGCATACCATCACTTCATATGGAGAGGAAAACTGGGGCTCCAATTTAACTATTTTTTTCTGAACTCTGACCCATGCATCTCTTCCATTGACTGTTGTTATTTTTTTTTTTTTTTTTTAGTCGTTCTGTCATGTCAAACTCTTTGTGACCCCAAGGACTATTGCCCACCAGGCTCCTCTGTCCATGGGATTCTTCAGGCAAGAATACTGGAGTGGGTTGCCATTCTCTTCTCAAGGAGATCTTCCCAAACCAGGGATCAAACCCAAGTCCCCTGCATTGCAGGAGAATTCCTTACCATCTGAACCACCAGGGAATGTATCTATACCCTATAATCAACCATTACAGTGAGTAGACCAGCTCTCAGTGCTGAGTCCTTCTATAGAATTACTAAGTTGAAACTAAGTTGGTTTTAGAAACCCCACACTTGCAGTTAGTTTTAAAACAGGCATGGCCTGACTGATTATGTTTCACTCTTAAACTGTCTCATCATTCATTACATAACCAATGAGTGCTCATTAATGAAATTCAGTGAAAGTATGTACAAAGACCTCTGGTAATCATTCATTACTGCTGAATGGAGAAAGCAGCCCTGGAAATAGTTAAAAGAATAGCAGAGGATTTCCCTGGTGTCCAGTGGTTTAGAACCCACCTGTCAATGTGGAGGACACGGGCTCGATCCCTTGTCCAGGAAGATACCACAGGTCATGGGACAACTAAGCCTGTGCACCACAAGTACTCAAGACCATAGGTGTAGAGCCCGTGCTCTGGGAGAATAGAAGCCACCACAGTGAGAAGCCCACACACCACAATTAGAGAGAAACCCCCACTCACTGTGACTAGAGAAAGGACATGTGTATTAGTGAAGACCCAGCACAGCCAAAAATACATTTAAAAAATAGTTGATAGTGCCTACTAAACCATCTGATCCTGGTGTTTTCATTTGTGATGGGCATTTTTATATATACCCCTCTGGGTTCTGTGGATATTTCTCTGTTTGCACTTCATATCAGTGTTGGGATCTGTACTGATAAAGTAAAATAACCTAGAAAATATCTATTATCACCATATCCATTTTAATTTTCATGAATACAAATTTGTACAAATTAGATCAATGATTTCTTTTCTTTTAACTTTTAATTTTTTATTGGAGTATAGCCAGTTAATGGAGCTTCCCAGGTGGCACTAGTGGTAAGAACCCTCCTGCCAATGCAGGAGACTTGGTTCAATCCCTGAGTCAGGAAGGTTCCCTGGAGGAGGGCATGGCAACCCACTCCAGTATTCTTGCCTGGGAGAATCCCATGGATAGAGGAGCCTGGCAGGTTCCATAGTATTGAAAAGAGTCGGACACAAGTGAAGCAACTTAGCACACACATAACCAATTAACAGTGTTGTGATACTTTCAGATGAACAGTGAGGGGACTCAGTCATACACATATATGTCTCCATTCTCCCAGGACAGTGATCTCTAATGTAAACTACTGACATGTTCTTCCTTTTACATTTAAGTTCAACTCAGTTCAGTCGCTCAGTCGTGTCCAACTCTTTCCGACCGTATGGACTGCAGCACGCCAGGCCTCCCTGTCCATCACCAACTCCCAGAGTTTACTCACACTCATACCTATTGAGTCGGTGATGCCATCCAACCATCTCATCTTGTGTTGTCCCCTTCTCCTTCCACCTTCAATATTTCCCAGCATCAGGGTCTTATCAAATGAGTCAGTTCTTCCCATCAGGTGGCCAAAATATTGGAGTTTCAGCTTCAGTATCAGTCCTTCCAATATATATTCAGGACTGATTTCCTTTAAGATGGACTGGTTGGGTCTCCTTCCAGTACAAGGGATTCTCAAGAGTCTTCTCCAACACCATAGTTCAAAAGCATCAATTCTTTGGCACACAGCTTTTCTTATAGTCCAACTCTGCAGGCTAACTCTTAGTTGCACCTTATTGGTCTAGTTCCCCAACCAGGGGATGGAACCTAGAAACCCTGCATTGGGATTGCAAAGCCATAACCTCTGGACCACCAGGGAAGTCCACAGAGGACTGTTTCTTTGGTATACAGGAAAATTAGGGGCACTAGCGAAGAGTAGCTGGTGATAGAAATTTCAGGAAAAAAAGATTCAGGAAAAAATTTAAGCCTGAGTAGTTCTCTGGTCCTCAACAATATTAGGAGAAGTGTTCTAAGACAGTGGAAAACAGTCCAAAATTTACATGAGTAAAAGTCAACTGAGGGCTCCAGTAACATTCCATGCTCTCCTTTACTCTGCATGTTCATGCCATCCCTTAAAATCCATCTTGCTGCTGAGTGGAATGTTAAATTTGAGGTAGTGCCCCAGAGCCAGCTTCAGAGTTGCCGTCACACCATCCTTGTATCAGAAAACTTGGCTTTTCATGTCTGACTCATTGTCCCATATCCAGACTGTCCTTGGGAGAAATATGGTAGCTTCCCAGGGGTATCCAAAGCCATGTGGAGGGCAGAAGGGACAGCCAGGTGTCCTTGGATCCCTAGAGCCCAAAGCCCAAAGCTTTGTCTCTGAAAGAAGTGATGACCCTACAAGATTGAAATCAGAAAACATTAAGGAGAGAATGCAGAACTGGGATCTCCCATTCCAGAGGGTAGTTTTCCTGCCCTATTCAAACAATAAAAAATGTGAACAGGATCATCCATTTCTGCCATCAAAATGCAAGCTCCTACAAAATGATCAGATATATATTTCAGTGATTTAACTCCAGTAAAGAAATGGAACAAATTAGAAAGCCCAGAGATAAGTTCACACACCTATGGACACCTTATCTTTGACAAAAGAGGCAAGAATATACAATAGAGAAAAGACAATTTCTTTAACATGTGGTGCCGGCAAAACTGGTCAACCACTTGTAAAAGAATGAAACTAGAACACTTTCTAACACAATACACAGAAATAAACTCAAAATGGATTAAAGATCTAAATGAAAGACCAGAAACTATAAAACTCCTAGAGGAAAACATAGGCAAAACACTCTCTAACATAAATCACAGGAGGATCCTCTTTGACCCACCTCCCAGAGTAATGGAAATAAAAGCAAAAATAAACAAAAAGGAACCAATTAAACTTAAAAACTTTTGCACAACGAAGGAAACCATAAGCAAGGTGAACTGGCCACCTTCAAAATGGGAGAAAATAATAGCAAATGAAGCAACTGACAAAGAATTACTTTTACAAACATACAAGCAGCTCATGCAGCTCAATTCTAGTAAAATAACCACCCAATCAAAAAATGGGCCATAGAACTAAACAGACATTTCTCCAAAGAAGACATACAGATGGCTAACAAACACATGAAAAGATGCACAACATCACTCATTATCAGAGAAATGCAAATCAACACCACAATGAGGTACCATTCATTAGAAGAAAGGGAGTAGCCATCATAGTCAACAAAAGAGTCTGAAATGCAGTACTTGGATGCAATGTCAAAAATGACAGAATGGTCTCTGTTCATTCCAAGGCAAACCATTCAATACCACAGTGTTCCAAGGCTATGCCCTGACCAGTAACGATGAAGAAGCTAAAATTGAATAGTTCTACGAAGACCTACAAGACCTTTTAGAACTAACACCCAAAAAGGGTGTCTTTTTAATTATAGGGGACTGGAATGCAAAAGTAGGAAGTCAGGAAAGGCAAACTTGGCCTTGGAATACGGAATGAAGCAGGGCAAAGAAGCTAACAGAGTTTTGCCAAGAGAACACACTGATCATAGCAAACACCCTCTTCCAATAACACAAGAGAAGACTCTATACATGGACATCACTAGATGGTCAACACCAAAATCAGATAGATTATATTCTTTGCAGTCAAAGATGAACAAGCTCTATACAGTCAGCAAAAACAAGACTGGGAGCTGACTGTGGCTCAGATCATGTACTCCATATTGCAAAATTCAGACTTAAATTGAAGAAAGTAGGGAAAACCACTAGACCATTCAGGTATGACCTAAATCAAATCCCTTATGATTATACTGTGGAAGTGAGAAATAGATTTAAGGGACTAGATCTGATAGAGTGCCTGATGAACTATGGACGGAGGTTCATGACATTGTACAGGAGACAGAGAACAAGACCATCCCCATGTACACGTGGTGGATTCATGTTAAAGTATGGCAAAACCAATACAATATTGTAAAGTAACTAGCCTCCAATTAAAATAAATAAATTTATATTTAAAAAATAAATAAATAAAAGACTTGCACCAGATTAAAACTAAAAAGATCATCCCCAAGAAAAAGAAATGCAAAAAACCAAAATGGCTGTCTGAGGAGGCCTTTCAGATAGCTGTGAATAGAAGAGAAGGGAAAAGCAAAGGAGAAAAGGAAAGATATACCCATTTGAACGCAGATTTCCAAAGGATAGCAAGGAGAGATAAGAAAGCCTTCCTTAGTGATCAGTGCAAAGAAATAGAGAAAAATAATACAATGGGAAATCTAGAGATCTCTTCAAGAAAATTAGAGATACCAAGGGAACATTTCATGCAAACCTGGGCTCAATAAAGGACAGAAATGGTATAGACCTAATAGAAACAAAAGATATTAAAAAGAGATGGCAAGAATACACAGAAGAACTGTACAAAAAAGATCCTCATGACCGAGATAATCACAGTGGTGTGATCACTTACCTAGAGCGATCCTGGAATGTGACGTCAAGTGGGCCTTAGGAAGCATCACTGCAAAAAAAGCTAATGGAGGTGATGGAATTCTAGTTGAGCTATTTCAAATCCTGGAAGATGATGTTGTGCAAGTGCTGCACTTAGTATGCCAGCAAATTTGGAAAACTCAGCAGTGGCCACAGGACTGGAAAAGGTCAGTTTTCATTCCAATCCCAAAGAAAGGAAATGCCAAAGAATGCTCAAACTACTGCACAAATGCACTCATCTCACACACTAGTAAAGTAATGTTCAAAATTCTCCAAGCCAGGCTTCAACAAGATGTGAACCATGAACTTCTAAATTTTCAAGCTGGTTTTAGAAAAGTCAGAGAAGCCAGATCAAATTGCCAACATCTGCTGGATCATCAAAAACAGCAAGACAGTTCCAGAAAAACATCTATTTCTAGTTTATTAACTATGCCAAAGCCTTTGACTGTGTGGATCACAATAAACTGTGGAAAATTCTGAAAGAGATGGGAATACCAGACCACCTTACCTGCTCCTGAGAAATCTATATGCCAACCAAGATACAAGAGTTAGAACTGGGCATTGAACAACAGACTGGGTCCAAATAGGAAAAGGAGAGCATCAAAGCTTTATACTGTCACCCTGCTTATTTAATTTATATCAGAGTACATCATGAGAAACGCTGGGCTGGATGAAGCACAAGCTAGAATCAAGGTACAGGGAGGGAGGAGGGAGGGGGGGGTCCAAGATGGGGAACACGTGTATACCTGTGGCGGATTCATGTTGATGTATGGCAAAACCAATACAATATTGTAAAGTAATTAACTTCCAATTAAAATAAATAAATTTATATTTAAAAATAAATAAATAAACTTCAAATGGACTTAAAAAAAGATTTCTGGGAGAAATATCAATAACTTCAGATATGCATATGACACCACCCTTATGGCAGAAAGGAAAGAACTAAAGAGCTTCTTGATGAAGGAGAAAGAGGAGAGTGAAAAAGTTGGCTTAAAACTCAACATTCGAAAACTAAGATCAGGGCATCCAGTCCCATCAATTCATGGCAAATGATGGGAAAACAGTGGAAACAGTGGCTGAATTTATTTTGGGGGGCTCCAAAATCAATGCAAATGGTGACTCCAGCTATGAAATTAAAAGACGCTTACTCCTTGGAAGGAAACTTATGACCAAACTAGACAGCATATTAAAATGCAGAGACATTACTTTGCCAACAAAGGTCCATCTAGTGAAGGCTGTGGTTTTTCCAGTAGTCTTGTATGGATGTGAGAGTTGGACTATAAAGAAAGCTGAGCGCCGAAGAATTGATGCTTTTGAAGGTATTGGAGAAGTCTCTTGAGAGTCTCTAGGACTGCAAGGAGATCCAAGCAGTCCACCCTTAAGAGATCAGTCCTGAATGCTTATTTGAAGCACTGATGTAGAAGCTGAAACTTCAATGCTTTGGCCAGCTAATGTGAAGAGCAGACTCTTTTGAAAAGACCCTGATGCTGGGAAAGATTGAAGCCAGGAGAAGGGGACGACAGAGGATGAGATGTTTGGATGGCATCATCGCCTCAATAGACATGAATTTGGGTAAATTCCGGGAGTTGGTGATGGAGAGGGAGGCCTGGCATGCTGCGGTCCAAGTGGTTACAAAGAGTTGGACATGGCTGAACTGAACTGAACTGAACTGAAGTCTTCACCTGGAATCTAAAACTGTGTAGTCCAGTGTAGGATCAGAGATGCAGGAAAGAGAAGAAGAGGTAGAGCTGTTTGGAGTACAAGAAAGAAGGTCCCATACAGGGACTTCCCTGGTGGCCTGGTGGCTAAGACTCCAAGCCTCCATTGCAGGGGGTGTGCAAGTTTGATCCCTGATCAGGGAACTAGATCCCACATGCTGCAAATAATAGTTTGTGTGCCACAACTAAGACCCAGCACAGCCAAGTAAATAAATAAATGAACACACACAAGAAAAATTATTATGTCATACTCAAATTTAATCAGGTATTTTTTGTTTGTTTCCAGAACAAAGCCTGGTAGACTCACAACTGACTTTGTTAAGTGGGTTAACACTTAATTCCCCTGTGGGGGAATCTCTAAGATCAAACAACCTGTTTACAAAGGCAACAGATTTCAGAGTTGTATAAAAATCCTAATCATTTCAAAATAACCTTCATCATGAAAAATTATGAGCTTCTCTCAAACACATCAGTGGTCTCTTTGGAAATACTCACAGGAGACTCACCATTGGCTTTGGTAATTAGCAACTCAAAAAAAGTTTTTCAGAAAGATCATTAGCTTCTCAAGCTGGCCCTGTCATTGCCACTTCAAGTGAAATGATAATTGCAGTTCTGAAGGAGGATGAGATCACAGCTCCTAAACCTATATCTCAGGGTCAGACTGCCTCCCTCCCACTCACCTCCTGGCTGCCATGACCTTCACCCTGAGCCCAGCATCCTTCTCATGAGAAGGAATGAGAAGGAGTCAAGTTCTTTGTATTGCAGTCTGAGAAGAGACAGAGTCTGTAAGGAAGGAGTTCTGGGTAAGTGTTCATGTTTGGAAAAGGGACCATTCTGTGGGGCGGGGGGTAGAGGGAACAGATCCAGTGGCAAAGCAAGTAAGGAAGGCAGAATAACTCCTTAAGAGAGAGCTTAGTTAAAGCGAGATCGACATCTTTGCTGTTGTCCAGTCACTCAGTTGTGTCTGACTCTGCAACCGCATGGACTGCAGCACGCCAGGGTTCCCTTTCCTTCACTATCTCCCAGAGTTTGCTCAGACTCATGTCCATCAACTGAGTGATGCCATCCACCCATTTCATCCACTGTCATCCCCTTCTTTTCCAGCCTTCAATCTTTCCCACCATCGGGTAACACCAAACTTGATAGCTCCTAAAGCTGTTTTGTGAAACTCTTACTGTGGATGACTCAAGGAACAATCCTAGTGATAATAATGAAGAATCATTTTTAAAAGTATTTACCTTAGTTGCAGCATGTGAACTCTTAGTTGCAGCTTGTGGGATCTACATTCTCCAGGGATCACACCCAGGCTCCCTGCATCGGGATGGCAGAATCTTAGCCACTGGACCACCAGGGAAGTGCCAAAAGATCATCTTTAAGGAGCGTAAGGGTTGTATTTTTAACATCAATCTGCTGTAACATAACCATTCAGAAATTCTAGATTAATTTTAAATTTGTATTAGAAGTGCTATCATAATGCCTTTATGCTTTCCATGAAGACTAGAATAGAAAAGCAACAATTTTCTTATCCTCACAGAAACCATGAATATGATTTTGAAGAAATGATTACACACACACACATATATATAAATATATATATAACCCTAAGCATATAATGTGCTTACTGGGCATAGCAATGGTGTCTTTTCTGAAACATTTGAGGTCTGATGCTGATGGTGAGATTGTTATCCCTCTTCAGGATAGAGAAGCAGCTTTTAAGGAAAAGGCAGCTTTATAATGATGAGGTTTGGAATATAGTTGTCAGGACCAAATGTATCTTTTCGTATGTTGTCTAATCTCATAATATTCTAACACCAATTCCAAGCACACATTCATTTCTTTATGGTTTCACTTTTGCGACACACGAGTCAATATTCTNTGTCAGGACCAAATGTATCTTTTCGTATGTTGTCTAATCTCATAATATTCTAACACCAAGTCCAAGCACACATTCATTTCTTTATGGTTTCACTTTTGCAACACACGAGTCAATATTCTCCAGATTATACTTTTACATGTGTCTAGTATGTTAATATTCTTCACAAATCTTGTTATATTGTAGTCTCACTTAACCTCGATTTTAAAAATACCTAAGGATCTATCAAAATAATTCCTTCATTTCTATACTATGCTCATTTATTGTATAGTAGTATTTCATGGTTCATAGTTTATTAAACAAAGTAATGTTGTCCGAGTCTTTTTTTGATAGATACCATAGTGAATTTGTACCTGACATGATGGGAATGCATCTTTCTGTTGCAAAACTTATACTGAGGAAATTTTGCATTCATTAAATCCAATATGGACAAAAGATACTTTCCTATAGGATTCTGTGTGTGTGTTTGTGTGTGTGTATTTCTGTGTGTGTGTGTGTACGTGTTAGTGGCTCAGTTTGTGACCCAATCGACTGTAGTTCACCAGGCTACTCTGTTCTTAAGATTTCCTGGGCAAGAATACTGGGGTCAGTGCCATTTCCTAATCTGGGGAATCTTCTTGATATATTATTGACTTACAGAATAAATGCTAATGCAGATATGGAAACTTTTTACAACCAAAATTATAATATATAAACATTTTGGAATAAACTCCAATATGTTGGCCACCTGATGTGAAGAACAGACTCATTGGAAAAGACCCTGATGCTGGGAAAGATTGAGGGCAGGAGGAGAAGGGGATGACAGAGGATGAGATGGTAGGATGACATCACTGACTCGATGGACATGAGTTTGAGCAAGCTATGGGAGTTGACGTTGGTCAGGGAAGCCTGGTGTGCTGACATCCATGGGGTTGCAAAGAGTCAGACAGGACTGAGTGACTGAACTGAACTGATAGAATAAGCTATATGATATAAAAACAAAACTAAATTTCACAATGGATTATTCAAAAATACAGCTGATGTGTTTGGTTGGTGCATCACAGTGGTTAGGACACTGTCTTGGACTCAGCCTACCAGGTCCATACCACCACTAAGCCTGTAATCAGCATGTGAATTTAGACAGATCACTTGACATCTCTGTATCTAGGATCTCCTTATCTTTGCAATAAAATCAGTGCCAGTGCCTACTCCAAGCAGTTATGACCATCAAACACCTGGCAGAATGGCCTCCAGGGAGTTGGCAATAAGAATGGTGTGATCCTCTCAGACTGTAGTTGGAATCCTGGGCATTTTCTCTCTTTAATGAAACTCCAGTACTTTGGCCACCTCATGCGAAGAGTTGACTCATTGGAAAAGACTCTAATTCTGGGAGGGATTGGGGGCAGGAGGAGAAGGGGATGATAGAGGATGAGATGGCTGGATGGCATCACTGACTCGAATGATGTGAGTCTGAGTGAACTCCGGGAGTTGGTGATGGACAGGGAGGCCTGGCGTGCTGCGATTCGTGGGCTCTCAAAGAGTTGAACATGACTGAGCGACTGAACTGAACTGAACTGATACTACAATGAATGAGGGTTGAGGTTCACAGATTTAACCTTCAGGCCCAGGACTGTAGTTGCTTCTTGGTCATTCCCTTTAAAGACATCTCCATGACAATGGCATCCTTTAACTGAAGCTTGTCTTGAGGGATTTAGCCATGCAAATGTGTTTTCTATACCCCCAGAACTAACAGTGTGGGTCCATTGGCACTCCTTGCCCCTTAAGTGTCTCCAGCCATCACGATCAGCCCCAGGAAATCCAGCTGGGTGGAACTTAAAGCAAAAGCTCCCAAGGAGAGGACTTCCCTGTGGTCCTGAGGTTAAAGCTGTGCTCCCCATGCCAGGGATCCATGTTCAATCCCTGGTCAGGGAACTAGAAGGCACATGCTATAACTGAGAGTTTACGTGCTATAACTAAGTGTTTACATGTCATTAACTAAGACCTGGGACACTGAAATAAATAAGACAAAATAAATAAAATCTTTTTTGAAGCACAAATCTCCCGAGCATATCAGGGTCTCCACTTTGCACTACTGGAGAGTATGTAACTTCTTTCTCAGAGCTCCTGTATGAAGACTATGTCTACTGTCCATGATATTGCCTGGTCTTTAGGAGAAGATTGTGTGGTCACAAGTTGTGTCTCTCTGTACACATTATTTTCCCCATGGATATGATGCCAAATGGAGCAACACATCAACACAAAGCATGAAGACTTAGGATACTGCTCTGCTGAATTTTATGACAAAATCAACGATTCGCTGTATGCAGCGGTGTTAGTATTCTCTCATGTTTCACTGTTGAAGTTATGATCTCAACTTAGCTCGCCTCCTTCACAGACACTGACAGCAGATGAGACACATTCACAGAAACAATCTTTCACAAGCTCCTTCCACATTTTTTGATAATACATGTGTTTTTAAAAAGGAAAGACATTCTCGGGTAATAAGTGTGCAGCTCAGTGAACTATCAGGAATGATTGTACCTCTGGAGACCACAACTAGATCAAGAAACAGGATGTTCTCAGTTCCCATGAAACTCTTCTGTGCGCCTTCTAACTCACTGTTTCCAAGGCTATAGCTTTGTTGCTTATATTTGTAGGCCTGGATTATTGGGCACACATTTACAAGTATTATGACATTTAATATTAGATCACTGCCTGTCCTGGCCTTCATGTGAAAGAAATCATACAGCATCTTTCATTTGGACTTTTGTCCACCATTCCATTACATCTTTGTTAATTTATCTGTATTGTTTTATATTATTGCTGTTTTTCATTATCATTGCTATGTAGGACTTCACTGTATGACTATCAAGGATTAATTGATCATTCAACTGTTAATGGGTAGGTGGGTATTAAGAGTTAGGGGCTATTCAGTACAGTTCAGTTGCTCAGTCGTGTCCGACACTTGGAGAGCCCCATGAACCACACACACCAGTCCTCCGTGTCCATCACCAACTCCCGGAGACCACCCAAATCCATGTCCATCGAGTGGGTGATGCCATCCAGCCATCTCATCCTCGGTCGTCCCCTTCTCCTCCTGCCCTCAATCTATCCCAGCATCAGGGTCTTTTCAATTGAGTCAGCCCTTCACATTAGGTGGCCAAAGTATTGGAGTTTCAGCTTCAACATCAGTCCTTCCAATGAACACCCAGGACTGATCTCCTTTAGGATGGACTGGTTGGATCTCCTTGCAGTACAAGGGACTCTCAAGAGTCTTCTCCAACACCACAGTTCAAAAGCATCAATTCTTCGGTGCTCAGCTTTCTTCACAGTCCAACTCTCACATCCATACATGACCACTGGAAAAACCATAGCCTTGACTAGACAGACCTTTGTTGGCAAAGTAATGTCTCTGCTTTTTAATATGCTGTCTAGGTTGGTCATACGTTCCTTCCAAGGAGTATCTTTTAATTTTACAGCTGCAATTACCATCTGCAGTGATTTGGGAGCCAAGAAAAATAGTCAGCCACTGTTTCCACTGTTTCCCCATCTATTTGCCATGAAGTGATAGGACTGGATGGCATGATCTTAGTTTTCTGAATGTTGAGCTTTAAGCCAACTTTTTCAGTCTCCTCTTTCACCTTCATCAAGAGGCTCTTCAGTTCTTCTTCACTTTCTGCCATAAGGGTGGTGTCATCTGCATATCTGAGGTGATTGATATTTCTCCCGGTAATCTTGATTCCAGCTTGTGCTTCCTCTAGCCCAGTGTTTCTCATGATATACTCTGTAAATAAGTAGGATGACAGTATACAGCATTGACGTTCTCCTTTCCTGATTTGGAACCAGTCTGTTGTTCCATGTCCAGTTCTAACTGTTCCTTCCTGACCTGCATACAGATTTCTCAAGAGGCAGGTCACGTGGTCTGGTAGTCCCATCTCTCTCAGAATTTTCCACAGTTTATTGTGATCCACATAGTCAAAGGCATTGGCATAGTCAATAAAGCAGAAATAGATGTTTTTCTGGAACTCTCTTGCTTTTTCCATGATCCAGCGGATGTTGGCAATTTGATCTCTGGTTCCTCTGCCTTTTCTAAAACCAGCTTGAACATCAGGAAGTTCATGGTTCATGTATTGCTGAAGCCTGGCTTGGAGAATTTTGAGCATTACTTTACTAGCATGTGAGATGAGGGCAATGGTGCGGTAGTTTGAGCATTCTTTGGCATTGCCTTTCTTTGGGATTGGAATGAAAACGGGGCTTTTCCAGTCCTGTGGCCACTGCTGAGTTTTCCAAGTTTGCTGGCATATTGAGTGCAGGATTTTCACAGCATCATCTTTCAGGATTTGAAACAGCTCAACTGGAATTCCATCACCTCCACTAGCTTTGTTTGTAGTGATGCTTTCTAAGGCCCACTTGACTTCACATTCCAGGATGTCTGGCTCTAGATGAGTGATCACACCATCGTGATTATCTGGGTCATGAAGATCTTTTTTGTACAGTTCCTCTGTGTATTCTTGCCACCTCTTCTTAATATCTTCTGCTTCTGTTAGGTCCAGACCATTTCTGTCCTTTATTGAGCCCAGGTTTGCATGAAATGTTCCCTTGGTATCTCAAATTTTCTTGAAGAGATCTCTAGTCTGTCCCATTCTGTTATTTTCCTCTATTTCTTTGCATTGATCACTGAGGAAGGCTTTCTTATCTCTCCTTACTATTCTTTGGAACTCTGCATTCAAATGGGTATATCTTTCCTTTTCTCCTTTGCTAATAATTATTAGGTTTCCTATATAAATTTTATTAATATAACTAATCTTTGGGTGTTACATGTACAAAATCCTGTTGAGTATATTTATAGGAGTGGATTTCCTAGAACAGTATTACATCGGATCTGCTAAGTTGATACCACAGTTTTCCAAAATGTTTGTACCAATTTGAACACCCACCATCAGTATATAAGATTCTGGTTGATCCACAGCTATGCGAAAACTTGGCATTTTTGTCATTTTTGTTTCAGATTTCTTGATGGTATTTAATTACATATAAGTAGTGGTTATATTTTAATTTTCCTGATTACCAAGGATGTGGAATATTTTTCCACATGTCTTATCCATTAAATAACTTCTTTACCGAAGCTTCTGTCTGAAGACTCTGTCCACTGTTTATTTTATTTTGTGGTTATCAGGAGATGCTTGTATGGTTCTAAGTTGTATCTTTGTGTGTGTATATGTATGTGTACTGATGGGAACCAGTCTTCATTGTAATCTGTGCAAAGTTATTTTAGCATATGGTATATATATTCTGTGCTTTTTATCATATATATGTATTTTAAGTATTTATCTACTTAGCTGTACTGGGTTTTAGTTGCCTCATGCAGGAGCTTTGTTGTATCAACCAGGATCTATGGTTGTAGTGCACAGACTCCTTAGTTGCAGATCCCAGGCTTAGTTACCCCGTGACATGTAGGGTCTTAGATCCCCAACCCAGTATCAAACCTGCATCCCCTGCATTGTGAGACAGATTCTTAACTACCAGACAACCAGGGAAGTACATTTAGCATATATTTTAAGTTGTAGGACACTAGAATAACTCCTGTATTTTCTTCTAAAATAATACATTTTCATCTTTAGAATACCAACTGACCACTCACGCTGTATTTTCTTCTAAAATAATACATTTTCATCTTTAGAATACCAGCCGACCACTCACGAAGCCGAAGAATACTGAACAGCCTGTCCCTTCTCCAGAGGATCTGCCCGACTCAGGAATTGAACTGGGCTCTCCTGCACTGCACGCAGATTGTTTCCCAACTGAGCCATTAGGAAAGTCCCTACAATAAAACAATATATTCTTTAAAATTTAGAAGGGAATGCAGTTATAATTGACCTGTTTTAAGATGAGGGCAAGGAAGAAGATTTTTTTCCTCCATTAAGCTTCTTATTAAAAAGTTGTTTTATGCTTTCTTTCAATTTACTTGCATTTGTCATTGCTTCCTCCAGGTTACCACCACTTCATCCTTCCTGCTGACCTTTTCATAAAATATACTGATTCTATCATCATTGTTTCCTGTCTTCAGAAGCCTTGGCAACTTCACAAAAGCATACAAGAAAAGTTGGCTCTTGATGTCACAAATTTATATGAGCCATTCTGCTCTGAGGAATCACTGTTGCCATCATTTAAAGGGTATTATCTTGAATGACACAACAGCTCCCAGCCAACTGGCCATAGGAATAATTTTCTTCTTACAGACTGTGCTTGGAATCTGGGGCAATTTCTCCCTTCTGTGCCATTACCTCTTTCTTTACCACACTCATTGTAGGTTGAGGGTCACAGACTTGATCGGTAAGCACCTGACTATAGCCAACATATTGCTCATTCTCTCAAAAGGAGTCCCTCAGACAATTACAACTTTGAGATTGAAACGTTTTGCCAGTGATTTTGCCTGCAAACTTATTTTGTATGTTGAGAGAGTGGGCAGGAGTGTGTCCATTGGCATCACCTGCCTCTTGAGTGTGTTTCAGACCATCACGATCAGCCCCATGAACTCCTGTTGGAAGAATCTTAAAGTCAAAGCCCCAAAGTACATTGCCTTCTCCATTTCCTTCTGCTGGATCCAGTGTATGTTTGTAAATCTCTTTTTTCCTCTGTATGCATTATATGTTTCTGGCAAATGGCACAGCACAAACATGACAAGAGATTCAGGGTACTGTGTTGCCACAGATCTTGAGAAAATCTCAGGCTCAATATATGCAGCTTTGATAGTGTTCCCTGAAGTTTCATTTTCTGTACTCATCTTCTGGGCCAGTGGCTCCATGATTCTCACCCTGTACAGACACAGTCAGCGAGTCCAGTATATTCACAAGGCTAGTGTGTCTCCCAGACCCTCTGCTGAGTCCAGAGCCACCCAAAGTATCCTACTCTTGGCGAGCACTTTCATATGTTTCAACACCCTGTCCTGCATCTTTAACATTACTCTTGCTCTTTTTCATAATCCCAGTTGGTGGTTGGTGAATACAGCTGCCTTGATTTCTGTGTGTTTTCCCTTTATCAGCCCCTTCCTGCTCATGAGCCGTGATTCCATTGTATCCAGTCTCTGTTTTCTGTACATGAAGAACTCAGTATTGCCTAATCTTATCAGAAAAATGTAAATTGTATGTTTTTAAAATTTTATCAAGGTATAGTTGATTTATCATGCTGTATTAGTTCCAGGTGTATATCAAAGTGAATCAGTTGTAGATATATATGTATATCTCCTCTTTTTAGATTCTTTTCCCATATAGGCCATTTAGAGGATTGAGTAGAGTTCCCTGTGCTATACAGTAGGTCCCTTCTTTTTTGTTATAAACCAGGCCTGGAGGCATTTGGGACTTGGTTCCCTGGCCAGGGATTGAACCCCTACTCCCTGCCTAGAAAGGACTTAGTCTTAGCCACTGGACCATCTAAGAAGTCCCCACTAGGTCCTTACTAAAGTGAAGTTGCTCAGTCATGTCTGACTCTTTACAACCCCATGGATTGTAGACTACCAGGCTACTCCGTCCATGGAATTTTCCAGGCAAGAGTACTGGAGTGGGTTGCCATTTCCTTTTCCAGGGGATCGTCCTCACCTAGAGATTGAACCCAGTCTCCCACATTGCAGGAAGACACTTTACCATCTTAGTCACCTAGGAAGCCCTTCAGTTCAGCTCAGTTCAGTCGCTCAGTCGTGTCTGACTCTTTGTGACCCCATGAATTGCAGCATGCCAGGCCTCCCTGTCCATCACCGCCTCCCAGAGTTCACTCAAACTCACATCCGTCAAGTCGGTGATGCCATCCAGCCATCTCATCCTCTGTCGTCGCCCCCTTCTCCTACTGCCCCCAATCCCTCCCAGCATCAGATTCTTTTTCAATGAGTCAACTCTTTGCATGAGGTGGCCAAAGTATTGGAGTTTCAGCTTTAACATCATTCCTTCCAAGAACACCCTTATTAGTTACCTATTTTATATTTAGTAGTGTATGTTGGGGCTTCCTTGGTGACTCAGTGATGAATATGGCTGGCAATGCAGGAGACTTCACTTCGATTCCTGGGTAGGGAAGATCCCACATGCCACAAGGCAACTGAGCCCATGTACCACAAGTACTGAGCCTGTGTGCCTAGAGCCTGTGTTCTGCAAGGGAAGCCACTGCAGTGAGGAGCCCACACTCACCACAACTAGAGAAAGCCTGCACACAACAAAGAAGACCCAGCACAGCCTAAATAAATAAATAAAATTCCACTTCTGATCCTCTAGTGTATAAAGGGTAAAGGTTTGCTAGGCATATTTTATATGCCTAAGATATTTGCACCATGGGCTCAAATGTAGAAACAACCCATGAGCAAGTTCTTCGTCGTTAAATGAGGGCTTTTTTTTTTAATTGGAGGCTAATTACTTTACAGTATTGTGGTGGTTTTTGCCATACATTCACATGAGTCAGCCATGGGTGTACATGTGTTCCCCATCCTGACCCTTCCTTCCACCTCCCTCCCCATCTCATCTCTCAGGATCATCCCAGTACACCAGCCCTGAACACCCTGTCTCAAGCATCAAACCTGGACTGGCAATCTGTTTCACATATTTTAATATACATGTTTCAATGCCATTCTCTCAAATCATCCCACCCTCGCCTTCTCCCACAGAGTCCAAAAGTCTGTTCTTTACATCTGTGTCTCTTTTGCTGTCTTGCATACAAGGTCAATGTTACCATCTTTCTAAATTCTATTTATGTGCGTTAATATGCTGTATTGGTGTTTTTCTTTCTGCCTTACTTCACTCTATATAATAGACTCCAGTTTCATCCACCTCATTAGAACTGATTCAAACGCATTCTTTTTAATAGCTGAGTAATATTCCATTGTGTATATGTACCACAGCTTTCTTATCCATTCGTCTGCCAATGGACATCTAGGTTGCTTCCATGTTCTGGCTATTGTAAACAGTGCTGTGATGAACATTGGGATACATGTGTCTCTTTCACTTCTGGTTTCCTTGGTGTGTATGACCAGCAGTGGGATTGCTGGGTAAATGAGGGCTTTTGTTTGTTTGTTTTTTGTTTTGTTTTTTAATTAAGATATTTTTAAATATTGAAAAAAAAATTCAATTGTTATGTTAGTTTCAGGTGTAGAGAGCAAAGTGATTCAGTTATATATATATTTTTCTTTTTCAGATTCTTTTCCCTTATAGATTATTACAAAATACTGGGTGCAATTCCCAGTGCTATACACTAGGTCCTTGCTATTTATCTATTTTATATTCGGTAATATGTATAAGTTGATTCCAACTTCCTAATTTATCCCTGTTCCCTCTTTTCCTTTTTGATGATCATAAGTTTTATTTTCTATGTCTGTGAGTCTCTTTCTCTTTGTAAACAAGTTATTTGCATCTTTTTAAAAAAAATTCCACATATAAGCGATATTATATGCTATCTGTTTTTCTCTGTCTGGCTTACTTCATTTAGTATGATAATCCCTATGTCCATCCATAGTGCTGCAAATGGCATTATTTCATTCTTTTTAATGGCTGAGTTATATTCCCTTGAGTTTATATACCCTATTTCCTTTATCCATTCATCAGGTAATGCACATTTAGGTTGTTCCCATATCTCAGCTACTGTAAATAGTGCTGCTGTGAACACTGGGATGCGTGTATTTTTCCAAATTATAGTTTTCTCTGGATATGTGCCCAGGAGTGGAACTGTAGGATCATATGGTATTAATTGTTCTGTTTTTAGTTTTCTTAAGGAAACTGCATCCTGTTCTGAATAGTGGCTGAACCAGTTTACATTCCCATCAACAATGAAGGAGGATTCTCTTTTCTTCACACCCTCTCCACCATTGATTATTTGTAGACTTTTTGATAATGGCCACTCTGACCAGGGTAAGGTGATATCTCACTAGTCTTGATTTGCATTTCTCTGACAATTAGTGATGTTGAGCAGTTTTTCCTGAGCCTGTTGGCCACCTGTATACTTTCTTTGAAGAAATGTCTATTTGGATCTTGTGCACAATTTTTGATTGGGTTGCTTGAATTACTGGTATTGAGTTGTATGAGCTGTTTGTATATTTTGGAGATTAATCCTTTGTCAGTTGCATCACTTGCAAATATTTTCTCCCATTCTGTAGGTTGTCCTTCTTATAGAATAAATATTTTTTTGCTTAATGGCATGGCCCCAAGCCCCTCTCACAGTGTAAGTTTTTTGGGGCTTTCAGTTCAGTTCAGTTCAGTCACTCAGTTATGTCTGATTCTATGCGACCCCGTGAATCGCAGCACGCCAGACCTCCCTGTTCATCACCATCTCCCGGAGGTCACTCAGACTCACGTCCATCGAGTCCATGATACCATCCAGCCATCTCATCCTCAGTCGTCCCCTTCTCATCCTGCCCTCAATTCTTCCCAGCATCAAAGTCTTTTCCAATGAGTCACTCTTCTCATGAGGTGGCCAAAGTACTGGAGTTTCAGCTTTAGCATCATTCCTTCCAAAGAACATCCAGGGCTGATCTCCTTCAGAATGGACTGGTTGGATCTCCTTGCAGTCCAAGGGACTCTCAAGAGTCTTCTCCAACACCACAGTTCAAACGCATCAATTCTTTGGCGCTCAGCCTTCTTCACAGTCCAACTCTCACATCCATACATGACCACAGGAAAAACCATAGCTTTGACTAGAGGGAGCTTAGTCGGCAAAGTAATGTCTCTGCTTTTGAACATACTATGTAGCTTGGTCATAACTTTTCTTCCAAGGAGTAGGTATCTTTTAATTTCATGGCTGCAATCACCATCTGCAGTGATTTGGGAGCCCCCAAAAATAAAGTCTGACACTCTTTCCACTGTTTTCACATCTATTTCCCATGAAGTGATGGGACCGGATGCCATGATCTTCGTTTTCTGAATGTTGAGCTTTAAGCCAACTTTTTCGCTTTCCTCTTTCACTTTCACAAGAGGCTTTGTAGCTCCTCTTCACTTTCTGCCATAAGGGTGGTGTCATCTGCATATCTGAGGT